>JAJOZX010004068.1:97500-442643 GCA_023014485.1 Bathynomus jamesi
ACCTCAGTCTGCGGAAATTTCTTTTCCTATAAGGTAGTTAATGTCTGGAACCAGCTTCCCTCGGAGGTTGTTTCCAGTCAAAGTGTGGGTGTGTTTAAAGGTGGGCTGGACAGAGTACTGAATACTCTCATGTGAGCAAACTAAATAGAGCTATTTATATATTCTCCACTTTCCTGTAAAGTTTCCTTGGCTGCTTTTCCGGGGTCGGGGTGTTTTCTTCAACCTTTTTCCGTACCTGCCTCTGGCGGGGAGGGAGCGGAGGGTGGGGAGAGAGCCTTCTACTTTTCTATCCAGTTTTCTACTACTGCTAGGATAGTTGAAGGAAAAATGAACTTTTACAAAATTTTCCCTGGCACCCGTTGCCATTGGTACCTCCTCGGTATGGGCCGCAAGGCCTTTTGAGGTACTTCTTTTCCTTGTAACTCCTTGTAACTCTCTCTCTCTCTCTCTCTCTCTCTCTCTCGCTATATATATACAGGGTGTCCCAGAATTAACTATCTATTTCAATGAAATCGGACAATTTTTTTAAAAACACACTTTTATTTATGTTTATCATGTTTAATATGTGTTAAAAATGTATAAATTTCTAAATTTTTTTCATAATTTTATTTTCATAATTTTTTCATAGTTTTTCATAGTTTTATTTTTAGAATGGCAAAGAGATACTCCAAAAGTTAACGTGTGGCTTGGAACGACCAAATCCAAAATTTACGGCCCATTCTTCTTTGCGGCAGCAACTGTAACAGGTACCGTCTACCTTGATATGCTTCAGCAGTTTCTCGAACCACAGCTTCTTGATGATGGCATTCTTGATAATGTTGTGTTTCAACAATGGAGCACCATGTCATTATGCTCTAATTGTTCGAGAATACCTCAACAGACGCCTTCCGAATCGGTGGATTGGACGTGGAGGACCTCGACCTTGGCCTCCGCGTTCTCCGGATTTGACACCCCTGGATTTCTTTGCATGGGGTTTCATAAAAACAAAGGTTTATCGCCAAAAGATCAATAGTTTAGCTGAACTTAAAGAACGCATCCAGTTGGCAGTGCGGGAGATAACACCTGAAATGCTTCAAAATGTGTTTCGCAGCGCTGAGGATAGATTTGAAATTTGCAGAGATACAGACGGTGCACATGTTGAAACTTCTCAATAAAGTTTTGACTTATGATTTATAAATCTATTTGTTTTTGTATCATAATTTAGTAATAAACACAAAATTATGTCAGTTTTTATTAAATTTGTCCGATTTCATTGAAATAGATAGTTAATTCTGGGACACCCTATATATATGCAGTAAAATCACAGAATAACACGTGATCTTATTAATAAGCAAACAACCACAGGGAAAAGGAAAAAGAAACATGAAATCCGAGCGCTTTCGTGATATATTCACATCTTCAGGGAAAAACAAGTAATATTGTTACTATTACTTGTTTTTCCCTGAAGATGTAAATATACCACGAAAGCGCTCGGATTTCGTGTTTCTTTTTCCTTTTCCCTGTGGTTGTTTGATTATATATATATATTATATATATATATATATATATATATATATATATATAAAATATAATATAATATAATATGATATATATGATTCTCAGTTAGACCCTGTGTCGTGATCTATGCTTTCCAGTTTTTCAGTTGTTATTTTTTTATGTTGTCTTTGCAGTTCATTAAATTTTCAGTCATTCTCCTTATCATTGATCGCTTTTGTCTTTCAGATTTGTTTCTTTCCTCTGTTGTTTCTCCGAACATATTTTTTCACAATTTCTGGTATCTTCTCGAGAGTTGTTAGCATCTCTTCCGTTGTTTTATCTTGAAAGTTACCTCAGTTTTACAGTATATTGCTTTCATCCTGAATGTAATACTTTCCCATCTTATATCCTTGGAGTAAAACTTAAAAATTTTGAATTTGCCTCTTCCTTTAGTGCGTGTTCTTCTCTTTTCCGTTGTTTTCATATTGGTGGTTATTTCAATAATGTGATCTGCTATTATACAGTAGTATTGGGGAACCTTTGAGGAAGCAGGGGCTGCGAGCGAATTGCGCGACCTTGGCAGTCTCAAGCAGCCTGCTCCCCGAAAAGACGAAAGGGAAAGTGGGGGTAAAACTTAGGTGCTCAAATCAAGGATTTGGGGCAACGGCCAGTTTGTCGCCGCATTTTCTTTGCAATGGATATACTTTCGTCGCGGTGTTTTCGTGCTGTGTCGTGCTCTCTCTTGTGCTGAATTGTCATTGTTATATACAGTGTGTATATATATATATATATATATATATATATATATATATATATATATATATATCGGATATGACGATATCCTTTAAGGTATAGGTCTGCCAGTGTTGGCGCGACACTAATGTTTGATTGCTTTTCCGACTGTTTAAGGTATTATGAGTATGTCGCTTCTTCGCATCGACAAGGAAGTTTATATGTTTAATTAATCCGACTGCGAGATTCCGGGACAACACTTTATACCTTTGCCCAATTGCGTCCTCTCCCTCAGTCCGTTGAGAGAATGGAATGCCTTTCTCGGAAGGATATAAATTACGAGTTTTCCTTTGTCAGTCTTTATTACACAAGGTTGGAATCACTTTGAAAATACTAGATTTCTTTTCCAATACAGAGTAATTAAAAAAATCAAATCCTTTTCACTACATTTGTTTAGAGAATGGTAAAACGAAACAAATGCTTACATCAAAAAGCTAAGAATCCCAGCAGAACCGGCTGTCCCAAGGGCGAAACACTCGCTCCTCTCAAAGTGGTTTTTCACTCTGCCCTGGAGAAAACTCCCATGGTGCCATGTATTACAAAAGATTATTAAACTTGCAAGTCCTACTCTAATAATGATAGTAGCAAAAGAATTTATATAATTGTAGTTTTACACTTAACTCTTTTATGTGATTTATAATAGCCTAAAAGAACATTAAAATTTAGAAATCTCTGTTTGAGATTTATAAATGTGGCACACTGGAGTCATTTAGGGTTATCGAAAAAGGATGCCAAGCGAGTGTACTGGCATCGAGGCACTTTATACAATATTAAAAATTTAACGGATTCATATTTTAATTTATATGAACAGAATATCTTTCAAAGGATTAATACTTTAATTTATGCAAACAATGATATTTTTAAATTTTAACATAAATTTATTTTCCTGTGGAAACCCTTTTCCACACATATAATATATATATATATATATATATATAATATGAGTGTGTGTGTGTGTGTGTTATCCATATAGACAAATGAGCGGGTTGAGGGTGGTAAAAAAAGACACAGATAAGAGATGGAGTTATATTCCAAAACGTAACGGAATATAACTCCATCTCTTATCTATGTCTTTTTCTACCACCCTCAAACTGCTTATATATATACAGTATATATATATTATATATATATATATATATATATATATATATATATATATGACAGAGTTGAGCACGTTACTTTCTATCCATTACATTCATTGATAAAAAAGTAACGTCGTTACCGCTTCAGTTACTTCTATGAAAAAGTAACGCGTTACCGTTACCGCTACCGTTACTTTTAAGGAAAGACTAAAGCGTAAAAAAAAAGCCTTAATAATACCAAATTATAGCCTATATGACCAAAAAAATCAAACAAACTCAAATAAAAAAAATGGTCTGTCCAAAAAAAAACTAATCTTGCAGATTTTTTAGGAGTGTATTGTTCGATTTCAGGAAAACTAGTTTTTCAAAATTGGCATCTGATAGTCCTCCTCGTTTGGAGGAGCTTATCAGCTAATTAACAGCTAATAAATGATACTAGTCAAATGATCAGTTTGAAAGTAGCGAGTAACGATTGAAATCGCTCTAAAAAGTTACCATTTTCGTTACATCTCAAAAGTAACGGCTTTACAGCTACTAAAAAAGTAACATCGTTACGTGACAGCGTTACTAGTAACGCCGTTACTTCCCTATTTTATTTTGTTAATGTCATTATGGTTTTTAATATTATGTTTTTAACTTTTTAGAATTTTTGCCTGAGGATGAGCATAGTTTGTGCTTGAAACGTTGCAATATACAAAATATAGTCCCTTTCCAACATGATGGATGTTTCTTTCCTTCTTGTCTGTGGCTTTCTGCTTAAATTGAAATTGAAGCTTGCCAGAAGCGGCCTTCACCAATATATATATATATATATATATATATGTGTGTGTGTGTGTGTGTGTGTGTGTGAAAATGAACAATGAATAATTCCTATATAATCAATATTCATTTTTACATGAGAAACCAAAATCGCCTGAGCGGGTTTCGATAGAATTTCGATTTGTGCTTTCTATTGTGCTATTCTATTATGGTTGTCTTGCATCTAACCCTCGTCCCTAAATTTTATTAGATTATGCATCCACATTGCATATAACAGGATTGGAACCCGTAGTTGTTCTTCTTAGTCCTTAATACCCACTCTTTGTCTCTAATTCGTTTCTTTTAAATCCTCCCAATAATGACTTACACTGTACGTATGACATAATTTGAATAACTATGACGTCATACAAGTAACAATTTCTTTCACGTTTTTATACCTTGAAATGAAATGAAAAGGTTTATTGCAGACTATAGTCCATATGACAAATATTATTAATACAATGACAGTTCATATACTAAGGATAGAAATATATACAATTGATTAGAAATAATACTGCACTGTCGAAGTTAAGTGGAGCTACAGACAGACGTTTTCGTACCAAGAAGTCCATAGCTTAGAGGATAAATGGCAGGACTCATGGATAGCTTGGATGATCGGGTTGGTTGATTTTTTAATTCTTTGCATTAGACTGTGTTGAGCACGTCTTGTTACCTCCGGGAAGCTCGGACATTGCGGGTAGCAAACATTTGCGAAGCTGAGCATCTCGGGGTAATTTATGTAAGAGTCTAAAAGACCTGTTGTACAGCAAATTTAGGGTTCTGCCAGAACCTTTTTTATAATTCACCCAGAGTTGACCAGTATATTACTGCAGAAAGTACGAAAGAGTGTGTCTTTAGCTTCACTTGTACAGAAACGAAAGTTCCTTATGGTCATATTCGCTTTAGCACACAGGCTTCGAGATTGTTTTCTTATATCCGAGTCATCACTCAAGGAGCTGGTAATAGTTTGACCCAAATACTTAAACTCTTGTACTTCCTCAATTACTTCACCATTCATTTTAAACCTTATATCAGCTGGCTGATTACAGCTTTTAGGATGAAATTGCATAACCTTAGTTTTTGTAACATTAAAAAGAATATCATGTTTCTGCGAATACACTTCGCAGACTTTAGTAGCCGATCCAGACCTTTAACAGAGGGACTTATTAACACCATATCATCGGCATAAACTAAGTTATTTATCCTTGTGTTATCTATACAACATCCTACTGTTGCCTCATTAAGTGAAGCAATTAATCCGTCAATATACACATTAAACAGCATAGGGGAGAGCAAGGAGCCTTGTCTCACCCCGCAAGAGGAGCCAAAACACTCGGATAGTACATTGCCCCACCTAACAGTGAAAGATTGGTGGGAATACCAAAATTTCAATAAATTTAATATGTACATGGGAACCTTCCTGTCTTCTAGTTTTGCAAATAAAATATTGTGGTTCACCCTATCATATGCCTTACTTATATCAAGGAAACAGCTATAAATGGTTGAATTACTGTCAATGTATTTAGATATTGTTTCTTTAAGTACATAGATACACAGGTCAGTTGAGTGGGACCTTTTAAAGCCAAACTGATTAGATGTCCATAGGAAATCATTTAATCGGAGTAACAAGAGTTTTTCTAGTAGTTTCGAGAAGCAGGAAGCGACAGCAATAGGCCTGTAATTATTGCTGGACAGAATGTCTCCGTACTTATTTTTGACCAGGGCAAGATATATACCCTCATGAACTCTGCAGGGATATAGCTATGAGCAAGCATGGCTGATAGGAGCAATGATATATGCAGACATACTACGTCATTTGCATATTTTAAGTGCTCATTCGATAAGTCATCTACCCCTGACGCAGAACCAGTCTTTAACTCTTTAATTAACCTCTTTACTTCAGAAAATGATATCAAAATATTTTCCCTTGTCCCTCCCACAATCGTTTCGCTGCAATCTATCTTAAGATTATCCCTACTCACACTATTAAGAATGTTAGAGTAGTGGTTTTTCCACAGCTTTGCAATTTCATCCTCCCCCGACACCCCATCGATTGTCGGAGGGAGGACATTTTTGACACCCGTTTGATTCTTAACAAATTTCCAAAATTTGTTATTATCGTTATTTATGCGAGCTTCACAGGCTTTTGATGCTCGAATAGACTCTTCTTCCTGTTTACATCGCCTTATGGCCGCCTTATACTGACCCCGACTTCTACACATATTTATGTATACTGGTCCTAATCTGGGTCTACCATGAAAGCACCACAAATCATAGGCGTCTTTCGATTCCCTCTTCAGGGGGGCAATAAAATCATTCCATCCAGGAATAACCTTAGTATGATAGTTGTAAGATTTAATCAAGGGGCTTCCTGCTTCTCTTAACAGGGATATTATCTTACTATAATACCTATCTATGAGTTTACAGTGAGAATCATTTGAGCAAGGATTATTACAGCCAAGGTGCAAAATTTCTAAATTATTAAAGAGGTGACATGTTCTGTCTTTGTATTCTATTCTCTGCTGCATATTAACATTGGACCAATCGACGCGATTATTCTTACCTATTGAGTTCTTGTTAAGTCGTGTTGCGCATAAATTGGTAACGTTAATTAATATTTCTAATGGTCTATGATCAGAAAGAAGGAAATCATGCAAAATATGAACTCTAACAATTCGATCCTTTAGATTATTACTAGTGAGACAATGATCAATCCACCTGGTGGTACCACTCATATCGCTAACGTATGTAAAATTACCACTGGCTACCCCTAATACATCTACATCACTTATACTTAAATTGGCCGACTCGCACATGTTACCCAATTCTCCAAAGAATTCCGAGTTCACATGTGCGTTAAAGTCCCCCATTATTATACAGTGAGAATATTTGGGGTTATCTGATAATGACTTAATTTTGTACAGCAAATCAATGTATTCATCTAGATTACTGCCGTTGTTGTATGGTAAATAGCAGTTTACAATTAATATGCAATCATTGTTCACTTGTAATTCAATGCCTAACAACCTTACGTTATCGCTTGTTAAAAATCTTATATGTTTTGACAAATTTTTCCTTAATAAGAAAGCAACACCACCAAAAGGCCTACCGTACATTAATTCATCTGACAAGTCTACTGCTGATGACGCATGGTACATAAAGTCATCATGGATGGTAGAGAGGAATTTTAGCTCTTGCTTAGGTAGCCAGTGCTCCTGCAGGAGTATCAAATCTGCACTGTCGCAGATTTTATGAACATCTACAGTTGAATTCCTCACTGACCTTACATTATATGAGACTATTTTCAACAAGTTATCCGCCATGACTGATAGAAAATTTATTATTAGTAAGATTATTATTATTATACACAGTACAACTTTCAGGCATTACCGTTAGGGCGCCTATTATTATTATTATTATTATTATTATTATTATTTTGCCTGTTATCAAATCTCCTGGAAAAGTGAATAAACTCCTTAACAATAATACCGTCGGGCCATTGACTCATATTATACGGGTTGAAATGCGCATTTACACCTTTAATTATTACTTTAAAAGAGTTATAATACGGAGATTTCGTGTTTAGTTTATTAACTATCACTATACTGTGTTCACCAATGATTTCTTCTATCATGTGTCGAATATCGCTTGCCTCGTTCGAGAGCTGAATTCGCGACACAAATAGGGTGAGATTCTCCATCGGTGGCCTCGCCGCGGAGACCGGTTGAGGAGACCTTTGGGACTGGCGCCTATTAACAGTTACCCACCCGTCCTGCTCCCTCGATCTCCCTGAGGCAGGGTTCGCCTGCCTGGGGGATGGGTGGCACAACCTTTGGGGGATAGGAGGCCCCTCCCTTACTCTGTGGCTTGGTGAGGGTCTGTTAGCGGTGTTTATACCCTGACGGCCGCGCGTGCCTCTCCTTCTTCGGTGGGAGGGGGGGAACTGCGTACCGAGCGAGGCGTAATCGAACACCTCTCCTCTGCAGTGGGAGGCAGGGAAGAGGGCAATGATGCCTCGACTCTCGGCATTGACCGTCCCTGTTCCTCATTGTGAGATCGGGAGCAGGAGTCCTTTCCTGAACGGGAGGGGGGTTGACCGCTACCCCTGCATGCTGCGTTTCCACCCCATCTTCAGGGGGGGTTGGAGGCGGGGATTTCGTTTCCCTCGCTGCCCGACGCTTCTTGGAGATCTGGCTTGCTGAACTACTTCCGAGTAACTAGGCTTTGGGAGGAGCGTCTCTTTCAACGCATCTAACTCTGACCGGAACTGTTCTATCGAAATCGCGTTTTTCTGATTTGACACCACGTGTTGGTGTTTCAGTTCAACTATCGACTTTTGTACCTCATTATACTGTTTGAGGAGCACCGAGACGTTTACGTCACCCATAGAGATTACCGGTATTCTATGGAAGTTAGTAACGTAAAAGGTAATATTATTCTCATTATCCCGGAGGGTCGACACTTTATTTATAATGTCTTTCAGGGTATTCTCGTTTTTAGAATTACCTCTACGAGTTGGGAGGGAAGCACCGAACAGGGTGTTTAATTGTACCCTCGCATGTTCTATTTCTTCTGAATCATAAAAATCATGACAGACAGATACAAGAAGGTCTGACTTAATATGATCTACTTTGTCGAATATGAAACATAACAGAGGATTTTCTACAAGATTTACAGCAGACGACCCCATTGTATCTGTAACGGCTTGCGGGGGAGCGTAGCTGGTGGGGGCTGGTTGGGGGTGGCGATGGGGGGGAACGCCGAAAGGGGTCCCACTTTTTCGTCCCTTTAAATCATGCTCTGGATACCAACGGTTCGATGTTCAGGCATCTTTTCACATTAATTATGTAACTGTTTCTATGACACAAAAAGTATACACGCGGAGTCACTGTACGATTATACCGTAATGAAACATACATTTCCCGCGATCACCGTCAAAACTTTTACTATTAAACGGAAAATTCGCAGTGTATATGATGGGGGTAGGGCGGGAGAGGGGAACGAGATGGGGATGCTAAAGGAGTGCCCACTCCTTGTCCCTTTAAAACATGTAAGCGTGTAAGTTTGTAAATATATCTAAAGTAATAAAACCTATTTATTTGCTTGGTCTTTCATTTAAGATTTCAGAGCCTTTCCCTGGCCTTTTGAAAATATTTTGAACCGTTTATAGTTAAAATTCACTCGTTCATTCGTTTAGTTCGTTCATTCGTTCGTATGCCCGCTATTTCAAGGTCACTGTTTACCTCCCTCCTCATAGGTCCAAGAAGGTAGTGCCGGACGTCGTTAGAAAATTTTGAGGATATATTATATGTATTATTATTAATTAAGTATTGTGGACCATCTAATAAGATTGTAACTGGGTTATCTTGGCACATTTACAAATTTTATTGTATAGGTAACATACCGGTTCACTAACTTTAAACCCTGTTAATTTGATAGTAAGACGGAGCACAAAACTGAGAAGCGTCACTGGCACTGGCCTAACAGATATATCTGATATATACTGAATCATGTATTTAATATGTGGATATCTTTCATATTCAATGTATGGTAAATTCTTTAATAATAAAAACTTCATTCTCTATAAGTCATTATTTATATGTTATGTAGTATAAATATTATTATTCGACCATATTCATCCATACGTCCATATCTTATCTTGACCGTTATCCTTTATTAATTTTATTACTCATTCATTCTCCTACCTATTGTCTACTGATGCCCTATCAACCTATCAGTCCATGTTTACTCATGTCTATATTACGCGCACAACCTATTGTGTTACGTACCAATATGTGTACAATAGTTTATGCATGCGTACATGTCCCCTAATGATCATCATTACGTACATAGTTACGTACATGTAAATATGTCTACATGTATTCTTTTTACTTTTTCTTTTAATTATTTCACTCCTCGCAAGATAATCATAAATGCTTATGCAAGTGGTCAAATTCCGCTAACGACAGTAAAAACGAACGCTTCTGAGATGAATACCTCCTCTCGCTCTAATTCCAATTTATAAAACATTATTGTGTGTGTTATGTTATATATATATATATAAATATATATATATATACCGTATGTACCCATGTACTTTGTGTTATATTCCTAACATCTTAATTCTATAACTATGAAACACTGTAAAAACAAAGAAAGCTATAGTTAACTGTTTAATTGTAATTAACTGTAATACTTTATATAATGTAATTAATGTACTTTAATGAAACTGTAATTACATTAATAATTT
Organism: Bathynomus jamesi; assembly: GCA_023014485.1. Classification (NCBI taxonomy): domain Eukaryota; kingdom Metazoa; phylum Arthropoda; class Malacostraca; order Isopoda; family Cirolanidae; genus Bathynomus; species Bathynomus jamesi. The sequence continues at coordinate 107,899 of JAJOZX010004068.1, forward strand.
ATAATGTAATTAATGTACTTAATGACTGTAATTAATGATAATAATTTAATGTAATTAATGTACTCTAATTAACGATAATAATTTAATGTAATGTAATTAATGTACTTTACTAAAACTATAATTAACGATAATAAGCGAATGTGAATTAATTGGTAATTATAATCGTAATTGTAAAAACCAAAATTACAACGTACTCAGTGATGTACTTGGGATTGTACTCCATGTACGACCCGACATTATGTGGCCATTTAGGAATGTATACTCGGCGATACTGTTATTATTTTTTGTATTATTATTTTTCCGTTGGGATATTTTTATGTGCTTTCTACTTTGCCAAATAATTGGTGACTTGCTCTTTTTTAAATTTCTTAATCATTTTTAGATTTAGCTTAATAATGAATCCTGAGAAAATTTTTGCAATGTTCATAAATTGTATACATTCTCTCTTCGTTATAAAAGATGAAGTCATGTCCTGCCTAACATTTAATTGTAAATCTTAAACCTTTAATTTTTACTCATATGCATATTTTAGTGTAAAGATGCATAGTTCAATTTCCACTTTTAGTTAACTTGGCAGATCATAACAACATCAGATCTGAAAATACGCGGTTTAAGATAAAAATATGGCTTCATCTTCAAATATTTTGTTTATTCGTTTAAACATTACCACAGCTAAAAGATTTACTTTATTTTCAAGTATTGTGCAAAAATAATGCAGCCTCTTCAACATTTGATAATGATGATGTTAGTAGAATCGGGGTATATAAACCCGATAATTTCTTCCATGTTTATTCTGATTCCAACTACGAGGTTGAGTATTACCTGTACATTTTAGCAGTAAATTACAGTAAAAGAAAGTCTTTAAGTTTTCTGAAGAGAGCACGGCTCGAAGGAGAAGATAGTCATTAAAATCTCCCGATACGTTACAAGAAGAATCGGGGGGAACCCTCAGAGAATTTAATAAGCCTGTCAGAATCCTCCGAGCCACTAAAGAAGAACTCGGAGAGTAGTATAAAAGAAACTACTGCAAGTAACAGATCCGTTGCTGCCTTCTAACCAGAACCCCCGTCGACTTCGAACCAACGCAGGCCATAGCGGAGGGGTTAACATATACACAGTGTGTATATATATATATATATAATAAAATTTCAATAATGAATAAGGTTGATTATTTGTTAGAACACCCATTTACCGCATTAAGTGACCAAGAAAAGTTTAGGATTAAAAATTTAGGACGAGACCACAAATATTTCTATAATTCGGAAACACAAAACTCAGTCCAGGTCTCTTGATGCAGAACGGTATCAAAGAAGACCTTGGATAACTGCAAATGAAAGTAAGAAAACTATTGTTTCAATTGTTTGGTGTTTGGCAGTGATGTGGCTTGGCTCATCATGGTGTCAAAGACCTGAAACATCTTTCAGAGATAATTAAATATCTCTAAAAAACCTCTTGTCATATTCGAAATTCTTTAAAACTGAATTTATTTGTCAAAACGAATGTAAGAAAACAGCTGGATGAATGATATAACATTTCAATTCAGCATTAAACAAACTGGTTGACAAAAACATGCATATTTTAAATAGAATCAGTGACTGTTTAAAATTTTGTAGGCGTCATGAACTTTCTTTTCACCATGATGATTCAGAGGAGTCTCTTAACTCCTTCAGTGTTCATTTTGCACATCACATAACGCAACCTAATCGTAGCCACCGCGTACGAGTACGTACAAAACGCCGAAAGGGTTAACAGAGGCATGTTTTTGGATTTGGTGAGTTAAATCATCAAACTGGACAGTTAGTTGTACGAACATTTAGAACGTACAACAGTTTCAAAGTACGCGTCTGCCACAATTCAGAATGAGTCATCTGACTGTATTTGACATTTACAGAGACGCTCTTCGGAAAAATGTCAATGAAGCAATGTTCGTGTCGGTTCAAGCTGATAAGCTGATGAAACTACCGACATTTCCAAAAAGTCACAGCTCGTCATCGTTCTCCGTTTTGTTCAGGGCACCAAAGTAGTTTAAAAATTTCATGGTTTCATGAAACTAAAAGACCAGATCCGTTGCTGCCATTTCTAACTGTATCCTTCAGAAATTACAATCGTATATTTTGAAATACAAGTTAATCTCAGAGACCTATGATGGTACTGCTGTGATGAGTGGTGCACGTAATGGCGTTCAGAAACTTGTAAGAAATGTTTATCCTCATGCTTACTTTCTACACTGCTACGTGAATCAGTTAAACCTAGTAACGTAACATATGAGTATTTGTTCTACAATTACTCCCGTGAAGATATTCTTTGTGAATTTGTTTATATTTTCCTCCTCCTCCTTGAGTAAAAGAGCAGACTTATTGGAAAAAGTGTGTGCAAATACTGTTTACTTCGTGCCTTTGTAATCAGATGGAATATTTCAGAGCAGATCAGTAAATACCGTTTTCAAATTAAAGGAGCGTTATTGGAGTGCTTTGAGAGGATTCAACAAGAGTCTGGGTAGGATTCAGTTTCAATCAAAGAAGCAAGTGGCTTGATGAATTTTTTGGAGAATTAGGAATTCTTTTCTTTCTTCAGTTCTTCATTGAAATTATGTCCGTCATTGAAATGTTTTATAATATTCTGCAAAAGGAGATTATAACACCTGTTTCTGCCAGGCAAAAAATATTACAGCTGATTAGAAATAATACAATAATGTCGAAGCTAAGTGGAGCTACAGACAGACATTTTCGTACCGAGAATTCCATAGCTTAGGCCTTAGAGGATAAACGGCAGGACTCGTGGATAGCTTGGATAATCGGGTTGGTTTTTTTTTTAATTCTTTGCATTACACTGTATTGAGCACGTCTTGTTACCTCCGGGAAGCTCGGGACATTGCAGGTAGCAAACATTTGCGAAGCTGAGCATCTTGGGGGTAATTTATTTAAGAGTCTAAAAGACCTGTTGTACAGCAAATTTAGGGTTCTGCCAGAACCTCTTTTATAATTCACCCAGAGTAGCTGTCCATGTATATTACTGCTGAAAGTACGAAAGAGAGTGTCTTTAGCTTCACTTGTACAGAACCGAAAGTTCCTTATAGTCATATTCGCTTTAACACAAAGGCTTCGATTCGAGATTTTCTTATATCTGGGTCATCACTCAAGGCAGGGCCGTTTCCTGGCATAAGCAGACTAAGCGGCCGCTTAGGGCCCCGCTGCTACTAGGGGGGCCCTAGACAGGCTCCCAGGTCATAGCTCAGTGGGCAAGAATAGGAATATAGATGAAATTATTATTATTATTATTATTATTATTATTATTATTATTATTATATTAATTAAAGTTTTTGTATGAGACAAATGTGATAAAACGGAGACAAACGAAACGTTTTGGTCGTTATGTGTAAATAACTATTGTGAGATCTTATTTCTATATTATTTAATTTTAGTCTTACTATATGCTTATACTTTCCTAAATGCTTAATTTTTCTAGTATTGTAAAACATTATTTCACTAATTTGGGTCATTCCATGTCAGTTCAACGGAATTTTGGGTCGAAAAAACGTGACCATCACCGATTTTTTTGAAAATTGGCACACTTGTAGATCTCGGTGAGAAAAACAGAATGGCACTTGTTTCAACACTAAAGGTCATATGGTTCCATTCGAATTTTGTAAAAAAAGGTCAATTTCCAAGGTCATACCATATTTCAACATGAAATATCTCAGCTCCTATTGCACTTACAGAGACCATTTAAACAATATTTTAAATCTTTTAAGCAGATCTACAACTTTGTTTCTCTTCATATTTTACCTCAGTGGTAAAAAAAAGTTGATCTTATTTTTGACCTTTGACCTTGTGTAGGTCATTTGATGTCACAACCGATTTTTTTCTCCTTTCACTCAATTTTGGTACACATGTCTACCTTAACTTAAAACAAAATTTTAGTGTTGATTAAGTTAGTATAGACGCTACAGCCATTTCGGTGGACCATACCTACCTCCATTTTGATCAAGTACCTTTTTCCACCAAATTTTGGAGCGCCGTTTCTTTGGAACTGTTTGAGCTAGAGTGTTAAAAAAGTACCATTAGATTTGTCTCACTGAGATCTATAATGTCTGCTATTTTTAAGAAAATTTGCCTTTAAATATGTATATAAAATAACCTATTCCTTTATTTTTACCAATTGAGTTATAAGAACCGATTCTTGTCTAGCTGGGTGAAACCATGAAAAAAGAGACATCAACATAACTTTGTTTAAAAAAGGCAGTTATTAGGTATTTACAATATATAGGGTGTCCATAAATGATTACCCTGATTAAAGCATGCTATAACTTTTAAATAAACACTCGTATTCAAACACAGTTTTAATCATAAGTAGATAAACATACAAAGTTTTGATACATAGTTAATGAACTTAATAAGCTTCCACATGTGCACCCCTAGTGGCACGTAAAATGTCTAAACGGTATTCACACTCACGCCACACATTTTCCAACATTTGTGGGTTAACTGTTGCAATTGCATCCGTAATGCATTCTCGCAATGTCCTGATATCTGGAACAACTGTTGCATAAACCAAATCTTTAATATGACCCCAGAGGAAGAAATCTAGCGGGGTAATGTCTGGTGATCTTGGGGGGCCATGGGATTGGCCCGTCCCTGCCAATCCATCGATTTGGAAATGTTGCGTCGAGAGTTTCACGAACAATATGCGCCCAATGAGGGGGTGCCCCATCTTATTGGAAGATGACAGTTGGCTGCCTGTCCTGCAGCTGGGGGATGGCGTAATTGGTGAGTATATCCAGGTACAGAGTTGTGCAAACAGTGCTCTCAGCGAAGAAGAAAGGACCAATTATCTGGTCATGCATTAGTCCACACCAGACATTGATCTTCGGACTGCCCCGAATATGCTCCCTTACAGCACGTGGGTTTTCCGATCCCCAAATACGCACGCACATTGTGTCTGTTGACTCTACCACTAAGATGAAACGTAGCCTCGTCTGAAAAGCAGACACGTAACAAGAAGTCATTATCCTCGTCAATGTTGTTCAAAATGTCAATAGCGAATTGTTCACGTTTTGGACGGTCATCAGGCTTCAATTCTTGAACAATTTGTACCTTGTAGGGGTGTAACTTCAAACGTTTGTGTAACACCTTGTGCACCGTAGACTTCGGTATCTTTAGTTGGCATGAAGCTTGTCTCACCGATTTCCTTGGTGACCGTTTGAAAACAGTTTGAATGTTTTCCACCATCCCATCGGAAACTGATGGTCTACCACTGCTCTTTCTCTTTTCCAAATTTCCAGTTTCCAAGAATTTTTTCATCCACGACTTAATTAACTTCACATCAGGTGGATTCTTTCCATACTTTGTTCTGAACCTTCGCTGAACACTGACAGGAGATTTTGTTTCTGCAAGCCACACAACACATTATGCCTTCTCTGTCACAGACACCATCTTAACTGAACAGCTACTACAGCGCTCCTAGCGGCGAATGCGGTAGACGAAACACACCAGCACAGAAACTCTATGCATGTACGAGATCACCTGTAAAAAGGAAACGGATGTATGTAAGATTCGTCATTAAAACATGAGAACATACTGTTTTCAGGGTAAACATTTATGGACACCCTGTATTTTATATTTGTTTTCTTTCCCGCCTACCATCAGCAGCTTTTACAGAAACATACTTTCAGCCCCGGCATTTGTCTACTCACATCTGGCGAATGATAGAAGTCAATTACTTTGGCAGCAGTTTCACTATTCAGGCGTTTCCCCAAACGCGGATTAGGAGTTGAAAGCACTCCCTTCTCCCTCACCAAACTCTTTGCTTGCCTAGTCGTGTAATCTGAGCACTTAAATTCTTCTCTGATCTTTACTTGTGTCCATCTTTTTGGTAGGATAGTAAGAATTGTCAGTTTTTCACTTCGACTTGTCACTTGATTAAATTTCTCTTTTAGTTGTTGAAGAATCTCCAGTTCTGTATCAGCTGAGTCACTGCATGAAATTGGTTGTTTAGTTGCAAGTTCAAGCTTTATTTTCACAACTCCTTCTACTTTCCTCAACTTCCTCTTTGCGTAACCAGCGCTGTCAGAGAGTTTACATGGTTTTATTGGGGGTCTCATCAAGTGTGGCCAATGAAGCATTGAATTTACTAAGCTCATACTGCATTTCAACTACATCTCCAACGGTTTCTAGCTCAGATGGGGCACTTGATGAGGTGGATGGTGATTTTTCAAGTGATTCCCATTCAGGCATTGGGGATGGACGATTTGCTAGTATATTTCGACAGGTTGCACATGCTTTATGATTATTTGTTAGTTTCAATTCAGGATTTTGATCAATCAAATTTTGAGTCAATGTACGAATGCCTTTTTTCACTTTTCCTTTGTGTTTTTTAAGTGGGTCACAACAGAACCTGCCCATATTCAAACTGCTGAAATCCATGTTTATCTAAAAAGAAAAAAAAAACATATGTAGCTTAAAAGCCAGGGTTGGGTTCAATTACACAAAATGGAAACAATTACAATTTTTTTTTTTTAAATTAATTACAGTTAGTATTGTACTTCACAATTTCAAGATCAATTGCAATTACAATTAATTTTGTCTGAATCAATTACAATTACACAAATATAATTATCTATTCTATATATCTAAATATATATCTATAAAAATATATATCTATAAAAATATATATCTATATCTAAGTATAACTAAATAAACTATCAAAGGTTTATCTTCATTGGATGATGTATGACTGCCAGATCTAGGGGTATAATTTTTAACAATTGACATTAATTGATCAATTACATCAGTTATAGCTAAAAAATCAATTACAATTACCTTTTATTTTTATTTTATTTTGAATCAATTACAATTAATGGAAATTGAGATCAATTAATTAAAAATACAATTATAATTATTCATTGTATCCAACCCTGTTAAAAGCTATTTTTGCTTAGATGGCACAAATAAAATTTGGGACCTACTGATGTTGTTTCAGAGGTCTACAACAAGAAAAAATGTGCAGTTTGATTTACAGATTGGAATAAATACAGATGCCAAAAAAATCCTTGCTCCAAGGTTTAAATAAGTTTATTTTCACATGGGTACATACTGTTGTACACAATAAATAAATACACAAAGTTAAGTAATTCTATTAAAACTCATCTAACTCTTAAAACTGAACTTATTCTATAGGGTAGTACCTATAGCCTAGCATAAGGTACTTATATACATACATAGCTTTACCTTTAAACAGGACAAACCCTTTTCGTCTATAAGTGTGTGTCCGCTGACGTCACCATTCGGTGCCAGAGGGCGCCGCTGCAATTGGCTAAAAGGTGAAGTGGGCTAGACTCGCGCTTGCCGCGGGCATTCTTAAATCGGACGTAGTACGTGTAACATGTTTATTTAAAGAAGGCATGTTTATTTAAAGAAGGTGCTGAAAGTTGCGACCGGTAGCATCAATGCATTGACCGACGTACACGTCGAAAGATTCCCGGCATTTCGGGAACAGTTCCAGCGGCGACAGCGATTCTTGCTACGAGGTCTTCTTCTGAGTAAATGGGAGTCTCGTACACGAGGTTCTTCATGTGTCCCCACAGGAAGAAATCGAGGCATGTTAAATCGGGCGATCTCGGTGGCCAGGCTACAGGCCCACCCCGGCCTATCCATCGGTCCCCAAAAGTGGCGTTCAGATAATCCCGCACATCGTTGCTGGAGTGTGCTGGGGCCCCGTCGTGTTGAAACCACATTCGTCTACGAATAGCCACGGGAACATCTTCCAGCAGTTCCGGCAACGTTTCTTCAAGAAATATCCGATAAACCCGCCCGTCGAGTCGGGCAGGCAGCAGGTACGGCCCAATCAACTTGCCATGGACGATACCCGCCCAAACATTGACGGCGAACCGTTCTTGATGAGCATGCACCCGTGTAGCATGTGGATTTGCGTGCGCCCACACGTGAGAATTGTGCATGTTAAACACACCCTCACGTGTGAAACAGGCCTCATCTGAGAACAGCACATAAGCCGGAAAATTAGGCTGCACCGCTGTCTGCTGCAGAAACCAGCGTGCGAATTCCACACGAAGAGGGTAATCCCCGTGGGCCGACAATTGAGCGCACCGACAATTGAGCGCACCGACAATTGAGCGCACCGACAATTGAGCGCACCGACAATTGAGCGCACCGACAATTGAGCGCACCGACAATTGAGCGCACCGACAATTGAGCGCACCGACAATTGAGCGCACCGACAATTGAGCGCACCGACAATTGAGCGCACCGACAATTGAGCGCACCGACAATTGAGCGCACCGACAATTGAGCGCACCGACGCAAGGTTGTGCTGATCTTTAACATGTTTAATGTTTTTTGCTTGTCTAACCTGTTTTATTAACATATGAAATAACATATAAGTAATAAGAGAAAATCCATTTTGAGGCATTTATAAAAATTTATTTACAGCATATTATATTAGATATACAAAAAGTCTTAAAATAATTTATTCAAATAAATTAAAACTTTAGCGCTTTTCAGCTTTACTTTTGTAGGCCTATATTATATGATATTGCACGGAGGTAATCGATCTTATTTGCTGTTGGATATTCTTGTACAAGTTTAACAATGGCCTTATTTGTTCTTATATATTTTTTATGTTTTGCATCGTCCTTATGCCCTACATCTATTCTTATAATTTTATTTCTTATATGACTTTGTTCTAGCCTAATGATATCTATAAATTTGTAAATAGTGGGGTGGATGTGCCCAACAGACATCTGCATTGCTCGATGCCATCCTTCTACAGAATTATTCGTACGTGGATGATCAATTAGAATGCGCTCATAGACACTCCAAACGTGTGGGGGAAATAGAGCATTTCTTCTTCCTCTCCTGAATGGTCTGCCAACCCATGTGTCTTCGAAATAATTGACCAACTCTTCTAAATCGTCAGGCATCTTGTCTTGCAACAATTCAAATACACCTATTATGTCACTTGCAGGCACGAATGCTAAAGCCACTAGCATTTTTGAGTATGTACGTTAGAGCGGATCGAAAATGAGGTTTTTAAACCTTTTTTCGAAATTCAAATATGGCTAGTGCGGAAAATATGTGGGTGCTATAGATAATGACAGTGTATAAATATTAGTCCTGCGAAATTATATCTTCAGGTGCCACAAAGCCGTCGAAAAAAGTGAAATATAATGATTTTCTTATATTCTGCATTAGTACAATAACTGAAACTTACTTGTTATTATTATATATTAAGTGTTCCAATTACCAAAATAGTTACTGAATTACGCAGCTCTTAGTTTATTTAGATCAATGTTCTTTTGATTAATGATCTAAATAATCCAGAACTCACCACGAGGAGGTGGCTGCGTGTCGAGCTCCACCCATGCCCTCCCAACCACCCATCCTTGCGCATGTTTTTTTCTATTAACGTTTTATTTAAACTTTATATTCAGCTTTACTTTCGAATGATGGCATTTTTTTACGTGACTGAAGTGTTGATCTTATGAAGCCATCTCGCGCGTTCAATCCAAATACTTTTGATGATGCTTCAGTCACTAATTTTACCATTCTTTCTACTACTTGTGTATGACAAGGGAATTTCTCGAATGGAGGGGTACTCTTGTTTTCTATGAATTCTTCAATCTCATTTTCTGTCAGGTGTCTTGTCACAGGTGGTTCAGTGACAATGCATTTTTGCCAATTAATTAAATCAGTATAATCAGTAGCTTCAAATTGAATAACAGGTACTGTGAAACGCCTCACAACTTTTTCCTTGTTTGTTTGCCTTGCTTTCTTTATTCGCCTCCACGCTAATTCTCTTATGGCGCTGCGGTCATCATGAATCATTGATGCTAGAATATTTTCTGGATTTGCAAAAAATGCATTTCTTTGTATGACAGGGTTTACAATATCCTTTACTTCGTCATTCAGTGTTCTTGTTAGTTCAATAGTTTTGAAAACATGTTTTGAGCCATTGACAAAAGACGTACTTTGCTTAATAGAAAACCACATTGGGATGTAGACCTTCATTATAAAAGAAGCAATGTTCATGAGGTTCTCAGATGGACTTACAGTTGAAATGTATAGACGAAGCAAACGATTTGCTGTAGTCAGCCATCGTGAATGTGCCATTTTGCCTGGACTACGATGAGCAAGATCTGGAGAGCAATATCCCTTTGTTATGGCCTGATGAATATCAATTAGATATTTTTGGTCGGTGCTAAGATCTTCACAGTCTACAGTTGGTTCCTCAGCATCAATCCTTTCAAACTCGACAATAGGAAGACTCACAGTTCTCTAATTCCCTGCCAATAGGACCGGTGAATCCGCGGGGGCCAGATGTTTTTCCATCCAGCTTTGCAACTAAATGGCGTAATGGCAATTCATTGGCATGGAGCTGGCACACTAAATGTTGAACTGGCTTCTTCAGCTTCAATTCTATAAGCCTTATAACGCCTCCCTTTTCTCCAGTGTTGACTGCTGCACCATCGCATCCAATGGCAACAAGGTTTTCCAGGTTCATGTCATTATTTCCAATATACTCAAACATTCCTTTACATATTTCTTCAGCTGATCCAGAATTCACAGAATAATGGCCCAAATAATCTGAACCAGGTTCTCTCACTAAAGTGATATGTTCTTCTGTTACCTTCTTCTGATATACTTTGGACTCTTTTTTTTCTTGGAAGAGTGTCGAATCTTTTCGACCATCAAAATAGATTCCTCTGATTGGGACCTGATTTTGATCTTTCATAATTTCTTATCTCTTCTTTTGTCTTTCTCTTCTGATTTTACTCCTATCCACTACTTCAGATGTATTGTCAATAGAAACTTCTCCAATATCTTGCAATACTGCACTAACAATGAATGCTGCAGCTCGATCTGAAACTGCAGTCCTGTCACAAGCAGTAGCCACTGAAGGTAGATTTGTAGTTTTCCTTTTCTTGAATAATTGTTCTTCAGGTTGTTCGAGCTTTCTCTTCGAGCTAACTGGCTCTGGAAATGTATCGTCTGATATTTCGCCAGATTCACTTTCACTATTTGATGTCGATGATGATAATTCAACATTTGTATCCTGCAATTTCTCCTGTGAAGATTCTTTGGTGAGCCTCACAGCTTCTTTTTGCTTTCTTAGCAACGTAGATGCTTTTTTCTTTGAGAGTGTAATATCTACTCTATCAATAAACAGTTTTCTTTCACTCCTTTGATCTAAGAGGAACGTCACTTCTTCCTTTGGAACCGTTTTTTCTTTGGGATAAGAACATTGTGTTAGTACTTTGCACTTGCACGCTGCAATGTCAAAAAGTTTCGTGTGTGCTTCTTTTTTGAACATATCAATCTTTGCTTTGTAAGCTTCAGAATTTTTTCTGCTTTGGTATGGCTTCATAATGACACGATACTTTTCGTGGTAGCTTCTGAACATTGTTTCAATTCGCCTGTCTGACAGAATTGGGACGGAAGCACTTTCCCAAATTGTTTTCAATTTATCAACAACTTGTTCTAATATTTGAGATATTGAAGGATCTTTATTAGTATTCTGTTTCAAATCGTTTCTTACAAACAAGTAATATTTAAAAACTCCTTCGTATGTAGGAAGATTCCTGTGCCACAAATCTTCCCCCATACCAAACATGGGGCACTCAGTTGAGGCCCTGGTTGATTTTGCACAAACTCGAGACATTTTGAAAGTATACAAATCTGAAAAAGAAAGAGCTAATATCAATTATACGTTAATTTCAGTTAATAGTACATGGCAAACTTAGGGCAACACAATACAGAAATGCAAAATATATAAGAAATATAGTTTAGACTATCTGAGTAACGCCAACAACAGAACACCCACCTGCTACGAGAGCGACAGCTACACTGAACCGAGGTACTCACGTGACAGCTGAGTGAGCTGACTATAGAAAACTGTTTTTAGAGAATAGAAACTTTTTTTAAAGGTTGACTGAGCTATTTTTATACAAGTGTGAATAAATTCTTGTCTATTGTGCATCGTGGACTCTTCTGTAATTATTGGTTAAAATCTGCTTTTTTCAATTTTTTTCAATATTGAAGGTCATTGTGGCACCTGAAGATATTAATGTTATGATTTTAAATTTATACCAGCTTATTTCCTCACTACTCCACACATTTTCCACACTAGCCAATTTGAAAATTCGAAAAATGAGTTTTTCACTCCGCCCTAATGTAGTATCTCTTCATTTGTACGATACAGCTGTGCCAAAGACAGCTCTTCAATCCTTCGCCATACAGCTTGGCGCCATACAGCAATAAGCGCTCAATTGTGCGTTCAATTGTCGGTGCGCTCAATTGTCGGTGCGCTCAATTGTCGGTGCGCTCAATTGTCGGTGCGCTCAATTGTCGGTGCGCTCAATTGTCGGCGCGCTCAATTGTCGGCGCGCTCAATTGTCGGCGCGCTCAATTGTCGGCGCGCTCAATTGTCGGCGCGCCGGTAATCCCGAGGCTGTAATGCCTGGACACTCTCTGACGATGAAACGGATGTAACTGCTGCTCGTGCAACACTCCAGACCAGGTCGTGGTTCACACCGAGGATACGTGCAACACCTCGCGTGCTTGCGCTTGGATTGTCCTCAAATCGGCGTAGGATTTCTTCTTCCATGTCAGGAGTGCGCACGTTTCTCTCCCGACCAGTGTCATGCATGTTTGCATGGAATGTTCCAGTTTCTTGCAGTCGCTGATGCAAATGCGCAAACGTTTGGTGGTTTGGCACACGTCTGTTTGGGAAGCGCTGTCGGTACAACCTCACAGCAGCTCTTCCGTTTCCATTGGCAGCCCCATACACCATATGCATATCAGCCATCTCAGCAGTCGTGAAGCGCTCCATGTTACGCGTACTACGTCCGATTTAAGAATGCCCGCGGCAAGCGCGAGTCTAGCCCACTTCACCTTTTAGCCAATTGCAGCGGCGCCCTCTCGCGCCGAATGGTGACGTCAGCGGACATACACTTATAGACGAAAAGGGTTTGTCTTGTTGTTGCCTATCCCCCATTACAATTTGTACAGAAAGTTTTCAAACACCCTGTATAATTATTTTTTATAATAGGGCCGGATACTCATTCGACCGAATAACTGGGTTGGGTTGGGTTAGGTTAGGTTAGGTTAGGTTAGGTTAGGTTAGGTTAGGTAATTACCGATTTTTTTAAAAATTAACAGACATTATATATCTCAGTAAGAAAAATCTAATGGTATTTTTTCAATACTCTAGCTCAAACAGTTCCAAAGACACGATGCTCCAAAGTTTGGTGGAAAAAGGTACTTGGTCAAAATGGAGGTGGGTATGGTCCACTGAAATGGCTGTAGCATCTATACTAACTTAATCAACACTAAAAATCTTGTTTTAGGTTAAGACAGACATATGTTCCCAAACTTGGGTGAAAGGAGAAAAAAATCGGTTATGCCATCAAATGACCTACACAAGGTCAAAGGTCAAAAGTAAGATCAACTTTTTTATTTACCACTGAGGTGAAATATGAATAGAAATAAAGTTGTAGATCTACTTAAAAGCTTTAAAATATTGTTTAAATGGTCTCTGTAAGTGCAATAGGAGCCGAAATATTTCATGTTGAAATATGGTATGACCTTGGAAATTGACCCTTTTTTTGCAAAATTCGAAGGGCCATATCTCCAGAACCATATGACCTAGTGTTCAAACAAGCGTCAGTCTGGTTTTCTCACAGAGATCTATAAGTGTGCCAATTTTCAAAAAAATCGGTGATGGTCACGTTTTTTTCGCCGTTGAACTGACATGGAATGGCCCATTTACTAATTAAAAATTATTGAGAGATTTTGTAACACTTTAAAACCTAGGATTATTTTCGTTATGTTTTCAAGTTTATTAATTCTTTTCTCATCTTTTTCAGATAATGTGAATTTTGTTCGTTAAAACCTAAATGGTCTGATTACACCAGTACACATTTGAAAACTTGTCGATCGATTTTTGCAAACTAGTTCGTGATTCTATATAATTTGAGTGCGCTGATCTAAAAAATATAGTTAGTTTTTCCCTATCACGTATGGTTTTCTTACTACAGGGTGTGTCATAAATCCCCCATTTATCCCCAAATGTGAACCATCTTATTGAGACCAACATTGGATTGCACATCGATGGGGGTGTCGAGGGAGGATGAAGTTGAAAAGTTGTGGAAAAACCACTACTCTAACATTCTTAACAGTGTGAGTAGGGATAATCTTAAGATAGATTCCAGCGAAACGCCTGTGGGAGGGACAAGGGAAAATACTTTGATATCAGTTCTTGAAGTAAAGAGGTTATTTAAAGAGTTAAAGACTGATTCTACGTCAGGGGTAGATGACCTATCGAATGAGCACTTAAAATATGCAAATGACGTAGTATGTCTGCATATATCATTGCTCCTATCGGCCATGCTTGATCATAGCTATATCCCTGCAGAGTTCATGAGGGTATATATCTTGCTCCTGGTCAAAAATAAGTACGGACACATTCTGTCTAGCAATAATTACAGGCCTATTGCTGTCGCTTCCTGCTTCTCGAAACTACTAGAAAAACTCTTGTTACTCTGATTAAATGATTACCTATGGACATCTAATCAGTTTGGTTTTAACCCTTTGCCTGTCCCGTGCATCACATATGATACACAGAGCGCATCATAAATAATATTCAGTGTGATACATTCTATGATCCATATTACCCACCAACTAAACCAAATAAACCTCCTATAACCAAAAGTCTGAAAACAAGCATGGACGTTTGGGCCAAACTTATGAAAATGCTTTGGACAGGCAAAGGGTTAAAAGGTCTCACTCAACTGACCTGTGTATCTATGTACTTAGAGAAACAATATCTAAATACATTGACAGTAATTCAACTATTTATAGCCGTTTCCTAGATATAAGTAAAGCATATGATTGAGTGAACCACAATATTTTATTTAAAAAACTATTAGACAAAAAGGTTCCCATGTACATATTAAATTTATTGAAATTTTGGTATTCCCACCAATCTTTTACCGTTAGGTGGGGCAGTGTACTATCCGAATGTTTTGGCTCCTCTTGCGGAGTGAGACAAGGCTCCTTGCTCTCCCCAATTTTGTTTAATGTGTATATTGACGGATTAATTGCTTCACTTAATGAGGCAACAGTGGGATAAATAACTTAGTTTCTGCCGATGATATGGTGTTAATAAGTCCCTCTGTTAAAGGTCTGGATCGGCTACTAAAAGTCTGCGAAGTGTATTCGCAGAAACATGATATTCTTTTTAATTTTACAAAAACTAATGTTATACAATTTCATCCTAAAAGCTGTAATCAGTCAGTTGATATTAGGTTTAAAATGAAAGGTGAAGTAATTGAGGAAGTACAAGAGTTTAAGTATTTGGGTCAAACTATCACCAGCTCCTTGAGTCATGGCCATTTCTGGCCATTAGGGGGCCCTAAGCAGTATACCCATTTGAGGCCCTACCCCTCCATCCACCATCTCACGCCTTACTACATCACCTTAGCACACACATACAAAAAATGGCTGTGTTAATAAAAAACAATTATGAAACAATTTTAACCCTTTACTGTCCAAACGGACGAACTTATAACCTTTCAAATACACGCATTCGTAACTTAACCCTAAAAAAAATTTGGGCTGTAAAGGGTTAATTAATGAAACATTTATGTCCAAAACAACAAATATGTACTTTCAGAAGACAAACAGAAAAAATACTCATGAAATTCCTGAAAATTAGCTTATATATTATTTAGAATAAATGACAGAACTATGTATAAAAAAATAATGCAATTATCAACTACCAAACAATTACTAACTCTACGATACAATCGTGTAATAGCTAACAGTTATACAGAACAGTTTGTATCTTCAAAATTTTTGCCTCCTAGATTTTTTCTGGGCGAAATCATCAATAACATCATCATATGAAATCTCCCTGCCAACGTCCTGGTTGATGCTTATGATGCCAAGGCCACTGAGGCGATCCTGCCCCATTGATGATCTGAGGTAGTTCTTGATTAGCTTCATCTTAGAGAAGCTCCTCTCGGCTGACGTTACGGTCACAGGTAGAGTGCAGGCAATTCTTAGTGCAACCCAGAGATTAGGGTATAGTTCCTCCAGTTGCTTCTGATGAATAAAGGAGAGAAGCTCCAATGCAGTCATGCTGTGTGAAGGTAAAGTCGGCAAGTTCTTAATTTCGAGGGCCAGTTCTCTTCCATCAATGTCAGAGTCAGCGCCAAAACTCAGTATCTTAGAGCTTTTCACACTTGTAGGACAAGTCTTCCTTGTCCATTGTGGTGAAGTTTAGGAGAACCCCAAATATATATATCACATCATCTAATGTTTTGAAGCTCTCCTTTATTGACCCGATGGCACAATCCACCACCACATTGAAAAATTTGACTTCCATCCTCTTTAAGGCTTCTGTAAATGGTTCGTCAGGAGCTTCGTAAGCAAAGTGCTTTTTTGTGGATCTGAGACTCTTCTCCTTCAGCACAGCCTCCACATTCATTTCCTCACATATGTCCCTAGCTACGACTTGTGCTGCAACAAAACCTGTGTTTCTGTAGCTGGTGAGTGAGTCTTTTGTTTTTGTGAGGAAGTTGACTGCCACATCAAACTGCATTGTAGGAGACTGCAGAAGTTTGCTCACATGGTTAACTGCATGAAGAATGTCATACCATACTACTGTGCAAATCTGAAAGCGATAAAACCGTACCTCCTCTGACTTCCAACAGGGCCTCTCTGATGTTGTGGCTCTGGTATCGCACAGCCTCAATGCTCTTAAGCCGGCTCTCCCACCTGGTTTCACTCCAAGACTTGAGTGTTATGTTCACGTGCTTCTTTAGGATTGTCCATCTCTGTGTAGCTGCTGCAAAAAGGTTGTACAATTTTAGTCCGTTGCCAAAGAAGCTGATGGCATCTGTGGAAGCTTTAGCTGCATCAACCACTACAAGATTCAGAGTGTGAGCCCCACATGGAACATAGAGTGCACGACAGTTCTTCTCTAATAACCTTGCCTGAACACCTTTGTTCTTGCCCTTTATGTTCGCTCCGTTGTCATATGACTGTCCTCTGCAGTCATCATAGTGAATATTCAGTTCATCTAGTCTCTTCAGAATCAGAACTGATAAACCCAGGCCTGTACTTTCTGAAGCCTCAAGAAAGCCCAAGAAATATTCTTTTATTTCTGGTACTTCACCCATTTTAACAGTTCTGATAATAATCGACATCTGTTCTTGGTGGCTTACAGTATGTCTGGAGTGCAGTCTAAAATGAGTGAGTAATATTTAACTTGTTTTATTTCTGCAACAATGGCATCCAAGATCTTCCCACTAATGGACCCAATTAGCTCATTTTGAATGATGTTTCCCAGGTAACTTGAATGACTATATTGGCCACTTTCGACTCTGCTGATGTGTTGTTTCATCACTGGATGAAATTTGGCAAGCAGCTCAACCTCCTTCAAGAAGTTGCCATTGTCTCGATTGTACAATGTAGAGGAAGACCCCCTGAAAGCAAGGTTTTTCTCTGCCAGTGATTGGATTATACTTACAAGACGTGTGATAACATCTCGCCAGTGTCTTCGCTCTACCTCCATTAATAACATTTCAGTTTCGTCAATGGTCCTCCCAGTTTTTAGCCGCAGTTCCAGATCCTTCCATGTTGCCATGTTATCTGCATGTTCTGAACTATTTGCATGGCTTTTCAGAAGCGAACCAACGTTTATCCAGCCTGAAAGTCCATCCGTAATTAGTTTGCACGACTTCCTTGAAAACAACTTGCAGCAGAAGCAAAAAAGAGCATCATTCCTTCTAGAGTACATCAGCCAGCTTCGCTTTATTTTTCCCCCATCAATTAATGTTCTGTACATGTAATGGTGATGAACGCTTCGACCGTCCTCTCTTTTAGGGAATGTGAAATCTGGACTGATTTGAAATGGTCCTCGAGACACCAGATCTGTCTTCAAGGCATCTGACAGGACAACTGGCCAGTCATAAGGATCAAGCGGTGGAGCAGATCTTGGTTTTTGTTGCTCAGTAGAAATGCCTGTGTGTGGTGTTTGAAGCTGAACAGAAGATGGGCCACTTGTTGGTTCATCAGGCTCTACTTCTACTGGTGTTTGAGGTTGCATAGAGGATGGTCCTGCTGTTGGCTCATGATGCTCATCAGGCTTTGCTGAGGATGGCTTTTCCAAATATTTCAGTAGTGCTCCTGAGAAGAACATAACATTACATATTCTGTTAATTTTTGCTAAAATACTCTTTCTTATCTTGTTTGCTAATTGATCTGTGTGAACAGAATTTGAGGTGATGTGATCCTAAATTTCACATTTCGAAATATTATAAATATTACAGAGACTAGCTTACTCTACACGATTCCTGAGGACTTGCCTAACTTGATGGTTTACCTTACCTAGTTGCCTGAACTGTAATCATAAGAATATAAAAGTGGCACATCTCACCTGTGCTACTGGAAAGCTTCTCCTCCTCTATTTTCTTCTTTTTCCGTTTTTCAGTTCCTGATGGATAATGTTTCATTTTCCAAGATGCACGAAGTCACATCTAGTTAACCACAACTAATCTGCTAAATAATAATAATCATGATAATAATGATGATGATAATAATAATAATAGTAATAACAATAATAATAATAATAATAATTGTTGTAATTGTAACGTTAATCAAATACACTCAAATAACACCGGTCTGCATGAAAATCGATTTCTTTATTTTGAGTTGTGATTCTGAAGCAGTTCGCTGCGCTGAATTCAAAAATGCTACCAGTTTTTTTTCTATCACCCACAGTTTTAAAGTTATTAGCAAAACAATTTTGGGGCGTTTTGTAATTTTTTACCTTTTTTATCTTTAATTAATTTCGTTTTTCATATTTTTCAGATAGATAATTCTAACATTACGTCTTTAAAATTTTAATAATAGCTTCTAGAGAATGTACCCATAGTCCAGACATATTTTGTTATATTTGTGGTCGGTATGTTGTTGTAAAACAAAGGACAAATGTAACGACCTTCATTAAGAGAGTTTATCATGCTTATTTTGGAATTAAATTAGATGAAGACAAAAGTTGGGCTCCACACAAGGTTTGTCTTACGTGTGTTGCGGCACTAAGGAATTGGAGCAAAGGTAAAAAGAAAAGTTTGCCATTTGGGATCCCTATGGTATGGCGCGAGCCTAGAAACCATACCGACGACTGCTACTTCTGTTCTTGCAATGTTAAAGGTTATAATGCAAAGAATAAAGAGAGCCTTCAATACCCAAGTCTTCCATCTGCAATAAGGCCGGTACCCCATGGTCCAGAAGTTCCTATTCCCCGCCCACCCGAGAGTCTGGATCAATACAATTCAGATTCTGATTCAGCTCCAAATCCAGACAATGATGATGTTTATGAACAGCCAACAGCTGACCGAGATCCTCCTAAACCATTAACCCAAGCCGAACTAAATGACTTAGTCAGGGATTTGAATCTGCCTAAGGACTCTGCAGAACTTTTGGGATCTAGATTGCAGGAGAACAATTTGTTGGCATCCGACACATACTTCGCTTGGTACAGAAATCGTGAGAAAGACTTCGTGCCTTTTTCGAAGAAGATGGTCCCTTGGTATTTTGCAAGGACATCACAGGATTAGTGTGCAAGCTAGGCCATCGAATACCAAACCAGTGACTGGAGGTTGTTTATAGATTCCTCTAAAACCAGTCTAAAAGGAGTGTTACTGCACAACGGTAACAAATATGCATCAATCCCAGTGGCCCATTCTACTCATTTAAAAGAGACCTATGATAACATGAAACTGCTTCTGGAAAAAAAATTCCGTATCAATATCACAGATGGATATTGTGTGGGGATCTCAAAGTCCTTTGCATGTTACTTGGGCAGCAATCAGGATACACTAAGATGCCATGTTTCATCTACGAATGGGATAGTCGAGCACGTGACCAGCACTGGAAGAGGAAAACTTGGCCTCCTAGAGCGAATCTTACCCCAGGATCAAAGAACATTTTACATGAACATCTAGTTGAACCAAATAAAATCCTCCTACCACCCTTGCACATTAAGTTAGGCTTGATGAAGCAGTATGTCAAAGCATTGAATAGAGAAGGTGAGTGTTTCAAGTACATTTGTTCAAAATATCCAAAGATTAGCTACGAGAAAATAAAGGAAGGTGTTTTTATAGGTCCTCAGATTAGAAAGTTATTGACAGACGATCATTTCCTGAACACAATGACCAATAAAGAAAAAGAAGCATGGCTTGGTTTCAAAGATGTTGTTGAAAACTTCTTGGGAAACTACAAAAGCCAAAATTATGAAAGACTGGTGGAAAATATGCTTAAAAAGTTTTGCGCCTTAGGCTGCAACATGAGCCTGAAAGTTCACTTCTTATTTTCGCATCTTGACCGTTTTCCCGAAAATCTCGGAGATGTCAGTGAGGAGCAAGGGGAACGATTTCACCAGGACATCAAAACCATGGAAAGAAGATATCAAGGAAGATGGCATACAAATATGATGGCGGATTACTGCTGGTGTCTGCAACGAGATCAGCCTAACGCACAGCATAAGAAAACATCGAAGAAGCACCGGTTTAGTTGTCATTAGTCAGATCTACCTTCGTAGTCTTAAGTCTTTGGAATAAGTCCTGAAATGTTTGCAGGTAAAGAAGGTAAATATATTTTGTTTCTTTCAGTTATTTTTTTATTCTTTCATAAACAAGCAATATGCTTGTCCAAGAGCTAGGAGCTATTTAATTCTGCTTTAATTAGGTTTTACTCTATCACCTAAAGATTTCGTGCTACAAGGGGTGTTGTAATACCTCATCTGTCCCCCAAATGTTAACCACCCATTGATGGGAGGGGAGAGAGTATTTTGCTGGGAACGGGACTGGTTGTTATATATATTTACCCTACATTATTATGTTAGCGTTACTGTAGTCTATAACAACAAAATTTATGGTTTAGCAACCATCATCATCCGCCGGCCACCGCCGACAAGTCAGAAAAATGGTCGGAGAGAATAGGAGAGGCGTGAAAGATGAAAAGAAGTAAAATAAGAACGCTTACAAACCATGCAAACACAGTCTTAACTCACAGTCATACCATGCAAACTACAAACATGCAAGAAAAGAGTTACAGACATGCAAAGTAAAAAAAAAAAAAAGTAGGTAAAGTTAAACAAAAAGTGGGTTAGTTTACGCTACGAGCAACATCTACGTTCGTGTTAGTCTAATTTTTTTTTTTTTTTTTTTTTTTAATAATTTTATTGCTGGCATCACACGCTTGCATGTCACAAGCTGGCATTCATCGGCAACAGACTCATCCTCGAGCACCACTACCAGAGCTCCTGTTGCTAACTTTGTTTTTTTATATTAAACAACGTTAATACTTTTAAAATGTCTGTCAAGACGGTTCTTAAACATATTAACGCTGGTAGAATGAACGACTGACGCGGGAAGATTATTCCACTTATCAATTACTTTAAACGTAAAGAAGTTTTAAGCGATATTAGTAATGAAATGTCTGCCACGCAACTTAAATCCGTTATTGTGAGTATTACTATTATCGAAAGTGAACAATTTGTCAAAACTTACGTTATCGATGTTATTAACGATTTTGAAAACTTCAATAAGCTCCCCCCTTAATCTTCTAGTTTCGAGTGAATACAGATCTAACTCTTTAATCCTATCTTCATAAGGCTTATTGCGCAATGACGGAATAAGTTTCGTGGCACAACGCTGAACCCTTTCTAACCTATCAATATCCTCACGCAAGTACGGGCACCAAAACTGAACGGCATATTCTAAATGAGGCCTGACTAGGGACTTGTAAAGGGGCAATATAATATCCTTCGATTTAAATTCGAAATTACGCGCTATGAAGCCTAACATCCTATTAGCTTTTGCGCAAGACTCCAGGCACTGGTTCCTAACCTTTAAATCCTTAGATACGCGTACGCCTAAATCTACTTCCTCGTCAACGCTCGCTAACTCCCTATCATCCATCGTGTACGTGTAATTATTGTTGCGAGAACCTATATGCAAAACTTTACATTTGTCTACGTTAAATTGCATCTGCCACTTATCTGTCCGCTCCATAATCCTATTTACATCGTCTTGGATCCTATTTCTATCGTCCTCGTTAACAACCTTACCGCCTATTTTAGTATCGTCCGCGAATTTTGACACGTTACTAGTCAATCCTACATCTATGTTGTTAATGTAAATTACGAATAGCAATGGGCCTAACACTGAACCCTGTGGGACACCGCTACCTACATCTAACCACCCGGATTCACTACCATTAACTACGACCCTCTGCCTCCTAGCACGAAGCCATTCTTCTAACCAGTTAGCTACCTGACCGCGTATACCGTGCGCTTTAACCTTCGCAATTAATCTCCTATGCGGACCTGTATCGAACGCCTTTTTAAAATCTAAATAAATAACGTCAGCTGAGTAGTATAGCCGCAAAAGGGGAGTGAAAGAATGTTGCAAGTGATTACGTAATGTTGCAAAGGGGGTGGGGGTGTTGCAAAAGAAAAGAAAAAATCCCCCAAAGGGGGGGTGCTGCAGGTGCAACAAGGAAAACTTGGAGGCGGCGTTATCCCCAAGAGAAAGGAGGAGGAGAGGTGTTCACCTGGCAGGAGCCAAGTGCACATTAAGACTTCAGCCGAGTAGGCGTTGTTTTATAGGCTCCTAATCAGCCAGTTGGCTTAGAAGGCGTAAATGGCTTGAGTTGCCAGATACCACTTTTTAGCGATACCATTGTATACATTATTATATTTCTTAAAAGTTTGTTTAGAATACCGGTAGTAGGTTTAGAAGCCGTAACATGATATAATTAAGTAAAACAACATTGCATCATTCTGTTTATTATAAATATATAGAAAATAAATATACATTTCAATAATAATTGAGGAATATGCATATAATCATAACAGTACAGGAAATATATACACACAATTATGGTGATATATATAAAATAAATATACATTTCAAATAGAAATAAATATACATTTCAATAATAATAGAAATATGCATATAATCATAACAGTACAGGGGAAATATCACGCAAAATAATAAATACATTTCAATAATAATAGAAATATGCATATAATCATAACAGTACAGGAGAAATATCAAGCAAAATATATAAATACATTTCACTTTTTTTTCAAAATACTAAACTCGGTCTTAATCGAGTTTACAATTACATCATTATTGCTCTGCATTACGCAGTATATGCGGCTTAATAATATTTCACCGCTTAAAGTATAGGGAAACCTGTATTCGATATGAAGGGCTTTCATATCGTTCAGTACTATTTTTGTTCCCACTTTACAACCGGTTGGTAAGTCATCTTTAAATACGTCTAGAATACAATCAAAAGCACGCACAAAGAGTTCATCGTTAGCTACATTATTAAACACAAGTTTATAAGCACGCTTTTCCAATCGAGGGTTTATTTCTACCGACTCGAGCTTTTCAATCGTGACGTGATCTCACTCAACATAGCGGCAATTGAAATAATCTTCTAAATCGTTACGACAACTGCGCGTTATATAAAGAAATAGTTCTTTAGGGTGAACGGTGTAGTTGAGCTCAGCCTTGTACCGATCAATTGCTTTGTACCAAAGTTCATGGTATTTCAAAGAGTCTAAACTTTTTAAATAAACATCCAGCACTAGACCATTTTCACCAGCCCTACACGGTAAACCCATCGAGCAGAGCGGTGTAGGTGTATTCAAGTACTGTATCAAAATAAAGCATGTCCGTAACACGCGCGTCTAATATAGGTTTCAGCTTGCGGAATCCGACGATTTCAAACATTCTGTCGAGGATGAAACGGTTTCGCGTAGGAACAAGAGCGTTATTATCAGAAGCATTCTTCCACATCAGCCGTATATCAATGCACGGCCGATCGTTATTTATACACAACGTACATACAACGGCGTATGAGGGTGCGTCACTAATCTGCTCTCTTCTTGTACCTACATTAGCAGGTATTTTATAAAGATCTTCACTCCACTTCTCAACTATCACGAAGATTCTATTCATCTCCTCGACACTTAAATAAACCCGTTTGTTTGTTTGTCTACACTCCGTTTCCAGTACATAGCTAATGGTACCGGAATTACGCCTGAACACGCGCAACGATTTCGTCACGGACACATCGTACGAGGCGTTGAGAATGCTGCTCAAAGGAAGTTCCATCGTATTCGAGGAGCGCACGTCCACTCGGTTCAAGCTCTGAGATAACTATGAGCCGTGTGAGGCACGCAGGTAGGCAGGAACGGTTCGACGGGCGGCTGACTCGATGATACGTGAATGGGCTTGTTCGTATGATCCGCGAGTCGTAACGAATTGTTGTACATATTTGTTTTTCCGGTACAAGAATTAATTTCATCACTACCAGCCTACGCATCAGACATTTTACCTCAGGATAAGAACTAGGAACATTTTATGTTTTACTAAACATCTTCACACTCCGGCGCACTATTTGAGAGGAACATATGCTCATATTTTTCCTTTCTGCCCATCAAACGATACTCGTCTCTAAAGTCTGTTAAAAACTCACGCAGGGCACTAGCCACAACCTCACTACGAACCTCATCATGATATACGTTAATATAGTGATAAAAATACTTAAGATTGTCCATGATCACGAGATTCACATTTCCAGTCGTAGGGTATGAGTAATCGACATGGTGTAGCATGACGTAATACCGCTTGTCACACCACCCATCAGCAAGACTCATTATCCATACCTGCTGCTTCTCTTCTGCACGCGTTGTTTCTTTTACTTCACGGTGTATGTGAGACTTTATAAAGTTTAGCTCTGCAGTATACTTCAGCACATCGTCTGTGCAACGAAAGCCTTCAACGATCTCACCAGAACATCCGTAGAGTATTTGTACATCTTGGAACTTCGCACAATCCATTGTGTTTTTAAAAGAGGTATAGGAGGGAGGAATAGGAAGTTTTTCGGTATCCACCACATCCTGACACTTTGCTGAATACCATTTCATAAACGTTGTACAAGCAATATTAAAGGTAGCCATTTGAATACACGTCTGATCTGAATACACGTCTGATCTCTCGGGCTTACTGCAGTCGACTGACCACGCATGGACTCCCAGATAGTAGCATGACTCACGGTCTTACAGTGGGCGGAGCTTAGAACTTACACACACACACACACACACACACACACACACACACACACACACACACACAAAGGAGAAAGTGAAACGCTAATTGAAACATGATTTATTTAATAAACGAGATATTCAAGTTATATATATTTACAAATACGATTTAATAAACGAGATATTCAAGTTATATATATATTTACAAATACGTGTAATAAATCAATAGATACTTTAAAAATACGATTTAATAAACGAGATATTCAAGTTATATATATATTTACAAATACGTGTAATAAATCAATAGATACGATTATATACAAGACAAATACGTGAGTTAACAATAGAAGCATCATACGTTATGGTATCCAAAGGGTACGGTATCATAGGTACCAGGTAACTGGTAACGTTTCCTATAGGTGTTACGGCACACCTTCGTACCCCTAAGTTCCTTCACGCCCCCCAGCTTCTGCGCCCGAAAATTGTGGGTGCCTACAATTAGTTGGGAAGGTTGTTCGCCCTCATCATCGTCCAAACATACTAGATCCTTCAACGATTCAAAGTTAACAACCCGCCGATTCGCATGGTTGAGCGTAATACCCTTTGCCTTCACGATATATTTCATTTCCTCCCCACCCTGACCCGTACCCCATAAGTCTTAGGTCCTGTTGAGACAAAAGAGTCGGCGTAAGCGTTGTCCCCATACTCGTCCTTGATCTCATCAGTGAGCTCGCCGAGGAACTCCTCAATAGCGGGCATGTATTCACCCTCCCTCTCTGTGAATATCACGCTATCTGTATCGGCATACAATACTCTCCGCCCAAGAGAATGCAATAGACCCCAAAGTTTTATACGGGCGTAGGCTGTTGTGAAGCTGGCCACAGGTATGTTTGTAACCCTTGAGGTATCTGTGGCAAATTCAGTGTTGTTGTACTTTATTATGTATTACCTACATTCACGATCTCCATGACCTCTTTATCGGGAGCATTGGCATAATCCCAGACATCGCTATAACTTTGTGCCAAATGAATGCTCCCTCTGCCGGTATTCTGCGCAAATTTTCCCCATAGACTGTTTAGACACGACTTTGCACTAAAGCGCTTGCCAAGATTCTTTACAATTTGGACACGATCAAGTTGTATACCTTCGCGGTCGCGGTAACGTTGAATATAGGCAGACTTTTCATCTTCGGTATCAACTCCTCGCGGATACCCTGATGCCTCAACCTTATCCTTCAAAAAGGCGTTTATATATGGTGTGAAAAGGTTGGGTAGCTTCTGAAACCTCCACACCTCATGTATCTTCAGTATTCTATAACCATGGCGTACGGCTAGGGCCAGCTCAGGACTTGTATATACGCCTCTGATCTTACGCTGGTGGGGTATATGGTTACAATCGCCGTTATCCTCTTCCGCGCACTTCACGCACAGGGGAAACATGAGCTTGTCGTCGATAACGACAGGTAAGATCGGCATCCATAAATTGCGTGGGGGGAGTACGTCTACGAAAGAGAGCCCAAAGTAACGATCATTCAAATTTTTGAAAATTCATTGATGGAGGGTAGGCTAGGTCCCACCAGTTTCTCAGGAGCGCCCACGGGGTACGGATTGCTCTTCATCACGTATGAGTATAAAGAACAGAAATCGTAGTAATGGAGCTTCACGCCCTCCGTAGGTGGAAAGTATAGTCTGAAAGGATTTGTACGTCCTCCAAACAAGCTATCACCACATTTGAGAGGATCCAGCACCATTGAACGCTTGATCGTGTTTATTTCCTCACGGTACACCTCGTCTGTCTCCATCCGTGCATCATATTCATGCTCCCACAAGACTTTGTGAGTGAACTGTGATCCTATAAGTTGATCGCGGGTGCGGGTCGATGCAAGACAGTCGGCAGGAGACCTACCGTGGATATCTCCAGTGATTCCGCACTCAGGACGGGGGCATCCATGCCACCAGCAACCGTTAAAGGAGTACACAGTCTTCACACCAGTGACACGGTTTTCACTTAACCCATCAACCCAAAAAACACGTCCATTAATCTTAATGGGTACTTCGCCCGTGTTGCGGGCGTGCTTTATGTATACACCTGTCTGTTGCTGTAGGTGTATGAGCTAGTAAATAGCCTTGTGCCCGTAACTGCGGGGATTGTTTCGGTGAATAATGGCTAAGGTGTCTTTAGGCATGAAGTTATTCTTGAACACCGTAAAACATAATGATGCGATGGTGGTTGCGACTTGCAGTGGATCGCATTTGAAACGGGCTATGTACATCCTTTTAAAGGCCTGGAAACATACTCTAAACACGCGCACATCATTCACGCAATAACGCTCACATTCATCAGCTATATTATAAGGGTTACTTTCATTAAAACTGTCGTAGTATCGATCAAAGTCTTCACGTTCATCCATACAGTCAAAATAATGTTTGGGGGGTGGTGGGCCTACGTAGTTTAAAGTCTCGCTGGTGAGGAAAGTGTAAGGGAAGTATCCTTTGGAAACTTCAGCTGCTACTCCCATCACCTTGGGTAGCTTTGCTAATTTACAAGGTGTGAATAATAAAGTATCTTTAAATTGTACATTAGGGTGGAGCGAAAAATACTTTTTTTCTAGTATGAAGTTCGAATAGCGATTAAAAGTTGCATTTAGTGGACGAAATATGCCTGCCAAAATATGAGTTCATTTGTTTAAAATTTTCAGCTGCCACCAGGGGGCTAAAGTTAACACAATTTTGTGTAAAAAGGAAAAAAATGCTTCTATTTTAGGTTTGTCAAACTATTATAAAATTTTATCTTGGAATTATCTAATAGTTTGATTAAGATTCTTAAATGATAGGAATTCGTTTTGTAAAAATGCCTTTTCATATGCTTAATATCTTCAGCTGCCACAAGAGAGCTGAATTTAACACAATTTAGAGTAACTGAGTCATGTTGAGACTACACTGAATGTTGTGGGGGAGGGTTTGGGGAGGGTTGTGGGGGAGGGTTTTGGTGTGAAGGAATTTCTTTCTGTGAGTCATTAGAACAGTGTGTTAACACTTGTCTTCTTAGGTAGTAGGCCTAGTCGCTCAGTTGATCGGAGAGTTTTTTAATATGATCGGAATATTATAAAACTTTATTTTAAAATGATTTATATAGAGATAATATTGATTTTATTATAAAATGCTTGTTATAATGTATTATATAATTTTAGTTTATTTATATAATATATTATATATTTATATAATATATACTTATAAATATATTATATAATTAATTATATAATGTTTTGATGTTACAGGATATTTTGTGATTGTGAATTTTTCTTAAAAATATTATGGCATCAAATACTAAATATAAACATTTCACTAGAGAACATAAGAAGTGTGCCATATTTGAAGTACCTTGTGAGATGAGTGATATGCAACTACCAACTTATAACTGCATTATGAAAGATTACCTGTTCACAAAACATTTAGTGAAGGAGCAGATGAATAACAAGGAGCCTTCATTTTCTGAAATAGCAGAGGCAGTTTCCAAAAAGGTAGAAAATATTTGGAAGAAGGCCTCTTTGCCAATAGTTTCACATACACGCGTTTTACAGATGATGCGAGTGTACCATGATAAATACAGGTCCTTATTAAAGCCATACAAGTCACGCAAGGATCAGCCTAAGTACAAAAATCAGCTTGAAGAATTTGAAAACTCTTCAAAATGCACTTTGTTTGAAATCTGCACCTGCAAATGTAAGGAGTTTAGGAGATGCTCATGTGAAAAGAGTAAGAAAGTCCCTCCAAAAGAGCAGGATTTTTTAAATGACCAACGAACACGCAGAATAATGGTGATAGGAAGCATTGACATAGCACACACAAGACGATTACAAGCAAGAGAACATCGAAAGGAAATGGAAAAAGCACGTCTGGAATCCTCACAAACAACTAGTGCTGCTATAACCAATACGTCCAACTTACAAATCGAAACAGAGACAAGTGAACTTCAACAACTAGAAGAGATATCTGAAGATAATGAGGAAGATACAACCTCGACTCAATATGTAATATCAGAACAACAGATGCGTGAGCCACTGCCTTCATTAGCAATTACTTGTGATAGATTTAAAATGTCGGACAGAGTTGGGGCTGCTATTGCTTCTGCAGTATTGGCAGATCTTAAAATTGTTACTCCCGAGACAAAGGGAATATTATAGACAGAAGTAAGCTAAAACGTGAAAGACAAAAACAGAGAAAGGAACTACAACAGATAGGAGAGCCAAAAACCATGCGGGGATTATACTTTGATGGCAGAAAGGATAAAACAATGATTCAAGTCCAGGAGAGTGATGGCTCTAACCACCAAAGAACCAAACGCGAAGAGCATATCAGCATAATATCTGAACACACACTCTGTACTTTGCACATGTGACACCTTCCAGTGGCAAAGCTAAATACATTTGCACAGCGCTAGTGAATTGCTTGAAAGAAAGGAATGTTGATATAGGGAACATCGTTGCAGTTGGCTGTGATTCGACAGTGGTTAACACTGGTAGTATTGGAGGCACAATAAGATTACTGGAAGAAGCCTTTAATAAGCCATTGCAGTGGCTGATATGCCTTTTACACCTTAATGAACTTCCATTGCGCCATCTGTTTCATCACTTGGATGGTACCACTACTGGACCAAGAGCATTTTCAGGAGAAATTGGCCGAGCACTTTCAGACTGTGAAAAGCTTCCCATAGTTAACTTCAAACCCATTGAAATTCAAGAGGACATGTGTGAAGTTGATGTAGATGACATAAGTACTGACCAGAAATACCTTCTTGAAATTCACAAGGCTATATCAAGTGGAACATTCTCAAAGAGTCTTAGTCATAAGAGTCCAGGCAATATATCACATTCAAGGTGGCTCACCACAGCAAACAGGACTCTGCGGTTATATGCAAGCACAGAGAATCCTTCAGGCAATTTACAAGAATTAGCTACTTTCATTGTTATGGTATACGCACCAATGTGGTTTCAGATAAAGCGAAAACCATTATGCCAATATGGTGCTAAACATATGTGGCATATGATTGCAAGAAGCCGGTATCTCCGTGAAGAGCTTAGGAGAGTACATGACTCAGTCATTCACCGAAATGCATATTACGCAAATCAAGAAAACATTCTCATTGCAATGATAGCTGATGAAGGGAGCATGTGCGTCAGTTGGGATTTAGGCGTATCATAAAAGCAAGGGCATGCATTCAAGAAACAGATGTTATCAGGTATTTTAAGGTGCCAGAAATAAATTTTTATGCCAAAGACTATACAGATCTCATTATGTGGCAAGATTTTCAGATAGCAGAACCACCGATAACCAAAGGAGTTTCTCTTGATGATATTGAATCATGCATCAACATGGTACTACTCTTCATTCAGAATTATTTCAGTTTCCATGTCATACACAAGCCGTAGAGAGATGCGTCAAGCTCGTTACAGACGCTGCTGGATCAGTCTGCGGACCTACAAACAGAGACGGTTGGATTCGTGCTACATTAGAATCAAGGAAAAAACAGCCAAAATTTGACACAAAAGCAAATTACTAAATAGACTTCAGCAAGAACCCTTTCTAGAGGGAGGT
The DNA here is from genome assembly GCA_023014485.1 of Bathynomus jamesi. Taxonomy (NCBI): domain Eukaryota; kingdom Metazoa; phylum Arthropoda; class Malacostraca; order Isopoda; family Cirolanidae; genus Bathynomus; species Bathynomus jamesi. The sequence goes on from JAJOZX010004068.1 coordinate 138,642, forward strand.
TGGTTGGGGAAAGGGTGGTAACTCCGCTAAGGCACGAAATAACGTTTCTTAACTGTCTCAAGCCATATAAAGGAGGAGAGACATCCTAATTTATTACTGTTCCCTTTTTCAAGTAAATACAGAATCATACTTAATTGTCATTTTTAAGTTAATTCCAGCCCTCTTGTGGCAGCTGAAGATATTAAGCATATGAAAAGGCATTTTTACAAAACGAATTCTTATCATTTAAGAATCTTAATCAAACTATTAGATAATTCTAAGATAAAATTTTATAATAGTTTGATAAACCTAAAATAGAAGCATTTTTTTCCTTTTTACCCAAAATTGTGTTAACTTTAGCCCCCTGGTGGCAGCTGCAAATATTAAACAAATGAACTCGTATTTTGGCAGATATATATTGTCCACTAAATGCAACTTTTAATCACTATTAGAACTTCATACTAGAAAAAAAGTATTTTTCGCTCCACCCTATTGTACATTGCCTCTTATCTGCATCTGTATTAATTTGTTGCCTCTTTTCAAGGGATCACCTGTAATTATCTCCGATGACTCGTGTTCAAGCAACTCCTTATAAAGGAACTGCGTGTCAAACTTTGCCCCGTTATGGGCGAGAATATACACAGTCATTTTTTTGAACTTGTCGGCTAACTTGACAATATAGGACACAAATAGTTTCACAGGACTATCGCGGACATTCGTTTTAAAAACGTTTGTCCGTTTACCGCATTTTGGGTACTCGTCACATTCGATACCCATACACTCATCACAGATGGTCTGGCTCACAAGTAAATGTGGAATTACCTCTTTGGTTTCGGCGTTCGTATATGTTTCTATATCGTAGTATACAGTTATACAAGGGTTATTTTTAGGCTTAGCATCTTTCATATAACATACATGCTTTACTCCATCCGCCTTATATTTCCTGGCATGTAGGACAGTGAATTCGTCACACTTGTGCTTAAATTTCCCCCAATTATCCATTGTGTGAAACATACCACATTCACAGATTCTCATTTTCCTGCACGTGCCAATTGATTTATGGAAATCAAAACAGCTATTATTGAAAAATGTGCGTCTACACACATCACAGTCTCTCTTCTCAGCTTCAACTACACGGCTTTCACATTTGGTGCTTTTACACTGCTCACATACCATGTGACATTCTTTACAATGTCTCACTATATCATCCGCAAACTCGAGGCACCCCTTACACAAATCATGATGTCTCCCATATTTTCGACTTTTGTCATAACTCGCGTAAAGCCACCTTATATTACGGATGGGGAGATACGTTGTCCCTGACAATCCTAAAATAAGTAGGGGTCTTGTACGATCTCTCACACAGCTTTTAAAAACATACACAGTCCTACGACGATCATCCAACCCAAATACAACTATACGGACATTCATTTCCTGTTCTACCCTTCTCAGCTCTTCAGGACCCATATTACAGTCAAATTCAAGTTCACAGTCTACAGCTAGTTTACGGGCACGCTCCACGACCGTAGGCAGCCAAATTTTTTGAGTCCGTGTATTTTGTACAGTAAACATACGTGCTAAGAGTACTGCTATAAAGCCGCAACCACGATCGACGTTTATATGCTTTCGGTAAATAGTCGGAGAATTGAAGTTAAGAGTATACGGTATGGCACTATGACCCGCAACACGGAATACACGGTCAATATTTACCGTGAAGTTGTCCATATTGAAGGCTATACTACTTTGGGCGGCTTGCATTATACGTCCTAATATATATTCTACATCTTCAGCCGCCAAACGTCTAAATGGCACTATCACCCAATAATCGTCTACATCACCGTCATCTGACCCGAATCCAAAGGACAGACTCGTCCTGACTTCACGCTCGTCGCGATTCTGAAGAGCAAACTCTACAATACGCTGTACAACCCGGCGTAGCCCGCGCTCAATTCCATTGCTATACATGGCTCTAGGGTCGACCCTGACTCTATACCGATTTCTAGTCAAGGCTGGGGTGGGGGCTGCGGATCGCACCAAAACGTTATATCATCCTCAACAGAACGGGGGGCTGTGGCGGATGAATTAGGGGATATATTAGCGGAGGTGCTGCTGGGGGGCTTGTTGCGTAAGAGGTTGAGGGTTGGGGATCTATTACGCTGCAACAGGCGCGTATTTCGGTCGCTTTATACCTGACGTGGGGTTCTCATACCTCCGCTTTGGACGTGCTACCGGTATCGCTGGTGAGGGTTCGTTGGCAGGGGAGGAGATCACAACTACACTGTCGTCGAGGTCATCCGTAATGTCAATGATGGGGTGCTCTCCTCATCGTCATTCACGGTTCTGTGGGAGAAGAAAGCAAAATATAAGGAACAGCACTCAAAATTTGTAATATTTTGTAAATGACCCACTTAGGAGTGTGACGTGTTAGAAATGGACTCTGTAGAAAAATTCAGATTCACGAGCCCATCCACATGTATTATATCTGGACCTACAGGATGTGGTAAAACTGTGTTTATGCTTAAAATCATTAAAGAAAAGGGAGAGATGTTCTCGAAATTTGTGCATAAAGTTATATGGTGCTATTCGACGTATCAATCAGTGTTCAACGAGTACCAAGATGATATTTTGTTCCACAAAGGCGTATATGACGTTAATTCGTTAAAGGGAAATGAACATACAATCATTGTAATTGACGATCTCATGTTGGAGATGGATAAAACGTTTGCCGAGACATTTACAGTATTCTCCCACCATCTTAACATAAGCGTGTTCTTCATCAATCAGAATCTATTTTTCAAAAATAGATACATGCGCGATGTGTCGTTAAATACGCAATATCTAGTCTTATTCGCGCAACGTAGAGATGTATCACAAATTGGGGTATTAGCCAATCAAATGTTCCCGAATCAGCGTAAGGAGTTTTTGGAAGTTTATAAAGAAGCTACAAGCACGCGTTACGGATATTTGCTTTGCGACCTTCATCCGCGAAACACGTTTAGAGTGCTTCCGAACGAATATATTTCCAAACGAGCCTGAAACGGTGTATATTCCAGAATGACAAAGAGACTAAAGAAATACCGTGAATTAATAAAAATCTATCATCGACTGCCCCGGGCAATGCAGCAGATGTTTATTAAAAATATCGACGCCGACTTTTTAAAATGCATCTGTGAAATCTGTCTTAACGTTATAAATTGCAATGTATCAATGAAAACCCCTCAGAAGGCTCGCCTACGCCGCTACAAGAACATAATACGTGCACTCGCTCGTAAAAGTCAAACTGTAGCGAAGAAAAAACGAATTATTGTACAAACAGGAGGGTCATTTCTCCCCATCTTATTTTCAGTTTTGGGTCCTTTACTGACTAGATTAATATAATGAAGAAAGTGGTAGTGATTCCCCACGAGGTGTACGCTTCACTGCAAAGGAATCCAGACACGGATCTAGATCCCCGTAAAAGCAGACTTAAAAGAATGGAAAGCGAATTGCTAGCCCTATTAAACAGTGAAAAAACACCTGATGAGAAAAGAATCTTATACCAAGAAGCTCTGCAGAAATTTCTTCACGAGTACGAAAATTATAAGAGCCCTACAGAGATTCCTGTGGTTATTAGGCACAGCACGGGGGACGATGGACATGGCGACATAGGATCTGTGCCCGACGATACAGCTGACCAACCAAAAAGATTAGCCACACAACATATCGAACATGTATTAAAAAGCACCCTCCCACATACATTGAGGAGTAAAGGCTTAAGTCTTTATAATCTATTGAATGAGGATCCAGCCATACAATGGACCGATACAGGCGAGATCATTGTGGAAGGATCAAAGGTACAGGGATCGAATATCGTAGACATTGTCCATGATCTGGTGAGAAAGTGGGATAGGCCATCACCATCAGGATGGAAGCATATTAAAGCAAGACTACAACAAATAAATGTCCCTAAAACGTTGATAGGAAATCTGAACAGGTTAAAAGACTTGGAACATGCAACGCATGTGACACAATTGAAGACGCCGTCACCCCCGGCGGTAACACCTTTGAAGAGGAGAAAGAAGAGGTTAAACCAACCCTACCCACGTGCCTCTAAAATACGCAAATGGCTAACGTATTAACTAAACGCTATTATGACATTTCTAACCCATCCTCTTACGGCGGCGTAGATAGACTGTACAGAAGTGTTTACGGAGTAGGAAAAAAAGATGTTGAAAGATTTTTGAGGGAGCAGGACGCTTATACGCTTCATAAGCCTGTGAGAAAAAGGTTTAAAACAGCCAAGACAACGGCTTCCTCGATTGATTCTATTTGGCAAGCAGATTTAACAGACATGCAAAGATATTCTGTGTATAACGATGGTTACCGCTACATTCTATTCATAATAGACGTATTCTCTAGATATCTGTGGCTAGTTCCTCTGAAAAATAAATCACCTGAAACAGTTGCTAAAGCCACCAAAACGCTAATGTTAAAAGAAAACAGGGTTCCTGGCTATTTTTGTACGGATATGGGGAAGGAATTTATAGGCCGTGCTTTTCAGAACATGTTGACAGAGTTTAATATCAGCTACTACACAACCAATTCTATACATAAGGCTTCTTTAGCTGAAAGAGTTCAGCGCACCATAAAGGAACGCATGCACCGTTATTTTACACATAAAAACACATACAGATTTCTAGACATTCTGGAATCATTGGCATCATCTTACAACCGCTCACACCATCGCACGATTGGGACAACACCTAACGAAGTTTCAGAAAGAGGTACGCTCCCGAGGAGAGATGGATCACCACCACCACCACACTCTGCGCGCTTCAAAATCAATGATTATGTAAGGCTGTCGCGTTCGGGGAACAAATTCGCAAAGGGTTTTGAGCAAGGATGGACACGCGAGATTTTTAAAGTTAGGGCTATGAGACCTAAAGGTGAGATAATGATGTATTACATTGAGATTTGAATGGGGAAGAAATCTCAGGAGGCTTTTACCGCGAGGAATTGCAGAAAGTTGCGTTTAATTTAGGAAAAATGTGTTTAAAATTGAGAAAATTTAGGAAGCAAAGGTTCAGGAAGAGAAAAATGTACCTGGTGAAATGGCTAGGGTACCCAGAAAGCTTCAACACCTATATAAAAGCTGATGCAATAATGAAGCTTAAATAGTATGCAACATGGCTCCTAACCATTTCTACGTCACACTCCCGTCCTCCTCGTCCCTGTCTGTACACCCTAACAACACACTAGCCAACTTTGTAACAGAGTTCCACGGGCACATTGAATTGGGTCGTGATTCGTATGAGGTGGGGATATGCGAAATTCAGCTGGACACCATCTTTTTAAATATTGACCATAAAGAGCCCGTTTTTACGATTCTTAGAGACATTGACGAGTGTGAAAAAGCTGGGGTAGCTATGGATGAAACTATGCGTATCGCTCGGACTAAGATTGCACGGTATTACAGTACAGAAGTAAGACTAGGACCGGGTCAATATGGTTCGGCCGAGGATGTTGTGAGAGGCTTAAACGTAAGTTTAAGAAACTCAAACCTTACGAATGATTTAGTATACGAAATCGTAAACAACCCTGCACATACACTAATCCTAAAATCAAAGACTAACAGACGTATTAAAGACCATAGAAAGTTCCAAATTCTAGCCAATGGCCGATATAGCGCAGCCTTCCAAAGAGACACATTTCACGAGATACAGCATGACTTGTCCAGATTAATGTATCAATTGAAGATGGAGAAATTGGCTGAAAGGTCCCCAGACATGTGCTATATTTACAGTAATATAGAGGAGCACCAGTTTCTTGGGGATACCCAGGCACGCTTGCTGCGCTTTGCGCACATCCCCAACCATAGAGGAAGGAGTTTGAGTATTACATATGACAGACCCCATTATGTGAATGTCGCAACTAATTTAATAACCAATATCTCAATATATATAAGAACGATTGAAGGTGAAAACTTCCCATTCGGTAACGGAAGCTTAACAGTGAAGCTACACTTTCGACGCACTGAGTTATAATGGATAGAAAGCGTTTCACCGTTTATCGAGGGGTGCGATACCAGCGCGGTAGTGGACTTGGGTCCATTTTTTCAGCCATACTACGTACGGCTGTTCCTTTGCTGAAGAGGGGTGCCAGATACCTTGGAAGGAAAGCGCTACAATCAGGTATTAACACTGCAGAAGACATATTGGCCGGGACTAAACCTAAAGAGGCTCTAAAAAAAACATTTAAAGCGTACACGGGACGAAATCATCAAAGATGCAAAGAGAAAAATGCGTGGTGGCGGGAAGAAGCGGGCTGCCCGGAAGAAGAAGGGTCACGTGGTATTAAACGTAAAAGGCTATCAAAAAAGAAGTGCTGTAAGCGAATGAAACCTATGGTTGACAACTTTTTGACTGATATAAGCTAAGGACATTGATCTCATGAATCATAGTTTGTTTACCACTTGTCGAGAGAGGAGTCACTATTTCGCCATGGCACGCTTCATCCACCCATGTAGTTCACAATGCTGTAAATCGGAGCTGTCCCTTTTTGAGCTACCTCCAACCCAAGTTTCTATTGAGCACAGTGACTTTATTACAATTAACCATTAAACACAATTAGTTCCCCGAGTGCACCTATAGAATTCGTGATACCCAGCTCAGGTCCTTACTTTTTTGATCCAAGCTGTGTGCACATGTACGCTAAGCTACGTATAGCCCATTCTGATGGAACGGTCTGCGATGACAAATATGCTGTATACCCTGAAACAAACTTTCTGCACTCCATATTCAACCAGTGTGACGTATATTTAAATCAGACCAGCATATCGGCAGGCACGGGGTACTATCATCTACGAGCCTATCTGGTGGAAAATGTCCTCAACTTTTCCAAAGAAGCGAAGGCTACCTTTTTAAGTGCCGAGGGATATTATCAAACTAAAGATGAAAATAGTATAAAGGACAAATTTAAAAATTCTAAAAAGAAAATATACGAGTGTTTTGGACGGTTGCACACAGATTTCACTTTCCAGGAGAAGTTGCTTGTGAACGGGTGGATATGAAAATAAAGCTCACCCGCACGAGTCCTGAGATCTGCTTAAATCTGGATGCTGATCAAGAAGAGGGTGCAAAGCCCGTTGTGGTTCACATTATGGACACATACCTCCGCGTACGGCGAGTGAAATTAAGTTCACCAAAACAACTAGAAATTGAGAAAAATTTACTAAACGCTACAGTGAAATATCCTATTAACAGAGTGCAAATCAAACTATATACGGTTCCTGCAGGGTTGGCATCGAAGCAGATAGAAAACATTGCCCTGGGAAATCTTCCTAAAAGGATATTAATCGGCATGCAGGACCATGCTTCGGTGAATGGAAAATATAAAAAGAGTGCCTTTAAATTCGAGAATTTCGGACTTAAAAATATAACTCTATACGTTAATGGCACTGCTTTGGGTGGAACAATGGGTACGGACTATTCATCAGACGCTGTGTTACCTCTTTGTGCCAGAGCCTATAGTAATCTGACCCATATTGCAGGTGATTGTGATGAGCTTGGTAATGGGGTAACGCAGGAAGAATTCATTGATCAATTTAACCTTTATCCGTTTGACATTACACCTGACTTATCTGCTAGCGTAAATACCCATTTAACCCCACAGCAGAGCGGAAACATCTCAGTGCGGCTGGAATTCGCCAAGCCTATAGACGCTCCTATTAGTGTACTAGTATATCTCGAATCGCAAGCCCTAATAGAAGTAGATAGATTTAGGAGCGTTATCACTGACTTTTAAAATGGATGCTAATACACTTCAGAAAGTAATGGAACGAGTCACACGTTCCAAATTTATCGGCGTGTTTGCGAAGAATGAAACATTGAGTTTGCCAAGTACGCGAGAATGCGGTAGTCTTATTGTGAACACAGATGTCATCGGTAATGAAGGGATTCACTGGATCGCTGTCTATTTTAAAAATAGACAGCGCCTGTACTATTTTTTCACTCGGTACTCAACCCTGGAGTGACCCTATTATTGTAAAATTTCTCGCTCAGTTACATATTCCCGAAATTGTATGGAACCCATTTCGCATACAAGGATATTTTACTAATGTTTGCGGAATGTACTGCGTCTCATTTCTCATGCATATGTCATGTGATAAAGAATTTATAAATTTTTTAAATTTATTTGACCCGTGTCACACTCGCCGAAACGATGAAATGGTATGCAGACAGATAAAAATCCGTTTCCAATTGTACGTACTCGTTGTATAGTATAATGTTTTTGTTCGTATATTTGTAACGGTATATTCTGTAGTTGGTTATTGTACTGATTTCTTTCATTTAATAAATTTATGAAAATATATTGTGTCTTCTTATCCCAAAAAGATCGAAAAACACTTACATTATTTCGGTGTGACATTGTTGACTGATCAGTATATCCTCCGTATTCATGACACGAGATTCTTCAAAAGATTGTATAACACGTGTCAAATCCTCATCGGACCTTAAAGGAATAATGTTCATTCTTTTAAAACATATACAGAGTATACAGACAGATCCCCATTATGTGAAGATATCTTTGGTTCATTTAAGAGGAATAACATTGATTACCATAAAAAATTTCGATTTTAGCATAATGGGGATAAGAGGTAAAACCAAATAACATTGATTGACATAAAAAATTTTGGCGAGTATCTATTTGACGAGATACTACAGCCCATCCATATATATATAAATCGAATTATAGACACTTACATTTCTATGGTAGTCCCTTGCGTCGGATTGTAAGGAGCGTCACTGCAAATATCTTCTACGGTTTGCGTTGGAAATTCATCACGGTCAATCGTTAAAAAGACTAATTGCCGTTAATGCTGCAGTATCACTTTCTTCATACAAATCTGGGGAGACGTACAGGTCCATGGTGGAGGGAATGATTATTCACTGACGCGAAAATAGCTACTGTTACTCCCAACTGAAAAATATCCCCTTTTATATGCACAATCGCCAAGCTCCGCCCCAAAAGACCAGATGTTCGTAGTGATTGGCTGCCGATGTAGCTGGGTGGAGCTATGATGTGTACCAATCCGCTGTAACGGGACCGGACGAGTAACATATATATAAAATCGTGTTTCTTGTGAATAAATTATAGACACTTACATTTCTATGGTAGCCCCTTATATTATATTTTTATTTTTACTTACAAGTTATTAGTATTGTTTTCACAAATTCTTGTGTTAACATAATTTCAATTGTTAACTTATTTTATAATAAAGAAATATAGCCTAATTATATTTTTAAAAAAGCATTCAGTTTCCACGTTAAACTGTGGGTCTAAGGCGGAGTGAAAACCTTACCAATTCGGCACAAACTCTGCCATTTTAAGGGTGGTTTAACTGCAGCACTATAAACGTTATAGTTTAAATGAAGAGGCTAACTAAACACTGCATAAATAAACACTAAAATAAAATTAAATGTTATAATATGAAAAAATTAATATATATATATATTATATATATATACATATCACAAGATGTTTAAAGGACTGTATATATATAATTATAGTAAACTTACGTCAAGATAAACTAGTTATCCATAAAAACCTAATTGTTTTTCTATAATTCTGTTTTCTATGGTTGGTTGAATTATGTGTAGGCTAACTACGTTATTTGTTTCGTCTCCGAAAAGTTTAACTTCAAGTTTAATGAAGTTCAAGTTAATGTTATATTTGTTTCTAATCGTTAAACACTATATACATCTATTGTAAAACACTATATACATCTATACATCTATAGTGAAACACTATATATATATATCTTTATCTATCTTAAAAAATTATAAAATATTTATCGTTTAATTTTGCTCATGTTGTTTGCAAAGTAAATACATTCAAACTTGTTTTAAATAAAGAAAATTTATATATATATATATATATATACATATCACAAGATGTTTAAAAGACTGTATATATATAATTATAGTAAACTTACGTCAAGATAAACTAGTTATCCATAAAAACCTAATTGTTTTTCTATAATTCTGTTTTCTATGGTTGGTTGAATTATGTGTAGGCTAACTACGTTATTTGTTTCGTCTCCGAAAAGTTTAACTTCGTTTAATGAAGTTCAAGTTAATGTTATATTTGTTTCTAATCGTTAAACACTATATACATCTGTTGTAAAACACTATATACATCTATATGTCTATAAAAATTAAGTGTGTAAAAATTATTTATTTAATAAACAGAATTTAATTGGATTCATCTACCGTCATATATATTGTGGTACACTATTTAAATGTGACGATTAATATATGGTTTTTGTTATCTGGAATACATGGCGCTATCTGGAATACATGGTGCGATCTGGCAACTCAGCACCCGAATACATGGCATGATCTGGCAACTCAGCAACTGCATACATGTTGCGATCTGGCAACTCAGCAACTGAATACATGGCGTGATCTGGCAACTCAGCAACTGAATACATGGCGCTATCTGGCAACTCAGCCAGAATAGAAGTTTATAAAAGACCGAGACGACTGACGGAGTCATTCAAGCTCGGCTCCCAGCCGAGCAAGGACCTCTGGTCCTTCTCTTTCTGGCCCTTTGGGAAAACCCCTTAGAGGCCTCTTAGGTTAGGTAAACGAAAATAACTTGGGGGAGAACTCCGCCTCCAAGTTGTATGCCTTGCAATCAAAGGCAACTACACTCTCACTCTCTCTCTCTCTCTCTCTCTCTCTCTCCTTCAGGTGTACCCCTCCCCCCTTGGCTCAGCCAACTGACTGATTCAGCCAACTGGCTGATTAGGATCCTATAAAACAACGCCTACTCGACTGAAGTCTTAATATGCACTTGGCTCCTGCCAGGTGAACACCTCTCCTCCTTTCTCTCCTCCTTTCTCTCCTTTCTGGCCCTTTGGGGGGAATAGCTTGGGGGAGAACTCCGCCTCCAAGTTGCATGCCCCTTGCAACCCCGGTTGGCAACAAAGGCCAGTACTTTTTTTTTTTTTTTTTTTTTTTTTTTTTGCAATACCCCCACCCCCCTTTGCAACATTACGTAATCACTTGCAACATTCTTGCACTCTCCCCTTTTGCGGCTATACTACTCAGCTGCTCTATGCCTATCGTATTCGCGCACTATTTCGTTATAAAATTCTAACAAATTAGTTAAACAAGACCTATGGCGTCGAAACCATGCTGACTACTGTTAATCAAATCTCTACTTTCTAAGTGATCGATAATACGATCCCTAACTACGGATTCCAAAAGTTTACCGACAATTGACGTTAAGCTAATGGGCCTATAATTGCTAGCTACTGCGCGGTCGCCTTTTTTAAAAATAGGCGTGACGTTAGCTAATTTGAAGTCTTCAGGAATAATCCCCGTTTCCAGTGACTGATTAAAAATCTTCGTTAAGGGGCCTACGATAACTTCTTTCAAATGTCTGGGATAAAAAGCGTCAGGGCCTGGAGCCTTGCTAACTTTTAGCCTATCGATATAATGCGCAATCTCAGCCTCGTAAACAGTTATTTCATCCAAAATAGTCTCGCTACTAAATGGAACGATATCGTCCACGTCGGGGACATTATTTACGGCTACGGTAAAAACTGTCGCAAAAAAGTTATTGAAAATACCCGCCATCGCCTGAGTGTCAGAAGCCAAAGCGCCATTAACATCCACTAGAGGGCCTATGTTATCTTTTACCGGCTTACGATTATTTACGTATTCAAAAAACTTTTTGGGATTATGTTTACTATCCGCAGCTATAAGTATCTCTAAATTACGCTTGGCATTCCTAACTGATCTTTTAACCTGACGTCTGAGCTCGATATATCTATTAAAGTTAGCTGCCGTGCCATTGCGCTTACTAAGTCTATACGCTCTATTACGCTTGTTTATAAACTCTCCTATTTCCATAGTCCACCACTTCGGCCTACCACGATTTCTAGCGCGCTTGGGCCTACGAGGAATAAACTCGTACCCAACGCAAATTTGTCATTGCCCATAAATAAAATCTATCTGTAAGCAGTTGACGAAAAAAAAGAGGGGGGCACCATTGAAAAACGAGGGGGCTTGGCCCTCTGGTGCTCCCTCGTGTGGACGACGCCCCTGAATAACGCTGAGGGTTGGGAGTTTAAAGCTTTTACCAGGTTTCTGATCTTTGTCATGGTAAGAGATGGGCATAAATACTTTAAAATGTACTTAAATACCAAATACATTACTGTAAACTGGAATGTAATTAAATATTAAATGCATTACTTGAAAAATGTATTTAAATACAATCTAAATACATCCTAAATACATTCCACTTTGTGTTTATTATTGTTATAGTAGTTTGAGGCTTCCTTTCCGCAACAAAGGCAATTCAAAGAGGCAATAGAAAGAAAGGACTACATAAATCATAATAAACATAACACAGTACAGTTTGGAACAGTTTCGGAAAACTAATTAAATTCTTGATTTACAAAAAGATTTATATTTGTACTTTATTTATCGAGAATTTTCCCACAAATATTTCGAGGGCGGTTCCTGGCAAAACTACCTCACGGGTCGGATACAGCCCACATTATTATTATACGTATGAAATTCTAAAAATTGGATTCATTAGATAAACGAAGGAGGCTTTAAAGGAACAAAGTTACTGATATCGTATTTTCCTCCACTCGCTAATCAGTGAGCATCTTCGTCAGAGATGGGCAGTATTGATGATATATCTTCGATACTGTATCTTAGATACAAATTGTATATGTATCTTGAACAGATATATATAAAAAATATCTTATATCTTTGATATAATTTTTTATCCGTATCTTGTATCTTAAAATGGTGTGTTTGATACAAGATCCATTTCACGAATCTCAGTCTCTGTCGTCGTGACTTTTGAAGTGTTAATCATAAAGATTAAGTTATGAAAGTTTTTGTTTATATACCAAAACGAAGTTTAGTTATGTCATTTAAACTGCAATGATTTAAACCAGGGGTTCCCTATCTTTAGGTCGACGTACCACTTTTTGCCATCATGCATTTCTAAGTTGAAACCAAAAATCTTAGGGAGGGGACTGTGGTGTTTAATCTTGAATTTTCAGCCTTATCTAAAAAGTTGTATTTATTCTAATGATGATTCGACATTTCTACTGAATCAAATTCTTGATTTTGGCCTTGCACGTTATCGTTAAATAATCTGAAATGTACCTGGACTGCAAACTGGGTAGCATGCAAACCCGCAGTCGGAAAGGTTGCGAGTTATTCATCTTTTGAAAACACTGTTGTCAAAGTAATTATCGTTTAGCAAGATGTGTATTTATAACCCTCTTGCGTACTACCTAAAAGAGTTCCGCGTACGATAGGTTGGGAATCGCTAGTTTAAATAACTTAAAAGTTCTTTTTTTCTTACTTCTTTAGTCAGTTTAAGTTTAGGGACTAGAAATAGTATCTTGTATCGATAAAAGTGTCTTAGAGGGGGGAGGTGCATGAGGTGTCAAAGCACCAGGGCCCGTGATTCCTCTTCCGGGCTTTGACTGTACTTATTACTCTGCTGTAACTTCACCACCAAAACAAATCCTGATCATGAAGTAAAAACCACCTTTCTCATTTTATGATTATATGAAAACACAGCAACCCACGCATTTTGTATGCCAAAAAAAAAATTTTAATCACGGTATAATTAATATAACGGATGAATAGTTAAGAATTTTCACTTATCAACGGATTGAAATTTGAAGATTTTACGAGAAGTTTTTGGTAATATTTGGAATTTATTTAGGCTACGGTATATCCATACCAGATTTCATCATCTGTTCGATGGGCTATGTCGTGGTCATTGTTGCAACACCTCTTCCCGTAGATCAGCGAAGTTAAGCGACATTAGGTCTGGGTAGTAGTTGGATGGGGTACCGTTCTCTGCGTCCAGATGATGTAGCGACCCGTGGTTCAGATCCCACGTCAAGCTGTAGGCCACTTCCGCCATATGACCTTTGCTGTTGGAAAGGAGTTTAAACAAATCCAAAAAACACACTCATTTGTTCGAAACCAATTTTCATCAATCTTTCATGGTCGTCTCTTCCCCCCGGAATCATTATCGGACTCGCATGACTATAGTGTTTCGAGATAATTTCCGATAATAGCATAAATTTGCAAACACGACAGTCGAAGTGTTGTACACTCTTAAATTACAGTTTCAGTTAAGAGTTTAAGTGATTACAGCTTTTGCTTAGAAGCAAGTTATTAACTGCAGAAAAGTGAAAGTTAAAGGTTGGCACTCCTCTTTGGTTTCTCAGTTTTTTATGTTCTTTGTTTTAAAATAGTTTCATCCTTTGAAGAACTTAAGCATTTAGTGAGGGATGACAGGTTTTAATCGAGGTTTTAATTATGAGGTACAATGTGTAACGTTTCAATATTTATTAATCATGAAAATTGATTCTTTGAAAATTACTCGAAATAATTCATATCGTGAAAAGCGGTTTCGCTTAAATTCAACCTTTGAATAAGAGTATTTGGGTCTTATTGTTGTCATTCATGCAAAAAACTTAACTTTTTTACGTGGAGGTCAAAATATGATAAAAACCCACTCCACTAGACAGAGTTTATTTCCACAACAGTTTCGATGCCTGCTGGCATCCTCTTCGGGTGGATACAGGAAAACGAATGAACCAAAAACGAGAGAGGGAAAACAGTCCAGAGACCATTGAGAAATTCACACGTAGGATAGATCCTGTTCTCCCGACACAGGAAGGGCATTTTATTAAAGGGTCCCGCTTATAAGTACCTTCGCACAAATTAAAATTATTATCTTTTTCTAAACATACAGATTTTTTATTTTTGACATAATTATTACATTTATTTTTTTATTTTTATATTATTATTTATTATTTATTACAGAAATTGTAAATTTATTATTACATTTATTATTACATTTATTATTACAGAAATTATAAACCGAAAAACGAATGAAAAAAGGCGAGAAGGAAACAATCCAGAGACCATTAAGAAATTCGCACCTACTGTAGGTTAGATCCCGTTCTCCTGACACCGGAAGGGCATTTTATTACAGGGTCCGCTTATAAGTACTTTCGCACAAATTAAAACTATCTTCCTGTTCTATACATATAGATTCTATTATTTTGACATAATTACTACATTTATTATTACATTTACGTTCATAACATTTATTATTATTACCTTTACATTTATTATTACATTTATTTTATTACCTTTATTATTACATTTATTATTATTGCATTTACATTTATTTCCACATTTATTACATTTATTACTTTTATTATTACCTTTATTATTACATCTACATTAATTACTATAACGTTTATTATTGCATTTACATTTTATCGAAAAAACGAATGAACCAAAAGCTAGTAAGGAAACAATCCAGAGACCTTTGAGAAATTCATACCTAGGTTAGATTCCGTTCACCCGACGCCCTAAGGGATTTTTTGACCAAGGATGTCATTAGAGGGTTCAGCTTATAAGTACCTTCGGACAAATTAAAATTATCCACTTGTTCTATCCATACAGATTCTATTATTTTTCTTTTGACACAATTATTGCATTTATAAAGTAACTTACTTGATTCCCAATCTATAGCATGATCATTTTGGCTGGCGTGATAAAAAAATTGCATTATTAGTATTACAACTTCTGAAGGCATATTTATGTTCTTTGATACGAGTTTCAATATTTCTTCCAGTTTCTCCTACATATACTAAATCACAATTTTTACAGGGAATGCTGTAGACATAGGCTTGTTCCTCTTTTGCAACGTTATTCCTAACCAATTTACTTTTTACAGTAGACGAATATTTGAAAGACAAAGCAAACTTAAAATCTTTCGTCAAAGGTTTTACAGTTTCTAAGCCGGAAATGTAAGGCAAACTCACATATTGTTTTTGCTTAACTAAAGGTTTCCGAGTGGCATAAAAAGATTTCCTGGTTTTAAAATACGCCTTTCTGATAAACCACTCAGGATATTTTAAATCCTTAAAAATGTTCCAAATCTTTGAATTTTCTGGGTCCAGCAAATGTGGGCTACAAATCCTGAGTGCTCTCAGAAACATGGAAGAAATAATTGAGCTTTTAACACCATCATGATATGAAAAATAATGAATGTACGAATTACAGTGAGTAAGTTTTCTGTAGACCGTGAAATTGGGCTTTCCACTTTTGTTAATGACCACCCGAAGAGGATGCCAGTGGGCATCGAAACTGTTGTGGAAATACACTCTGTCTATTAGAGTGGGTTTTTATTACCATATGCTGTCATTGTTTATTTTGAAAGAGGTTACAAAATAATGAAATTTTATTTTACTGTAGAATATGGGAACAAAAGAGCCCGAAATTAAGTTATCGAGAGGCGGGTGTCAATATAGATGAAGGAAATCTCTTCGTGAAAAAAATTAGAAAATTTGCAAAACAGACGAAACGTCCTGGCGTACGAAGTGAGATCGGGATGTTCGGGGCAGTCTTTGACACTAAACTGGAAGGTTACAAAGATCCCCTTTTAATATCAGGCACGGACGGCATCGGCACAAAATTAAAGGTAATCCGAATCCCGTTTTAAAGAGAACTTCAGTAATTTAATTATTTTAGTAGTAAATTGGACTTGTATTTTTCATCCTTAATTTTCGCTATTCAGGCATCTTGAGCCTGTTGATGAAGTATGACCAATGAAAATGAATATGATGAGTGTCAAAATGTTGGAGCCTTTATACGTAGAATTTTTTCTTTGTTTATTTCCTTATTTTTATTTTAATTATAGGCATTTTTTCTGAAAATGCAAAGCAGGGTGTACATGTTTGTATGATTTTTGAAGGACGTTTAATTTTTTTTCATTTCAAACTAAAACTTCCATCAACTTCAGTGTTGAAGCAAGTTCATATAGTTAAAAATCATTGTTGATCTACCTAGTATTCCAACTTTCTTTGATTAATCAGTTTTGTTTATGCTTATTTCCATTTCTGGTTAAGATCGCGATTGAATACGACTTCCATGAAACAATCGGTCAAGACTTGGTGGCGATGTGTGTAAATGACATTTTAGTTCATGCAGCGGAGCCCCTTTTCTTTTTGGACTATTTGGCGTGCGGAAAATTGGATTCAGATTCGAAATTGAAAATTATCGAAGGAATTTCTGAAGGGTGTCTTCTTGCAAAATGCTCTCTCGTTGGTTAGTATATACTGTAACCATTAAAAACGGTCCCCAGGATTTGTTTAAGGTTAAAAATAAGCTAAATTTAATCTATCACCTTTTCAGTTCTAGAAATGAAATTAGTTATAAACAAAAATGCTAAATAGATCACTACTTGTTTCTGAGACAGAGATTGAAAAGGAAGCTGAATTGTGCTTTTGAAGGTAAATTAAATTTTAGTCACTTAAAAAAACACAAAATGTAAAGGAAACATCAGTGTCCCATATCTCCCAAAGAAGTGATGGGTAGGGCCCGAGCTAATTAAAAGGGATGGCCGGCCCGCCGCTTAGTCGTGAGGTAAGATACAGAAAAGACAACTGCCCAGCTCTTGGCAGCACTGAGGTTCGAACCTACAACTCAACGGAGCTTGAGCACTGCTGGGCGGCACCCTAACCGATCGAGCCACGAGATGCTCAAAACTATTAAAGCTTTTAAAAGTCATCCGAGCCAAAATATTTGAATTGGATTGCAAAGCTTTCCTGTTTTCATTATCCTAATTTTATTTCGTAATCTTCTCTATAACTTATACTTCTTTCTACTCTGATTTAATATTATATATTTTTAAATTTAATAAATTTAATTTAAAATTCGTTTTTGTTGCTCAACAAATTTAGAAGAGAGCGTTATTCCAGTCATCAGTTATAATTTAGTTTCGTTTTCTAGGAGGAGAGACGGCTGAAATGCCTGGCATGTATAAAGAAAGTGATTATGATATCGCTGGATTTGCTGTGGGTGCTGTGGAAAGAGGACAAATTTTACCAAGAATGAACGAAATGAAGGCTGGGAATATTTTGATTGGTGTTGCTTCGTCAGGGCTTCATAGCAACGGGTTTAGTTTGGTTCGAAATATTCTCGAAAAATTGGACTTGACTTTCAGTAATCCTGCACCATTTAACCCGAAGAAAACTTTAGGTAATTAAATACTGGTAAAAATATGATAATAAAAACCCACTCTAATAGACAGAGTGGAAATAAACTCTGTTTATTAGAGTGGGTTTTTATTATCATATTTTGACCTTCACGTAGAAGAAGCGAATTTTTTTGCATTTAAATACTGGTAAAATTGATTTTCACATATTTTCGAGTAATTTGCTTGAATTAAGGTAAATATTTAGTCGATATGTTAGAGAAGTTTCGTTTTCATTTCAGGCAAAGAACTTCTAAAACCAACCCATATTTACACTTCGCTACTGCACTTACTACGAAGCGATCTAATTCTTGGAGCTGCTCACATCACAGGAGGTGGAATAGAGGAAAACATTCTAAGAATAATTCCAAAAACTCTTGGTGTTAAGATTGACACAACTTGGAGCATTCCCTCAGTTTTTGCCTGGCTTGCTGCTTTAGGTATAAATAAATAAATTTTTTGTCTCTGAATCGGCAGTTAAGGCGTTCATTTCATGACTTTTCGGACGTGCGTACGCAGTTCCAATATCATTTATTATATTATTAATCAGCTTATTTATTATAGTGGACTCGTCAGTTCACACAATAATGATGTTAGAAAATAAACGTTGACTTAAAAATTGTTAGCATTGAATTTGTAATTTTCACTTCTTTAAAATTTAAGTTCAAATGAATCTTCTTCGTCTTCTAAATTTATAACTTCTCGTAAAATTTTCGACACATTCTTATTCCTTTTCTGTCCAACTCTTTAAGGCAACGCTTAATTGGTATTTTCAATCTTTATCTACTCAACCGGGCAACTCTGGAAGAACCTTACTCAACCCATCTTTCCCCCTGTCTATGACCTTCAATTTTTCAAACGCAAAGTGTTCAAGCATCTCGAAAACTCTGGATCTTGGTTTTGGCTTTCTTCTCCTCCTCTTTCTCTGGGAGAAGGGTATATTTTGTGGGCGTTCGCCCTTGGCCCCTCACCCCTCCTTTCTGCATAAAATAAAAAAAATCCATAGTAGATTACGGAGAGTCAGTAGATTCCCCTTAAAAATACACACGCGCACACACACGCACGCACGCACACACTACTCAGTTTCCCTGATTCACAGACTATATGATACAAATTTTCAGGAATCCTTTGTGATGAAATGCTGCGGACGTTTAATCTTGGCCTTGGTTTAATATTAGTAACGGAACCACAGAACGAAGAAGTTGTTTTGGCCTTCATCCAGGAATGTTTTACGAGTAAGATGACCGCGGAGACAGTGGCGACGTATCCTCAGGGTAAATTCAAACATGATACGCCAGATGCTGCATCTTGGGTCATTGGTTCCCTCGTCGAAGAAAAAGGTTCGTGACATTAAGTGGAAATTCAAGATTTTAATGGAGTGACATAAACCAGACCTGATCAAGTCTTTCCTGTACGTCAGAAAATGATAAAAAGATCTTAACGGGAGGAAAGACAGAATCGGAATGTTTGTGATGTTTTCATATCCAAAGTTGTATTTCTGAAATAAATCTTTCGCTCCTCACTCGTTAACTCTCTCAATTATCTTTGCTCATGTAGAGGAAATGCTTAGCATAAAGGAGTCGATATCTCCATGAAATATTTGTTCGAGAAGTAACTAGTATAAGTATTAGAGCTGAATGATTTCTTGTATTACACTTTGATTAATTTTATATAATATATATGAATATCATAACGTAAAATTTTATTTATCTTTAGCTAAATTAATGTACAATCAAAACCATATGGACTTTGAGTACATAATTACTATTATTTTTTAATAACTGCCGTATAAAAACTTCGTTTTTATTTCAGCATTATTGAAATAAAAGACGTTAATAATAATTATAAAAATAATATGGCCTCCTTTCATTTTCACTTCATCCGCTTTCTTATAGCGATCTTATCCCCTCATAAATAATAACAAAGTTATTGTATTGTCTGATTTTTCTTGAAATTTATAAAAAAGTTGCGAAGTACCTTTCGGTATATAACTTGAGTGGCCTTATTTATTAGTAATTGAATTGCTTTTTAGGCCTACTACGCATTCGTTAGTTTTTTCGGGAACTAGCAGCATAATGTAGGCCTAACTCCCCATCGCTATATAAATCACAACTTCTTTATTCACCGCCAGTTTTAAATGCCATTTTACCAATAATTCTCTTTTCAGATTAAATACGACTCATTAAAACAACGTTGTAAAAAAGTAAGAATAAAAATTTAACGGTATCATCCCACTCAATGTCATTTCCATTTCATTCCGCGCCCAAGAGTGGGAAAGCCTCCTCAAAGGAGGTTTTTTCAAGTCGGTCTATTACCAATTCATGCCAATCTCATTCTCACGCACGGCTTTCCCACTTTGGTCCATGTTAGGTTAGGTTAATTTAAGTTAGGTTAAGAAATATAAGCCATTCCCATTTGGCGGTTTCACTGTGACTAAGAATGAAGTGATATTGTTTCTCAAATCAGGAAACGTCCCCCTTCCGCAAGGGATTAACAACCGGTACGTACCGCCCTCAACTCAAGCCCTGCATATACCACACTAATTACATTTTCTATGATAAACTCGAATCCAAATCCACACACAAATTCTCGAATCCGAATCCACTATAAACCTTCGAATCCGATTCTGATTCGCTAGCTCTGGTACAGTACAACCCATCCATAATTGTCTTGAAGTTGTGATGTAGTTTTTCTCTGCTCAGAAGATAGCCGATTCTCGATTGAAGGGTTAGATGATACTTTAATAAGAACTGGCGGTGTTCTTTTGGATGCACATCCTAATTTCTTCCAGTTCTTCCGAAGAAAGAAAGTAGCTGTCTTGATATCTGGAAGTGGAACCAATCTGCAGGTAGTAACTTCAACCAGTTTTGAAAGGTTTGGTGTTTTTACCACTGACCTTTTAGCAACACACTTCTCAGACATCGTTAATTTTAATTTTTTAAATATTACGTTTTATAAGATTAACTGTGTATTTTTTCTTTCATACCGTAATGAAATTATTTCGGAGTTCATGTGTTCAGTTTGTAAAAGAAAATTCCATTATAAATTATTTAATTAAAATTTTGTAAACGTGGAACTACAACTAAGTTTTGATTGAATAAATTCATTTTCAAAAATCCAGATTTGGGTACCAAAACTGATATTTTCCTTCCAGGCACTCCTCAACCATACAATGAGTGGACCAAGCAAAGCTGAAATCGCAGTAGTCATAAGTAATGTGGATGGAGTAGAAGGTCTCCAGAGAGCTTCGAGGGCAAATGTACCTACGGTGGTAAGATCTTTAAACGAACTCAAACAAAAGCTAAACTGAAAGTTCTTTAAATGAACATACAGAGTGACCAATAAGTCCCAATAGGTTATATTTAAAGCGAAAATCCATCCAGTGGATTAAAAAAAAAAAAAATTTAATTTTTTAATCAATAAATATTTCTAAACTTACTATAAATGTTTTACTTTGTTTGATTTTTTTGTATTTTTACATTAATTATAACCGATTGGAACTTGTGGGACACCCTGTAGACTGTAAATATAAGCTCAATAATAAACATGCTCTGCTGATAAACAACCACGATAAAAACGTTAACACAAAATGCTGATAAACAACCATCATAAAAACGTTAACACACACTTAAGTATGTCACTGGTTTTAGCCCTTAAATTTTAATTGGCTCCTTCAAAGATTTCAATTTTCATTTGTAATGACAGAGTTAACTAAATGCAACATTTATTTATAAAGGATTTACATTTAATTTCCAATATTCTGAATGGTTTTTTATTTTCAGTGAGTTTCTTAATAATAATTCTAGATAAGAATTTGCAGTATGCTAAGAATACTGTCTTCATTTTTTCTTCTGCTGACGCGTTTCGTTCATATACTTTGAACATCTTCAGGGCTTTAAACATAATTTTGAAGTAAAATGGGTTATATATATATTTTTTTATTGTAAATTTGATACAATTTCAAATTAATTTAAGAATGTTCGAAAGTTCATTAAATTATATATTAATTTTCGGTTTTTTCATTTTAATGTAAAAGGCTTCGGCAATTTTTAGTTTTTGTACGTTATGTGATGAGTATAAGATTTGAAAGTTTTGCGAGATATTTTTTAAATTTAATATTTTATGATCTACTCTGTAATGTTCGTTAATTTTACTTTGACGATATTTATGTTGGTATGCTCTCTCTTTAATGTGGTTTGTGGTGTAACCAATGTAAGTCGACGTACAGTCAACTACAGAACACGTAAATTGGTACACCACACGATGTTGCTTATCAGGGTTTTTGTTACGTGTCGAAAAATGGCTTCATAACTTTTTGTTTTTATAGTATATGTTAACATTGATAGTTTTTCTTTATCCATTGGTTTTATGTGCCTCTTTAATATATTGTTTAGTTTTCATCCTCCTCCTTATTTTTGTTATATAAATTTGTTAGAGTTCGGTTTATGATATTATCGATTAAAAATAGCGGAAAATCACTGTTTATTAGATTTTGCTTTATTCTCTCAATTTCTTGATTAAATAGTTGCCAACTTGAGCATATATTGAAAGCTCTGTGCACGAGTGTTTTAATTATTGATAGTTTATATTTTTCTGGTGAGTATGAATTATAATTTAAATACGTTCCTTTGTCTGTTGGTTTAACATGTACACCATTAAAAAGGCACATAAAACCAATGGATAAAGAAAAACTATCAATGTTAACATATACTATAAAAACAAAAAGTTATCAAGCCATTTTTTGACACGTAACAAAAACCCTGATAAGCAACATCGTGTGGTGTACCAATTTACGTGTCCTGTAGTTGACTGTACGTCGACTTACATTGGTTACACCACAAACCACATTAAAGAGAGAGCATACCAACATAAATATCGTCCAAGTAAAATTAACGAACATTACAGAGTAGATCATAAAATATTAAATTTAAAAAATATCTCGCAAAACTTTCAAATCTTATACTCATCACATAACGTACAAAAACTAAAAATTGCCGAAACCTTTTACATTAAAATGAAAAAACCGAAAATTAATATAAAATTTAATAAACTTTCGAATATTCTTAAATTAATTTGAAATTGTATCAAATTCACAATAAAAAAAAATATATATAACCCATTTTACTTTAAAATTACAGTATGTATAAAGCTCTGAAGATGTTCAAAGTATATGAACGAAACGAGTCAGCAGAAGAAAAAATGAAGACAGTATTCTTAGCATACTGCAAATTCTTATCTAGAATTATTATTAAGAAACTTAGTACTGAAAATAAAAAACTATTCAGAATATTGGAAATTAAATGTAAATCCTTTATAAAGACATAAGCTGATATCGACTTTCTATTATTATTATTATTGTTATTAAATTGATGAAGTAAAACAATTTACGCTAATTTGCAAGCTATGCAGTTTGCTTAAAGACTGACTAAGAGGGATTCAAATTTGCATAAAATCCATTTCATTAAGAACATTGCAATGGGTAATTTATAAGGGAAATGAGACTGCATTTTTAATGGTTAGATGAAAATATGGAAATGTACAAAAACTAAATAATACAAATCATTTCACAGGTTATTTCTCACAAAAACTTTCCCAGTCGGGAAGATTTCGAAAACGAAATAAACAAAATTCTGAACGATTATGATGTAGAGATCGTTTGTCTGGCAGGATTTATGAGAATCCTAACTGGAAATTTTGTCCGCCAATGGAACGGACGATTGTTGAACACCCATCCATCTTTGCTACCTTCTTTTAAAGGAAAGAATGCACAGAAACAAGCTTTGGAATCTGGGGTCACTTTTACAGGATGCACTGTTCATTTTGTCTCAGTAAGTACTCGTACTATTATTTTATCGGAAGAAAAGGAAATAAATATCTGATGGACATAAATGAAACTTAGTGATATTTTGTTGTTCTTTAGGAGGAAGTTGATGCCGGTGCAATTATTGCTCAAGAACCCGTTCCTGTTCTAAAATTTGATAATGTGGAGTTACTCTCTGAAAGAATTAAGCAGACAGAACATAAAATATATCCAAGGTATTTTAAAGTTATTTTCAATAAAATTCAGACCCTTATTCACACAGCCTTCTTTCATTCAATAAAGAAAGACAACGCCAAATGCTTTTTAAAAGTGGTAAAAACTAGAGAATGTTTTAATGTCTATAATTATTAAGAAGTCTGTCCATTTATTTTAAGGGAATAAATAGTAGTTTATGATAAGTGCATCACTCGTGAATATCATACTTAGGCTGATGCGTGAATTCAACTTTGTAAATTTGTAAAACATTCACCGACATCACTAATTAATAATGTAGGTGCACTATAATAACAACAACAACAACAACAACAACAACAAACTTTATTCCAGATTCAACCGGTACAAACATTATACAAGTGGTCCATAAAAGGTTAAGAGATAGTTGTTTGGAGCACTGACTAAGCAGGCCAGTGAATCACTATGCATAATGAACATACAATTGCCTACACTAATGCTTCCAGATTTGAGATTTATAAAATATATCGGAGATCAGTCCACTAACCATGGCTTCTATTATCTTATTGACTGACTCACCAAGCCTAGTGATAAATCTAAATACAAAATTGCGTATGACACTGGCGCAGTTATGCACCTTATTGACTACAAAAAGCATACTGGCACTAGAAGGAGCACCATTTATAAATCTTGGAGTTCGTAATAAACTCCTACAAATATTATTATATGCAACATACAGGGTGTCCATAAATGTTTACCCTGAAAACAGTATGCTCTCATGTTTTAATGACGAATCTTACATCCGTTTTCTTTTTACAGGTGATCTCGTACACGCATAGAGTTTCTGTGCTGGTGTGTTTCGTCTACCGCATTCGCCGCTAGGAGCGCTGTAGTAACTGTTCAGTTAAGATGGCGTCTGTGACAGAGAAGGCACAATGTGTTGTGTGGCTTGCAGAAACAAAATCTCCTGTCAGTGTTCAGCGAAGGTTCAGAAGAAAGTATGGAAAGAATCCACCTGATGTGAAGTTAATTAAGTCGTAGATGAAAAATTCTTGGAAACTGGAAATTTGGAAAAGAGAAAGAGCAGTGGTAGACCATCAGTTTCCGATGGGATGGTGGAAAACATTCAAACGGCTTTCACACCAATTACGCCATCCCCCAGCTGCAGGACAGGCAGCCAACTGTCATCTTCCAACAAGATGGGGCACCCCCTCATTGGGCGCATGTTGTTCGTGAAACTCTCGACGCAACATTTCCAAATCGATGGATTGGCAGGGACGGGCCAATCCCATGGCCCCCAAGATCACCAGACATTACCCCGCTGAATTTCTTTCTCTGGGGTCATGTTAAAGATTTGGTTTATGCAACAGTTGTTCCAGATATCAGGACATTGCGAGAACGCATTACGGATGCAATTGCAACAGTTAACCCACAAATGTTGGAAAATGTGTGGCGTGAGTGTGAATACCGTTTAGACATTTTACGTGCCACTAACAGTGCACATGTGGAAGCTTATTAAGTTCATTAACTATGTACCAAAACTTTGTATGTTTATCTACTTATGATTAAAACTGTGTTTGAATACGAGTGTTTATTTAAACGTTATAGCATGCTTTAATCAGAGTAATCATTTATGGAC
This sequence comes from Bathynomus jamesi, assembly GCA_023014485.1. NCBI lineage: Eukaryota > Metazoa > Arthropoda > Malacostraca > Isopoda > Cirolanidae > Bathynomus > Bathynomus jamesi. Next base: position 164,339 of record JAJOZX010004068.1, read on the forward strand.
ACCCTATACAATTTTCTCAAATTATACATACTGTAATTCCACTACAAATGAGCTGTATACATTGGAGTACAAAAAGTTTTGAACAAGATCAACTTAACATCTAATGTACACATATGAAATTTTCTAACCATACTAGTTCCCTGAGCATATAATTGTCTACACTGCCTTAGAGAGAGGGGGTGATACCTGCTAGGCATATTCCTTATGTCTTTGGTCCCACCATCAAAGGGTTTAGCAATAGGATATGACAGGTTCTCAACCGGTGGATAATTACCCCCAAAGGGGTAATTTTGGATATCCAGGGGGCCAATGGAAGCCATACATATTTTATTTAAGAGTGGTGTTTAAAAACAATTGTGTGATTATAAACTACTACTTTAACTTTTTATTAATTTACGCATTATTAGGGGTAACGGGGTGAGCGCCAATGCTTCAGGCACGTAATGGAAGTAAGTGGCTTGAGAACCCCCGGGCTATGAGGAGCACAAATGTGTAACCCCAGCTAAACTCGCCTAAAACAAAAAGAAATATGGAAAAGTCTACTAAGGAAAACCTATACTGGCAGGACGTCGCCCAGGATAAAAAGGTCCCTTCAACCCGCTTACGCGCTAGAGTGGGTGAGGAGACCGATGGTGCAACTTTTCTCAAACCCAGAGGAGAAGAAACTTCACCAAAGGGATCATTGCATGGGACCCCACCAGGCCAAGATAATGGCCCTGGACTCCAGCAGTATCAACGAAAAATGGACCCAAAAAGAAGCCTACGTAGGTATGATAAGGTAAAGTGGACCATTTAAGAAAAGAAGACAATTTTGCAGGCGGAACAGATCAGGAAATCCAACCTACCTGAAGAAAAGAAAAACACCTCTGTCAAGAATTTACAATCACTAGCCTCACGAGCGCCTAAGTAAGTACCTTACAGAGGATGAAATTATTAACATTAAGCAAAGCGCCCTTAGGGAAGCAAATGAGAGAAGAAGAAGAAGAAGAAAGAGGTGAAAAAAGACAATGATTATGGACAAGAGAAGAGAAATGGACACTGATATGGGCTACAAAGTATGCTAGACAGAAACATGAGAGACAGAAGGACATCATAATGGAATGGAGAGAGATCTTCTTCCACTTTTGCCCATATAAGAGAGAGACTCCAGCTGCAAGAGTGTCTTCTCGGAAATACAACTTCATAGCCCAGAAAGCATCTAATGAACAAGAAATAGAATACATAAATAATGAAATAGATAAGCTTATCCGTAATGAAACCAGCCCAATAATGAACCCTATTCCACTATTCCAATGCCTTGACACAGCACAAAATGCTAGAGATGATTCATCTGATAGCCCATCGGTCACCCAAAACAGACAGACAGAATACCAGCCAGTATTCTCTAACCAACCCAAACCACCAGATAGGAATGGGTAGCTCACCACCCGGTTCACCTGGATCCTCTGGCTCACCATTACCTTCCCCAGACACATCAGGAACCCCTCCCCTTCACCACCACCACGGCATGAAGATATAGATTTACAGCAAAGAGAAACAGAGGAGGAATTAGCAAAGCTTACTGAAATAGTTAAAGCCATGAGTATGGAAAACCGGCCCTAATTTATCAAACTTAGTAAAAATAGAGTTTAAACAATTGTTATACAGAGTTAATGTAGCAATTAACAGACTAGTCCCAGCCAAGACAGATCTCACTGAACTAAAATAAATTATGCTGCTGGTTTATATATGCAAAAGAAACTTGTCCCAAATTTCAAACCAAAGCCCCCCAGCCAAAACCGCAAGTGTAAACCAAAACCTCCTCCCTGGAAAATTGAATTAACTAAACAACTTACGCAAGCTAGGCTTGAACTGAACCAAATAAAACAATTTTTCAAGCACCTCCACAACAAGGAAAATTCAAAAAACAAAGAGGGAAAATAAAGAGAAAGTATAACTTAAGAGACAATCAACTACATGACAAGGCGCTGGAATTGGAGGAAAAATCCCAGCCATAGCCAATAGAATCAGGAATAAACAAAAGCAGATAGACATGAAAAACCATAATAAACAATTCTCATCCAACCCTAGAGGCTTTTACCGAAATCTCATAAGAGAAAGAATAGTAGTCCATGACCCAGCAGATCAGACCCAGTTTGAGTCATACTGGAAGCCCCTCTTTGAAACCCCAGAACAGCATAGCCAGGATGCTGAATGGATAGAGACCATCAGGGTAATAAATGAAGGTAAACCGGAAGTGGAGGAGCTATTTATGATGAAAAATAAGATTAGAAAGAAATTGGCAAAATTCTCCAACTTCAAAAAACCTGGCCTAGATAAGCTTCCAAATTTCTGGCTGAAACAGATCACGGTATTACACTATTATTATATTGCCACCTTTCACAGAAATTTGCAGGGAGAAGAAACACCAGAATGGCTTACAAGTGGAGATACAACCCTCATCCCTAAGACTTGAAACAAATTTCCCAAATAAATACCGGCCAATTTGCTGCCTCACTACCATCTATAAACTATTTGCTGGCCTGACTGCAGACAGAACACCCAGATGCTGGAGACTATCTGGAGAAAGAGCAAAAAGGATGTAGGAAGAATTGCTTTGGAACAAAGGATCAGCTGCTCATCAACAAAACTATCCTTGAAGGCTGTAAGAAAAGAGGCAGGAATCTAAGTATGACATGGATAGACTATCAAAAGGCATTTGATAGTGTCCCACACTCCTGAATTTTGGAATGCCTCAAGTTGCACAAAATCCATCCTACCATTATTAGAACTTTAACAGATTAGATTCCAAAATGGAGAACGAACATCAATCTCAGCCATGAAAATGGAAAAATATCCATCCCCCATGTCAAGATTGAGGGGTATATTCCAGGGAGACAGCTTGTCACCCTTGCTATTCTATCTGACCCTGTATCCCCTAAGCAAACTACTCAGCAACAGCAACAAGGGCTACAACCTCAGTCAAACTAGGCGAAGAAATCCAGACAGTGGTCTGAACCATCTACTGTTTATGGATGATTTGAAGCTGTATGTAGACTCTGACCAAAACCTAGAATACCTATTACGGATCGTACATGTTTTCTCCGGTGACATAAAAATGAAGTTTAGATTGGACAAGTGTGCTAAATGTACACTTAGGGGAGGTAAGAAAATACAAACCCATAACATCAATTTAGGAAGAGGTACTGAGATAAAGAACTTGGAAGAGGATAGTTCTTTGTTATTTTATTTATTTTGATTGGATTCAGAATCCCAGCTGAACCTTGAACGGCCAAGCTCTGAGGGGCTACTTTAACTTATAGCCTAAGTTAAGCAAGACTAAAACAAACTTACGGACTTGGAAGTCCTTTAGGTCCTACCTCAGGGTTGCTGACTTGATGTGGGCCTACTTTAGGCCTCAGTTGCATAAAATTAAGGAAAAGAACAAAAGGGGCACTATTTACGGTCTTCTTTCCAAATCTTGCAACAACAACCTGCACCATTGCACGATGCAACAATCTTGTATCTAACACCCAAACTGAATTGCAAGAGGGCTCTCAATAAGACCACGCCTTGTAAGTGCCGCATTCAACACACGAGTAGAAAGGACGCGCCAGTGCCCCCAATAAATGATGCCACAAGTGTGCCCAAACAATGATGCCACAAGAGCTCAAAAATGCTAGCTCTAAATTAAGTGAATTTTTCACAAACCTTACAATTATCAGATGGATATATATATACACCTTAACTTAATAAAACAAGCAATGCTGCATCAATCAGCTTAGTCATCATATCGCCTTGGGACAACAATGGCTCTTCCTTTTCTAGATTTTCTAACACTCCCCACCGAAGAGGCATTGTTGTCATTACCTTCTGCAAGTTTAATCAAGCCTTCTCCATGAGGCTGTAACCTAAATGCTTCATCTTGACTATCCGTGTTTTTGCTGATTTCTAAAGCATAGAGTTTTTGTATAGGTCTCACTGATTTTCCTCCTGAAGTCTTTACCAGTGCAGACCTAACTAAATTGTCTTTGCCAACAAACAAATCTTCAATTATGCCAAGCTTCCAGCATTGCCTTGGTCTTTCATCCCCAATCATTACCACTTCTACCACCTTCATACAATTTGCATTGGAGCCCTTTACATTGCCTGATGGCCCGCAATGTTCCCTCTAAGGTGTGCGCGTGTGCGCGCGCACACGCGTTGTGAAACCCGCGCACACAGAAAAATAAAATGCGCACAGGCTCAAGCGTATCATGACTTCATGAGTCACGACAGTAAATGAAGTAAAGTAAAAAATATACCGTCACACAAGGTCTGACCATTTGCATCAACATACTCTATAGTCGCTCTTTTAAGTATTAACCCCTTCCGCCCGACTTCGCCGACGTCCGCGCAATTACGCAATACAGATTTTTTTTACTCTATGTATTTGCATTTTTTTCTTTTATCCATTAACGCATTGAATATAAACCTTCTCTTTCTTATTTTTGCATAAAAACGAATATTAATTATCTCATAATTCATAAAAAATAAAATTATTTTTTATTTTATTTCTATTTTGTGAATGGATAAAATCATGTATTAATCTTGATAGTCTATTTTAAATTGCTAAATGCTAAAAAATTGTTTTGAGAAATGATAACTAAAATAGTCATTTTCAATTAATGTTATTTTTATTTTATTTCTTTATTTTGTTGAATTTTATTTTACTATTTTTTATTTTATTCATATTTTTAGAATGGATAAAATGTTTTCTTTTTTAAGAATATATAATATTGTAAACAGTTTTTTAATATCCATTTAATAGTATCGTAATGATCGAGTTATCACCTTATGAAAATAATATTTATTAAGTATTTAATATATAATATATATATATATATTTCATAATAGCGCTCAGAAAAGTTTGCACAATTTTTCACCATGAATCTAAATGTATGCACAACGAAAATTTCTTGCGCACACGGACTGAAAAAAATTAGAGGGAACATTGCTGATGGGGAATAATTGAGTTCTGGCAAGTATTCCATCTGCCACTTCTTCCATAACTGATCTTATAGCTCTTCAAGGGACTTGAACCTTCTGGTTAATTCTTCTTGACTGCTCTGGATAGGCTGTAAGTCTACGGTTATTATTGAATGTTTCACCAACAGTGACCTTGGGGGGGGGGGGTCACGGGGGGGGGGGCTTTCGCCCCCCAGTTAGCACACGCAATCGGAGAACACACGAGTTAAGGTTAGGTTAGATTTTATATATATATATATATATATATATATATATATGAAAATTATTTCACGAAAGTAACACGTGAAAAATATCTCTAAAACTGGTTGTAAACAATCCATTTGATCTTGTGTTGAATTCGGGCAAAGTGCTAAAATTGGTAGTTTTCCTTACAAATTTGTATGCTCCTCCCACAATTTTTATTTCTATATTTATTATATATATATATATATTTTTTTTTTTTTTTAACCTATATATAGGCTTGAACTCTTTATTTACTTCAGTGTTCCTGAGGATGTCATTAGACGAAAGCGCTTGAGCACCACTGTGTTTCCTTTCCTTCGTGGCTTTATTCATCATATATATATACATATATATATATATATATATATATATAGAGAGAGAGAGAGAGAGAGAGTTACAAGGAGTTACAAGGAAAAGAAGTACCTCAAAAGGCCTTGCGGCCCATACCGAGGAGGTACCAATGGCAACGGGTGCCAGGGAAAATTTTGTACACACTCAAATAGTGTGCAAGATTTGGTCTAACCTTTTCTTGAACTGATCCACAGAGGAACTGTTCACAACTTCCGAAGGTAACCTGTTCCATGTGTCACAGATCTTATATGTAAAGTAATTCCCACACACACTAGTCCTAAACCGTTTCAAATCCAACTTCCAACCATTGTTGCGAGTTGGGTTATCATTTAAACTAAACATACTTCTAAAATCGACATCGTTCAACCCGCGTAAGAGCTTGAAAACCTCGATCACTTGACCGCGCAGCCTCCGAGTTTCAAGCGAAAACAAGTTCAGGGCGCGTAACCGTCGATTGTAGCCCATATGCCTAACGGAAGGGATTAACTTTGTGGCCCTCGCCTGCACTCGCTCCAGCCTCTCAATATCTTTCCTGAGGGTGGCCGACCAGAACTGCACAGCATACTCCAGGTGCAGCCGAACAAGGGAATTGTACAGTGAGAGCACAATCTCCTTGTTCCGAAACTGAAATTGCCTCCTGATATAACCCAATAGTTTCTGGGCTTTCTTTTCCACCTCTACACACTGTTTCGTAAACTTAAGGTCGCTGCTAATTAGCACACCCAAGTCCTTTTCTAAATCAGTCACCTCGATATTACTACCCAACATCGAGTAGTCCGACTTGGGATTGGCGTAGCCAATGTGCATCACTTTGCATTTACCCAAGTTAAACGGCATTTGCCATTTTTCGGACCACTCTCCTATCCTACCTAGGTCCGCACGCAGTTCCTCGATCGCTTCGGGCGTCCCAACATTGGCCCCAAGCTTGGTGTCATCAGCGAATTTGGCGATCCGACTGACGATGCCACCGTCGATATCATTTATGTAAATGATAAACAACAGTGGCCCCAAAACGGAACCCTGAGGAACCCCACTAGTGACCGAGGCCCAACCCGAACTAGCCCCTTTAATTACCACCCTCTGCCGCCTATTCCTCAGCCAGTTTTCAATCCACCTACCTATTTCCCCACCGATACCCAGCGCGCGCACTTTCGCCATTAGCCGGCGGTGAGGTACCTTATCAAAGGCTTTCTGAAAGTCGAGATAAAGTATATCAATCGCCCTACTCTTATCGTACTCACTCAACATGACGTGGAAAAACTCGAGCAAGTTGGTGAGACACGACCTATGCCGTCTAAACCCATGTTGGGAGTCCCCAAGCAGCTTGTAGGAATCCAAATGGTCAACGATCCTATCAGCTATTATCCCTTCTAATAATTTACCTACAACTGAAGTGAGACTAATGGGACGATAGTTCCCTGGACTTTCGTGATCCCCTTTCTTAAAGATAGGGGTCACGTTGGCTTCCCTCCAGTCACCAGGCCCATCTCCAACGATTTGTTGAAGACTGTAGCCAGGTGGGGAGCCACCTGGTCGCGCACTTCTCGCAACACTCTGGGGAGAAACTGGTCTGGCCCAGGAGCCTTAAACGCGCTCAGTTTGTCTATTCTATCGGCAACGACTGTCGCGGTACATCTAACACTATCCAGGCCAGCACCTTCGTGCCTCACGCCTGGCTCGGGGATGACGCGGGTATCCTCCCTGGTGAACACTCCCGCAAAGTACTCATTAAGCACATTAGCGATGTCCGCGTCGGAGGTCCGCAGAACGCCGCTTCCGTCCTTTAACGGACCTATCATGCTTCTAATGGGCTTTCTACTATTAACATAACTGAAGAATTCCTTAGGGTTCCCCTTGCAGAGGCTTGCCACCCGTAGTTCTTCGTTACGTTTCGCTAGCCTAACCTTCGCCTTCACTTCCCTACACAGGCGGACATACGCTTCAGTGTTCTCGTGGGAACGATTGGCCTTCGCCCTCCTATACGCTACTTTCCTATTTCGGATAGCCGAAGCGATGTCACGATTGAACCACTTAGGCTGCGTTGAAGCAGGGGTGACCGGTTTTGAGGGTATGGCAGCAGACTGCAGCACCATAAACTCGTCCCGGAATGCACTCCACACTCCCTCAACATCGCCGCCAACCTCTAACCCCATCTCTCCTACGCTATCCCTGAGGCTAACAAAGTTCGCCCGCCGGAGATCGAGCTTACTGCCTCTCGAGTTACTACGCTTCACCCGAGGGACGCACACACGGAACCTAATAAGACCGTGATCACTCCCGCCCAATGATTCGTCAACGGTGAGGCCAGTGACGAGGTTGTCTTCGGTCGTGAATACTAAGTCTAGAACGCTTTCGCCTCGTGTAGGCTCGTTGACCCACTGAGTGAGGAAGTTCTCATCAGCAAAGTCAACTAGCCTCCTCCCTTCAGCATCGGCAGTCCTGTTTTCCCACTTTATGCCGCGACAGTTGAAGTCTCCTAAAACTACACACACCCTATCCCCTAGCAGGCTACTGAGTTCGGTGTACAGGGCTGTATCCTCCTCGAGGAGGAGATGCGGAGGTCTGTACACCAAGATTAACCTATAGTTCGTCCCTCCCACGTTCAGATCGACGCCAAGCAGCTCCCGTTCCGACCGGAACTGGCAGTCAACCGGACTCAACGTGTCTCTGACGTATATTAGTACCCCACCCCCTCCCCACGGGTGCGGTCTTTGCGAAACATTCTATACCCGGGAATTTCGAACTCCCCAACGTAGTCCCTACGATCAGTATGAATCCAGGACTCGGTGATAGCAACGATATCCTGGTATTCTGATGCTAAGAGCGCCCGTAGCTCGCCAAACTTGTTCCTGATCGACCTAGCATTAAAAAGCATTGCACGGAGGGAGCCTCCCCTATTCTGACCGCCCCCTAGCACGACCCGTTTCCCGAACAGCCAGGGCTGTCGGGAGTTGAAGAGCCCCTCACTAACGAGGGGACAATCTCCGCAGGAGCCTGAGCCCCCTCCAACGTGGAAGGAGAGTCACTACCTGCTGTTGGAGGGGACTAACTACTGGGGGAGGGGACCTGCTGGGAGGGGACTACTGCTGCTGGGGGAGGGGGACTAACTGCTGGGGGAGGGGGACTAACTGCTGGGGGAGTAGGTTTAACTGTTTGGGGAGCAGGATCAATTGCTGGTTTGGGGGGTCCTAGTTTAAAAAGATTATACAAATTAATGTTCAGTAAATCACCATACTTCTTTTTCCCCTTCTGGTTAAAATGTATCCCGTCCGAACCAAAGTATTCCCCATTTCCGTAGAATGTAGGCCAAAAATCGACAAACTTTAGGCCTTTTTCTCACACATGCGTTTAACTCTTTTATTTATGCTAATGGCTTTACTTAGAGTATATCACTAGCACGCATTCGAGGGAGAATTCCTACGACCATACCCATGTCTGTCCTATCCCTAACCTTGTCAGTTAGGTTCTTAAATTCTTTTATAATGGGCTCTGTCTGCCCTCCTGTCCCTCCCAGAAAAACGTCATTGCCACCAACATGGACAATGATAGGGCAACTCTTATTCTTGATATTAATTTTGCCTAATTCCCTATTAATTATCTGGCTTGTGGCACCCGGAAAACATCGGAGTTTTCTCTTGGTCGCCCGTCTTGCTCCGAAAAAGTCCCCTTGATTCCTTACCATAGAATCCCCAATTAAAAAGGATTCATCCTCCTCATCAGCAAGTAAGTGAAACTTATTTTTGATGGTAATGGGTTCCAAATCCTTATGTTTTGGTTTTGGTTTGGAGGGTCTTTTATTTTTGACCAATTTGAATTCTTGTTCCTCCGTTCTATTTTCCGGAATAGTCACGTGTTTTCCAAGCGTGCCACGCTTTGTTCTAGATGCTTAATCTTACAGTTTAAATCTGCTGGTGTGTTTTTAGTTTGATCTTGTCCACTGGGTTGGATTTCCAGTGCGACGACCCTAGCTTCAAGCTTTTTTACTAATTCCTTTAGCTCTTTAACTTCCTTTTCGTGGTTGTCTCTAAGTTTACAAAACAAACATACACTAAGGGATGTGATATCGCTGATACTACCTTCAGGGAAGTCAACGCACCAATGATTAACTTTACATTTAAAGCATTCTGCTTTCAATTTAGCTGGCCCTGCCATATTTTCTCTCTTTTTTTTTCTGAATACTCTGAATAAGATAAAGCGTTCTAGCAATGAAAACTATCAAAAACGTTCTGACCAGTATATAAAAAGGGGGGGGGGTGAATTCATCCCGCGCGTAGACGCATCCACCTACTTGCAAGTGACGTTCATCCCTTCCAGAAGACTACACCTCTCGCTGCTGCCGCACCGACCAAAGGTCTCCCCAGGGCCGGACAATCCCAAACGTGTCGCAGCTACCAACTGACAAACACTCGCGACGCAGGCATCACGGATTTTCCGCCAGGAGCGACAGCGAGATGCAGCCCCTTACTAAGTCTTACTAGTCACTCACAAGCGGCCAGACTCTTAGAATCCAGTGTTCAAGGGATATCCCACCAGACCCAGAGTCTACGCCCGAGACTTTACGCTGGCCTGGCAGCCAGCTGGGCAGTAAAGCTCTCTCACCTCAGAGCAGTACAGCCAAGCACCATCAATTGGTCACCAAAGAACGGTCGCAGGGGGCTGGTCAGGCCATTACGCGTTAGGAATGGGCTTAACGGGGCACTAGCCACACTCCATTCATCGCGCCCCTACGCCTGGGACCCCTCCATCCCAGTTCTCTCACAACCTACGAGCGTTAAATGGTGTTATTTATAGAGGTTCCAAAGCCTCTCTTCCCACGCATGAGGTAGCAGTAGGGTCCTAATAGTAAAAGAAGAGAAAAATACTTTATACTAAAAGAAAAGTTTTTTTTTTTTTTTTTTTCAGTCAGAGGAGAACATCCTTAATGTAAGCTAAAAGGACAGAGTAGGGATGGGATGGGGTCCTAGTAACCCACGGGACAGGATTGTACAACATACTTTACCCGCCCTCCCGAAGGAGAGAGAGAACCTAAAGGAACTGGCAGCCAATTTCTCTAGAATCCCACGACTCGGGACCGGAGGGCTGTCACACCCCAAGTATAAAGTTTACAACATCCAGAAAAAATGTCATAACCTTTATACCCTGCAGAGAGAGAGAGAGAGAGAGAGAAGAGAGAGAGAGAGAGAGAACGAGAACGAGAGAGAGAACGAGAACGAGAGAGAGAACGAGAACGAGAACTTTAATGTTTCATAACTTTGTTTTGGTTCATTTGCGCAAAATATGAAGGTTATATTTGAACAAAAGACACCAAAATACATTAGAAAAATGTATATTTGGATATTAATTTCAGTGTTGGTGAAACATTCAATAATTATCAAGTCCACTGCCAAACTGGGGCTTGATGTTAATCGTTTACCACAAAGAAAATGATGTGGTGTCAATGGCTCTGCACACTGTTATAAAGAAAATTGATGGGCATGCTGCTCACCATTACTTCTACTTCACATAAAAAAGTGCAGAATTCTTCTTTGTTCAAATGAGCATTAGCCAAAAGTTTCTTTAATGGACACTTTACACTTCTCACTAGCCTTTCCCAAAATCCTCCCCACCATGGTGCTCTCTCGACAATAAACTCCCACTGTACCCCATGGTGTGAAAAGTAGGATTGGAATCCCGTCTCTTTTAGCAAGGACCAAACTTCTTGAAGTTCGTCTGCAGCCTTTTTGGAGGTTTTTGCATTATCAGATATGATTTTGTTTGGGAAAACCCTTCTGTTCACAAACCTTTTAAAGGCCAAAAGAAATACATCACTACTTAAGTTGCTTACCAACTCCAAATGGATTGCTCTGGTGGTAGCACATATGAAAAGACATATATAACCTTTGTTGGACTCCCCTTGCTCATACACATAGACTGGACCCGCAAAGTCTACTCCAACTACATCAAATGGGGAAGTATAGACACACCATTCTCTTGGAAGTGGAGCCACCTTTTCTTGATAAGGCTTTGCACTCCAACGCTTGCAAACTACACATCTATGCAAGACCTTTTTTACTACTTGTCTAATTTTGGGAATCCAAAACTGCTGTCTGAGCTCTATTATCACTTCTCTAACTCCAGCATGTAACAACTTATGATGCGTATCCAGGATCAAAAGTTCCACAAAGTGCCCCCCAGAAGGTAGCAAAATTGGATGTCTTTTCTTCGCTGGAAGCCCAGAAAACTGTAGTCTACTTCCTACTCTCAATAAATCCTGATCCAAAAACATATCCAAATCTTTGAGAGCAGAATGTGTTGGTAGAACCTGTAATGGACTACTGGTGAGCAATTTTCTCTCTCCACCAAATTTTTCCTTCTGCACATATACCACCCAGTAGTGCCTGGCTTGCTAAATCTCCTTAATGTTCAGAATTCCTTCCCTTCTTGTTTCTCCCTTAATGTTGTTTGTAAATCTATATACCTATGCTGTCACTCTTAAGAACCTTTTCAGACTGCTAATGTCCTCAAACCTCAATATGGGGTCTTGCTGCATAACTTGACCACTGTTCACAGTGGATTTTCTTATCTCACTTACCCATTCTTCTTCAGCCTGGCATTCTCATACAATAGGCTGATTAGAAGGGCAATTTTCACTTCCAAGTTTTAGCCAATCTGGTTCATTCCACCACAAACTTGACTGTGCAAGATCTTTCACTGAAATTCCTCGTGTTGGTAAATCAGCTGGGTTTTGAGTGCCTGGACAATACTCCATTGCTTTGGATCTGTGTGCGCTTGAATTTCCTCCACCCTATTGGCAACAAATGGTTTCCATTTCCTTGCCTGGCTTCTTAACCAGTGCCAAACTATAGTAGAGTCTGTCCAATAACAGCTTGGAATTTCATAAAGGCCCAAAGAGTTTTGTACTGTAACTGCAAGCCGACTAGCAATACTGCACCCATCAATTCCAACCTTGGAATAGAAAGCCTTTTCAAAGATGCTACTCTGCTCTTTGCAGCAACCAAACTTACTTACTTCTTCAAATGTGCCTCTTATATAAATGCAAGTTGCATAGGCTTCCTCACTTGCATCACAAAAGATGTGCAGCTCCAAATTATCTGGACTATTGTTCAACTCTCCAAAGTACCATCTTGGGATTTCAATGTCTCCAAGATGTGTCAATTCTTTGAACCAATATTTTCACTTTGCCACCATATGATTGGGTAACTCTTGGTCCCAACCAAGTCCAATTTCCCAGAGGCTCTGAAACCAAATTTTTGACTTTATCACAAATGGAGCCAGGAATCCAAGAGGATCAAAGACCTTCGAAGCCAAACTAAGAGCTGTACGTTTTGTCCACCTTGCCTCATTCTCAGCCAGCTCTACTAAAGATTTGCTATTGAAGGTAAACAAATCCTCTCCTTGCTGTCAAACAATGCCTAGCACCTTCGTGTCTATTGCCCACAACTCCTTAATACCAGAATCCTCAATACTTTCTGCTGCATCAGGTCCTACACAGGACTGACTCATAAACTGTTGTAACTGAGAATGATTGGTCTACCATTTGCTAAGCTCCATGCCAGCCTCCCTCATTAGAGCTCTAACCTCCATGAATATCTGTTTAGCCATTTCTGTATTATCCACTGAACACAGCAAATCATCAACATAAAAATTTTGCCTTATGTCTTGAATAGTATTAGGATAGACTTCAGAATATTTCTTAAAATGGTACCGCATAGTAGCTGCCAACAGAAATGGACTAGAGTTGAGGCCAAACAACACTGACTTCATTCTATATGCTTGAACCTTGGGTTCATTTTCCAACAAGTTTTTCGTATCCACCCACAGATACCTTACTGCATCTCTCTCCTCTGGTTTTAACTTTATCCTCAGAAAGGCTTGCTTCACATCTGCAGTCACTGCTACTCTACCAAACCTGATTGCAGTAACAAGGAAAATAAATCTGCATTTAAATTTGGCCTAGCATCCAAGCAGTCATTCAAGGACACACCACCTTTGTCCTTGGCTGAACCATCAAAAACTACCCTCAGTTTGGTGGTAGTTTTGTCTCGCCGTACCACTGCATGGTGTGGCAGATAATGTGCCTCCTGGTTCACCGGCTCACTTTGCACCCTTTCAGCATAGCCCTCCTTTACATAGCTTAGGATGGTCTCATTGTATTCATTTAACAACTCATTTTTCCTTAGCCTGTGCAATGAAGTCTCCAACCTCCTATTAGCTAGCTGAAGGTTTGAGCTGGGTTTGGAAGAATCCTTCCAAGGGAGGCTAACTTCGTAGCCACCATCTCTACACCCACTACCTTTTTCAAATTGCTCTAAAACATCACTGCTCACTATATTTGCCTGCTTCTCCTGTTTGTCCTTTATGCTAATGGATTCAAGTTTCCAAAAGGCTTTCAGATGCCTTTCCAAACCATGGCTGTTCTCCTCAATCTTAACAAAAAGAGCTTTAACCTCCATTTCACTGCAATAACTACCATGTAGCATCCAGTCTAGCTTACTTTCAATAGCTACAGGACTTTGAGATGTGCGGACAATGTTACCAGTGATGAAGTCCCAATAATAGTCAACTCCAATCAAAAGACTAATATCTTCCGTTCCTTCAAACTTATTATTGCCCAAATCAATTCCTTTAACTTGCAATTCTTGGACACATGCCATATCTAAACAAGTAGTGACTAGAGCACAAAGTTCCTCAATCTCTACAGCTTGAACCTTGATAGTGGGACTTTGGGGTCAACCCCTTAACTAGAACTTCTATCTTCTTAACTTTGGTTCGGTTTTGAACTGAGCCCCCTGTGGTGCCGCGTTTGTTAGCGGGCTAGAGATAAAGTAAAGGCCAATTTGAGGCTTTATTCAACATAAACATAGCATAGATCTGAAACACAGAAAACAATAATTAGTAAAGACTTGTTACACAGAAAACAATAATTAGTAAAGACTCATTACATTCCTCTCTTCTTTTATAATACGTGATACATTGCACGGTAAGAAACAAAACGACAAGTTCAAGATATTTGGAAGAAAGAAGAGTCTACAAGTTTAGGCGTTGAGCTGGGTATCTGATTCGAGTGCTTCTTCTCAGAGGGGGACTCGTCTCGGAGGTTACTGACACAGGTGGGCCTCTCTCGACTTCGACTGGAGTCGCTTCGACGGGAGCTGTTGGGACCGTGTGTCGGCGGATCTCAGCGGGTTCTGAGTCGTCCGTTAGCGGGGTGGAATTGATTGGCGGACTGGGTACAGGGGGTTCATAGTGATTCGTGTCATCCGTATTGCTACGTCCCGCCGGTGCCAGGTCCCTGATGGATACGGTATCTTCTCTCCCATTCGGATGCCGTATAAACGCGTAGTTGGGGTTTGCCTCAATTAACTCAACTTCCTCGACGAGGGGGTCGTTCTTGGATCGGCGAATGAATTGGCGAAGGAGTACAGTTCCCGGAGAAGACAGCCACGTCGGTAGTGCAGAACCGGTAGAAGTACGCCGCGGGTGCGTGAATAGACGCTCGTGAGGAGTTTCGTTCGTGGCCGTACACAGCAGCGATCTAATCGAGTGCAGCGCGTCTGGTAGGACGGACTCCCATTGCGA
Organism: Bathynomus jamesi; assembly: GCA_023014485.1. NCBI lineage: Eukaryota > Metazoa > Arthropoda > Malacostraca > Isopoda > Cirolanidae > Bathynomus > Bathynomus jamesi. The sequence goes on from JAJOZX010004068.1 coordinate 179,498, forward strand.
CATCGGCAACCCGCGATCTTCTATGACTAGTTTGATGGTGTTCATGATGATTCCATTGTAACGTTCGCATTGCCCGTTTCCTTGGGGGTGATACGGCGTTGTGCGACTAGTCGCGATACCATGTTTAGTTAGGAACAGTTTTAGTTCCGAAGACATAAACGATGTCCCTCGATCTGTGTGGATGTAAGAGGGAGTTCCGAAGGTAGAAAATAACTCGGTGAGACGGGCGATAACGGTTGACGTGTTCGTATCACGGCACGGGAAAGCAAAAGGAAAGCGTGAATACTCGTCGATTACTGTTAGGATGTAAGGTCGCGAAGTTGCGCTCGGAAGCGGGCCTTTAAAGTCGATGTTAAGTCGGTCAAACGGGGATATGGCCCGTATTAAGTGACTAACTTCTGGTTTATAGTACTGTGGCTTACATTTAGCGCATGTTTGGCATTCCGACGTGTAATGAGTCTTTACTAATTATTGTTTTCTGTGTTTCAGATCTATGCTATGTTTATGTTGAATAAAGCCTCAAATTGGCCTTTACTTTATCTCTAGCCCGCTGACAAACGCGGCACCACAATTTATTCAACATTTCAATCAGCCATTCAGTCGGCCTTTCAGATACAGCAAGCAAATATTCATCCAGTAATCTTACTATATCATGAAGATGATTCGCCCGGATAAATTTATTACTTCTCCGAATTCTCCCCAAGCTGGGAAACTATGGAAATTATGGTCGCGCGGATTCAAATATTTCTTGAGTACTATCGCCGAACATAACCCCAATAAATTGGAGGTTCTATTCATACATATCGGCCCCGATGTCGCTGATATCATTCAAGACTGCTCTACTTATGAGGATGCCATGGCAGCCTTAGAGGCCACCTACGTCAAGAAGCCAAACGAGGTATGCGCTCGCCACCTGTTGTCCACCCGTCACCAAAAGCCCGAGGAAACCCTCGATGAGTACTTGCAAATTCTTCAACAACTAGCCAATGACTGCAACTTCAAATCGGTTTCCGCCGACGAAAACAGGAGTTCATCTGTGAGAGACGCTTTCATCCGAGGAATTAGAGATAGCGCCATCCGTACCCGCTTACTCGAAAATGACACACACTCACTGGAAAAGGCTATCGTCCAGGCTCGAACATTAGATCAGGCCCAGAAAAACTCAGAATCGTACCTCACTCATTACGGTGCTGTTGCAGCCACTGGCTCTCGCCACGAACCGTTGCCGACTACTGACTCTGCCCGGCCTGCCTGCGTCCAAGAAGACGATCTCCCAAACTCTTCAGCCGCTACGAATTTCGACAACAAAGCCGCTCTGTGCTTCTTCTGCGGGTCTCGACGCCACCCACGAAGCAGGTGTCCAGCAAAGGAATCTATCTGTGCGAAATGTGAAAAGACCGGCCACTGGGCCAAAGTCTGCCGCTCAAGTACTCCCTCGGCACGTCAAAAACAGGATAAAACCACAGCGTCTCATTCAGCCGCAGCATTAGCGACCATTAGTACCACTCTATCGTGTAGCTCCTCCATGCCTACCAACTCAACAGTCGATATCCTCGTCAACGGCCGTTCGTGTCTCGCCTTGTTGGATACTGGCAGCTCGGACAACTTCATTCGTGAGGATCTAGCCAAACACTTAGAGCTGCCCATTCTTCCGCACTCGGGCGTCGTATCAATGGCTTCGCCTAATCTATCCGCAGCCATCTCAGGTCGATGTACAGTGAAGGTTACGATGGGAGACCGCGACTACGAAAAGCTCGAACTATCCGTCTTGTCGGATCTGTGCGCTGACATAATACTCGGTACCCCATTCTTAATCAGACACAAGGAATTGAACATCAATTTCGGAGGTCCGGAGCCAGCACTCCATATATGCGGCCTTACTCGATCAAGAATTTCAGCCCCACCACTATTCGGCAACTTAATTGCCGATTGCCGTCCCATCGCCACGAAGTCCAGACGATTTTGCTCTGAGGACAAAATTTTCATTGGGAAAGAAATCGAAAAGCTACTCAGGGATGAGATAATTGAACCCAGTAACTCACCCTGGCGTGCTCAAGTAGTTATCACATCTACCGAAACAAAAAAAAAACGCATGGTAATCGATTTCTCTCAAACCGTCAACCGATTTACCATGCTAGATGCACATCCTCTTCCGCGAATCGATGATATAGCCAACAAAGTCTCACAACACAAATACTACACCGTAATTGATCTGTCAAGCGCATACTACCAGGTAGAAATCGATCCGTCTGAACGACCTTTCACAGCATTCGAGGCTGACTGAAATCTATACCAATTCAGAAGGATCCCTATGGGAGTAACTAACGGAGCCGCGGCCTTCCAGCGCGTCATGAACGAATTCATATCCTCGAACAACTTATCATCAACATACGCCTACTTCGACGATCTCACCATCTGCGGAACCACTTGGGAAGAGCACGATGAGAACCTTCGACATTTCTGGGAAGCCGCTAAACGAGTAAATCTGAGTCTAAACAAGGAAAAATGCAAGCTTTCGATGACATCAGTGCACCTGCTCGGATATTCTATCTCTCATGGCGTATTGCGGACCGATCCCGAACTCCTCCGGCCACTACAAGAACTTCAAACTCCTCGCAACAAGTCGTCTCTACAACGCGTAATCGGACTATTCGCATACTATGCTAAATGGATTCAGAACTATTCCCTCAAGATCAAACCTCTGCTCAACGTTTCATCATTCCCATTAACTCGCGAGGAAGTATCAACGATCCAAACACTCAAAGATGATATCTCGAAAGCCGTCGTCGGTTCAATCGATGAAGAACTGCCGTTCACTGTGGAGACGGACGCTTCCTCTTCAGCAATCGGAGCCACCCTCACCCAGAACGGCCGCCCGGTGGCGTTCTTTTCTCGCGCTCTAAATAACACAGAACGTCGCCATCACATCGTTGAAAAGGAGGCATACGCTGTAATCGAATCCATTCGCAAGTGAAAGTACTTCTTAGCTTATCGACACTTTACTGTCGTCACCGACCAGCGGAGCGTATCTTTCATGTTCGATGGAAAAGCTACTGGTCGTATTAAGAACGATAAGATTCTCCGTTGGCGTGTAGAACTAGCCGGCTACTCATTCACAATAAAATACAGACCGGGCCCCGAGAACCGAGCCGCAGACGCATTGTCGCGATCCTTTTGCGCTGCTACTCCAAGAATATCCCTCGCCCAGCTGCATGTTAATCTGATACACCCAGGAGTCCGCCGAATGACTCATTTTGTGAGAGCTAGGAACCTCGAATTTTCCCTTTAAGTTCTTTAAACTTCAAATTTCTGGAAATTCTGGTCTTAATAAAGCTACACTGGCTACTACTATCAAACAACACCCTTACAGTAGCTTCTCCATCATTACCAATTAATAATGCTGCAGCTGTTTGCAATAATCCCCCTTCACTCTTACTCCCTTTCATAGCAGTGGCATGTGCCACTGATGTCTCTACTTCTGGGGTAGGCCTACTAGGAGTGTTTTCACACAATAATGGCTGATGCCGTCATGGCATTTCTTGCACAAAATTTTAAACTTACAACACCTTGCTCTGTGACCTTTCAAAAAAACATTTAAAACATGCTGTGGACTTAGTTACCCTGTCCTTTCTCTCCTCAACAGGTAAAGTCTCAGTCACTTCGCATTTATATGACGTGTGGTTGCCTTCACAAAATATGCATTCCTTGATTCCCTTTAATTTATTCTCAGAGGATGCATGTAGAGCTGACACTGTACCTGGGCTATTCCTTTTTGTAGAAACTTTGGTGCTGTGCCTGCCTTCGTCCCCTTGTTTAACATCCCACTGTGCAAACTCAATTCCCTCTCGTCTTGCTAATTCTGTGCCTAAAAGGCTTAACATCTGCTGAAGGGGGATGTACACATGTTCTGTAGAGTGTCCCCTACTTAATTCAAGTAAAATTGAGCTAGGCAATTTAGACTCTAGTATAGTGACCAACATTACACCATACCTTTCCATTTCTACACCCAAGTTGTCCAGGGATCTAGTTCTAACTTCAAATTCATCATATAACTGCAGTAACTCCTTGACACTATTGAAATTATTAACAGGAGGTAGAGCTAAAAGTTCGCGGAGGTGGCTTTTAATTAAGGTCTCTGGCTTACCAAACGTTTCTTTAATATATCCCAAGCCACATTATAATTAGCCTCTGTTAATGCTAATCCTGCTATTGTCTTTGCTGCCTCCCCTTCCAAGAGGGACTGCAAATAATTAAACTTCTCCACCGCACTTAACACTTGACTAGAATGAACTGCTGACTGAAAACTGTCTGCCCATCCTTGCCATTCCTGAATACTCCCAGAAAATGTTTTGAGTACAAGCCTCGGTAATTGAACTGCAGATCTGGTAACCTTAACTTCACAAACACTGTTGAGGGCTGTGTTTCATTATTAGACCTGGTCTCTAACTGTACTGAGCTGCTAAACTCTTTTGCTCTGTGGCACGCTTTAATTATGTCATCACTAATCTACTTCGCTTAGAGCAACCTTTTTAGTTTCTAATATGGAAAGCTGCGCAGTCACTAAGCTTAAATCCTTTTCTCCATGGCAGAATCTATAGTGGCAATGACCTTTGTAATTGGACCTTTATAGGCCCTTCTCTTTTTTTTAAACTTGTTCATTTCAGCTGCACTCGTCTAGTGCATTGAACAATTGGGTTCAATGCCAAATAAGCTGAATTGACGAAAATACTTAACCAGGCAATATCCTATATTGGCTTCCGAAATTATTCAACCAACCAAAAATAAATGAATAGCGTCCCAAATTATTTAACAGCATTAGTTTTGTTTTGATGAATCATTTTTGTTGATTTCTTATGAGAAAACATGGCTGGAATGCCCGGTTAGGTCAACTGAATGCCTGGTTATGTCAACTGTGCGCCCTTGACGATTGGTTAGATTAAGTCGTGATACTTTCGTTTAAAATAACGAAAATATCACGACTTAACCTAATAAATCGTCAAGGGGGTACAGTTGACCCAACCGGGAAGTCAATAATTTTCACGTAGGTTTCGATTAATTTTAAGCAACTTTTATTAGAAATGTGAGCATTTATTTTTAATACATAGACAAGTGTATTACACAGGATACATACTGCACTATCGTACATGTCAGGAAGCGACTAAATATACACATTCGCCAATTGCTTGTATTTGGGACGCTATTTGTCTATTTTGTAATTGTTAAATAATTTAGGACGCCAAAATAGGATATCTCCCTTAACCAAACTGACCAAACTCAAAATTTGCCTTTTTTTTTAAAAAAAAGTCTGCAGCCTTCGCCTACGAACAATAAAACCAAATGTAGGTCCAAAACAACAACAGACTAGCGGCCAAGTTTCGAAATTGGGCGACCAAACTTTCTACCCTGGGACCTTAACTCAATTATGCTCAACCCATCCAGGCCTAACTTAGGCTACAATTTGCACAATTAGAACTTTGCCAAAAAATAGTCACTGACTCAGTCTTGGGCTAGAATCCGATTACCAGGGCCGGATTAAGACCTTTAGAGGCCCTAAGCACTTAAAAGATTTTGGTGCCCCATATATATGTAATTCAAAATATAAACAAAAATAAACCATAAAATAAAATTTTATTTTTTGAAATTAAACAAAACTTACAGTAAGATGGAAAATAATGTTTATTTTTGTATACTTCCACTTCATTTATATTTGAAAAGTTTTCTCCTACTTTTTTTAATTGCAAAGTCTTTGATCAGATCCTCAAAACTAATCTTACGTAACACATCTGCTTCTATACTTAGTAGAGATAAGGCATCCAGCCTGCCTTGTTGCATAGTTGTTCTGTTGGTATTTTTAATATACTTCAACTGAGAAAATGAACGCTCAGCTGAGCAATTTGTGACCATTAATGTTAAAAATATACGAAGGGCAATTTCTACATTTGGGAAGGCACACTCAATATTGTCTTCTACAATTATTTTATAAAGTTCAGCATGACTGAATCTTGTTTTTACTTTTTTTTTTGCACTGAACTTATGGCACACATATGAGTGAAACTGCTGAAGCTCAGCAGAGAAATTAGTGTTCAAGTCCTCTGGGTAAGCATCAATCATCTTTTTACAACCCTGAGAATACCTTTCAATTTCAGTAGATGATGAAGTGGTGACATTATGTGGCACATCACTTAGAAAAGAAAATATCTCTGCTATTTCTTTGTAGATCTCTCCTCTTCTTCTCATCTCAGTTTCAAGTTTGTCAACAATTGTGTAAAAGGTGGTGATAAGAAATTTATCTCTGGCATTCAGATATACTTCTGGTGCGTCTCCGTCATTGGGTACCTTCTTTCTGATACGTTTGCGAGTTTGAGCTGCCTTGTAATCAACATCTGGTAGCATTTCCTTTGTAGCTGCTTCATATCTTTCAAATTCATCTCGTGAAGTGCACAGTTGGTCAGCTAATGATCCATACAGATCTGCACATGTTTTTAAGTTCACATCCTTATTCTGTAGAACTTTGCTTACTCTATGAAAATTTTGCAAAATCTCATCCCAAAAATTCAACATAAAAACGAATTCTAGCTCTTGCATCTTATTTGCAATATTATTTGCTTCTCTTCTAGTGTCTCCCTTTTGTGACTGGTCTTCAGCTATACATTCTAACGCTTCTAAAATTTTAAGGAAAGATTTCAAAATTGCTGCTGTTGCCATAGCATGTGCCTCCCATCTGGTATCAGAGAGGGATTTTAAGACACTTTCATTTCCAATACAACCTTTAAGAATTTCCCACCTGCTGGTTGAGGCTAAAAAAAAGGTATAGAGCAACTGCACTGTAGAGAAGAAATTAACCGCCTCTTGACAGCAGTCAACAGCACTTCGGCCTACCAGATTTAGTGAATGGGCTGCACAGGGCACATATATAACAAACTTGTTTGTTTCTAAAATTTTTGCTGCATCCCCTTATAACGCCCAGACATATTGGCAGCGTTGTCGTAAGATTGACCCCTACATTTTGAAAAGTTTAGCTTACAAACTTCACGTAAGTACTGCAACACCTGATTTGCCATTTCCTCACCAGTATGGCTTTTCATTTTCAGAAAGGTTAAAAAGCGTTCAATAGGCTGTCCATCTTTTAAGTACCTAAGTACAACACTTAACTGATCGATATGTGATAGATCTGGTGTTGAATCAACTGACAAACTAAAATAACCAGAAGATTTTACTTCGTCAACAATGAGTGCGTGGACCTTTTGAGCCATTAGTTGAATGAGTTCCTCACAGGTGGTTTTGGACAGGTAAGAAGGATTTCCTTTGCCAGAATTTCCATATTTCAAAATGTGACCTGCTAAAAATGGATCAAACCGGCTTATGAGCTCAAGCAGCCCTAAAAAATCCCATTCTGCAATGATCCAAATCTTTCTTCTGTTCCTCGAAAAGACAAGCCACGTTCAGCTAACGTACAAATAACAGCTATGACACGCCTCAAGACATGTTCCCAGTAATCACACACTTCCTGAATTTGTTTTTCCAACTGTTGTCCCAACCCCGCACCTTGTCTGCGAGTTAAGTATGTTAGCATAGAGTCTCGGTGAGTAGTGCTTTTTTCATGATGATCAATTACAATAGTATTTCGCCAGTCACTGAACCCTTCTCTTATAACAAAATGTGAGACATTTTTAGGAGCAAACAGTTTACAAACATAACAGTAAACTGATCCTGTTGATGGTGAATACAATAACCACTCTCTCTTGTGTTTCTCACCATTGGCTTTTGTCCCAACGAAAAGTTTTTGTGAACAGTATCTTGCTGGTTTGCCACTACTGAAATGCCGGTAAGACTTGTCAAATGGCCCATTGTGGTGTTGACAGTCACTGGGTCACAAGCAATCCAATAAGCCACATCATCAGCAGAGAAATCAAGCCACAACCCTGGATCTTTTGCTATATTTACTTCATCTTCTGCAGACTGATTCATTTCACCACCATCACCATGGTCCACTAAACTTTCATTTTCAGCAATTATTTCAACCCCAGAATGTCTTGTAAAGCAACTTGAATCAACATTTGCAGTAGAGGTATCAAGAGAATTTACAGGCAAAGTGAGATCAGTAGTGAGACATGTGGTAGATGAACCTGCTTGTGACACCTCGGTGATTCCAACGTCATCATATTTTGATTTTGAAGTGATCAAAGTGGTATTTGTGTCCACTTCTGATGACGGAGATTGGTTTTGATTCAGAATCGGTATATCATGTTGACGTTGTGGTCGTGGAACTTGTGTGAAGAAATCAGTCAGCTTTGCAGTCTTGGACTCTAAATCCAAAGTCTTCTCTTGTTTCTCTTTTGATAGTTTTCGCTTTTGTGCACCACTTAACTGAACACGTTTCATCTTGGTTCTTGGGGTCTGTAAAATACAGAAATAAAAAGAATATTTTATTTGTATATTATGTGGCAATCAACACAGTTACACATATCACAATCTTGGCTTTGTTCTTTTATTCTCAGAAAGACAAAATGGGAACCGTACACAACCAAAGTGGCAATTTAAATATAAGTGCAATTAAATATAACTCAACCGAAATATCAACTCGAAATGTTGAATACAAATCAAATCGAAAGAAGGAACCGAAAGAAGGAACCGAAACCTATAAAATAAAAATACTTAACATTAGAATTAATAATACGCAATCTATAAAAATATCAATATTAACATTTCACTATTAACGAGCCACATTTTATATTTACATTTATTTATTTATTTAAAACACAATATTTAATTATAGGAAATATGAACATTTGCTTAGGGCCTAAATTGTCCTAACTACGTTTGATGTTATATATACATTACAAATTATTCACTCTGGTTATTACAATCTAAATTCTTTTATACTGTTATGACAATAGATAAATAAATTATAAAATAAAGATACGTGTATGATAAAATATTGTTATATATACAAATAAAGTACACTTCATAGACTTACCCTAGAGAAGAAGAGAGAGCAACAGATAAACTTCTTCAACGCTAATTAACTTAGGTCAGTATATCTTATTATTATAATGGCCGTGATAAACATCACTTGATACAACAGCAATATAGAGAGTTTATAGTTTCTTTTATTTTAATATTAATTTATATTACAATTCTATAAACCTAAATCTTTCTGTAAAACAATACCAAATGATTATGTAAAATATATATTTAATATTATATGCACAAATCACACGTTCAGAATAACTTCCTATAGCACACGAAAATATTTAATCTATATGTATTTTTAATATGGCGCTCAAAGATTTGATATAAACAAAATAATAACGCAAAGCGTAAAGTGTGTGATTACAACGAAATATATTTATTCTCTCAAAAGGGTTGTTGTTCACTACAAATTCAAACAATGAAAAAAAAAAAATACTATATATGAATATATATAATTCAGTTTTCAACAGCTTATAGGCTATAAGCCGCGATTATAATAGTATAATAAATCCATGGTAAATCCGACAATAGAAAATTTCTGTGGTGCCCCCCTTCCCTTGATGCCCTAAGCACGGGCTTATTTTGCTTAATGGTTAATCCGGCCCTGCCGATTACGAAGGACCATGTTCTTTTATTTATTTTGATTGGGTTCAGAATCCCAGCTGAGCCTTGAACGGCCAAGCTCTGAGGGGCTACTTTAACTTATAGCCTAAGTTAAGCTAGACTAAAACAAACTTACGGACTTGGAGGTCCTATTAGGTCCTACCTCAGGGTTGCTGACTCGATGTGGGCCTACTTTAGGCCTCAGCTGCATAAAATTAAGAAAAAACAAAAAAGCACTATTTATGGTCTTCTTTCTAAACCTTGCAACAACAACACAACCTGCACCATTGCACGATGCAACAATCTTGTATCTAAACAACCAAACTGAATTGCAAGAGAGCTCTCTATAAGACCACGCCTTGTAAATGCCGCATTCAACAAACGAGTAGAAAGGAAGCGCCAGTGCCCCCAAAAAATGATGCCACAAGAGTACCCAAACAATGATGCCACAAGAGCTAAAAAATGCTAGCTCTAAATTAAGTTAGTTTTTCACTAACCTTACAATTATGAGATGGATATATTTACCTTAATATATACAAGCAATGCTGCATCAATCAATTTAATTATCATATCGCCTTGGGACAATAATGACTCTTCCTCTTCTAGATTTTCTAGCATTCCTATAAATACCTTGGAATAGAAGAGAGTGGTAATGTAGAGAGAGAAAATTAGTGGAGAGTATGTGTGAAGACTGAAAAAGATCTGCAAGACTCAATTTACAACAAAGAGCGAAATAACAGCTATAAATCAACTCGCCATTCCTGTTATTAATTTTAGTATAGGGATAATAGACTGGCCGCAATCAGAACTGAACAAACTAGATGTTAAGACCAGGAAAATCCTGACTCTAAATAGAATAATATACAGGAACCAGTGTCTTCTCAGACTGTACCTACCAAGGAAATTGGGAGGGATGGGATTGACTGAGGTTAACCAGCTGCACCGATCATCGACCATCAGATTGGGCAGTATCTGAGGAGCTCTTCTAACCCTACAATAGTTCTGGTTCGTGAACGCCACACTACAAGAGTAACTCAACAAACTTCCATAACCAAACTGGCCCAGTACTTGGGAGGGAATAGTATGACGGAAGACGTAGGAACTGAAAGAGTACCAGCCACGTTAATTGCTAGAAAAAGTAGCAAACAATTTGTCTTAGAACAACAAGCCAAACGTGCAGAGGAATGGGAGCAACACCAAAGGGCTGGAAAATATTATCAAGAACTTCAGAAGGACTACATCAATAAAGAAGGATTATTGGATGGCTAAGGAGAGGAGTTCTGCAGTATGATGGAGAACGACTAATACTGGGTGGCCAAGATCTTGCACTCCTAACAAATGCATACAAAAAATGCCTGGACTCAGTAATAATAATAGGTGTAGATTCTGTCATGCTGAGGTGGAAAGTGTTGGCCATCTGATATCGGGCTGTAGGATGTTCAAGGCAGATATTGGCACTATACAGCCAGGCACAACAAAATATGTAAATATATCCATTGGAAGATTCTGACAGCATTAGAACTGGAATGCAGTAAAAATGTATGGGACCATACACTTGCACCAGTTATTGGAAATAACTATTATAATATCTGTTATGATACAATAATACCAACTGCCACTTTCATAGATAACTCAGCAGTAAAACCAGACATAGTAGTGTGGTACAAAAAAGAAAAGTTTTCCTTAATGATAGAGGTCAGTGTCCCAACGGCCTCAACAGAGCGGAAAGGGAAAAAATTGCCAAATATCAGTCGCTTCTATATGATATGAAGTGAAACTGGGAATTGAAAGAAGCTGTCATTTTCACCATCATAGTTGGCGCTACAGGTATGAGAAGGACAACTTAACATCTTAACTAAAATCAATCCCAGGGCGAACACTCGGCCAAGTTCAGACATAATTAGTGTGTTTGGCTTCGGGGTGAAAGCCCCACTCACAGCTGTAAAATATATCCCAAAACGAGTAGAAACCTTAGAATATCACAGTCATCTGAAAGACTATCAGTTAGTATGTGGCCAAGATACTTAGTCTGGGTTACTTCTGACAGCACCATACCATTCAAATGAAATTCAAGAAATTTTATATACTTGTTAGCCTTGGTCCCCATAATCATAATGTGACTTTTAGTAGGAATATATTTTATGTCGTTATCCTTCCCATACCTTTCACAAACCTTCAAAAGTGTGCTGAGCCTTTTTACACATGGAGAAATAAGAACTAGATCATCTGCATACATCAGATGATTAACAATCATTGTACCAAGACAGCAGCCTATTTTACGAGTGTTCAGCACAACAGATAGATTATCCATATAAACAGTGAATAAGTAGGGGGATAATATCCCTCCCTGCCTGACACTATTGGTCACAGAGAATGGCTCTGAATTAACCCCACCCTATCTTACAATCACTGTTTGGTGATTATACCAAAATATTAATATACGGACCAAGTAACCAGGTACATTACGATTTACAAGTTTCAGAAATAATTTTCATGATTAACAATCAAATGCCTTAGAGTCATCCAGGAAACAAAAATACATTAGTATTTAGAGTTGGGTATTTACAAACCATTTCCTTCAAGGCATACACGCACATATCAGTCCCATGTTTCTTTTTAAACCAAATTGGTTATCACTAGTATACAGGTAACATTCAAGTTTATTAATGAGTAGGCTATATATTCAAACACCTTAGACATAACACTGGCCAAGGGTATTTATTAGCTTATACTGTAGTTATCTTTACTATTGATTTTACCCTTTTCATCTTTTAGTACTGGCACCAAAACAAAGGATAACATTGTATCCAGCAAACCACCATATAACAGAAAACCTGTAAAGCACCCTCTAAATCCTCATAATCATCTTCAAAATGTAAAATCTATTTACAGTATTTAAAGATTTATTTTTACTAAATCTTGAAAGTAAGTATCAGATGTTCTTTTCAGGTCTTTAGAACAAGTCGCAAGAGGAAAAATTTTCTTGGATGAAGATGGAAAACTTAAAAGGCTTTAAATATTAACATTTAAAAAATGTTGCGTACAAATTACCAGTATAATGATTTCAAATAAATACAGTATATGGTGTATATACTTACATATATTATGCATTAGTGTATTAAATTCTGTATTTTTTACTTGCGTAAATATGTAACAAATATGCAAAAATAGAGCTTTATTTTATTTACATTTTACTCTCATTAAATCTGTTAAACGTAGACGAATTTCAAACCCAGATTGTATTTTCATTTACAGCAATATTTCAATATAAATTGAATATAAATTCAACTTCCAGTATAAATTAAGCGATAAATGCTTAAGGTCGTATAGGACTTCAATAACTTTTATACTTTCATTAATTTTCATTATAATAAATGAAATCCTGAAACTTATTTTGCATTATGACAAGCCAGTGATAAATGTTGAAAAATATTTTTAGCGGAAGTAGCGTCGAAGATGAATCTGGAAAGAAGGATAAAGGCTATCTCAATTAGTTATCATGGATCCATCTGTGACTGATTGAATCTAATTCCAGTAAGAAGATTTAAGAACCACATCCGAATCATTCATTCAGAGGAAAGTCAAGTTTTGATGCCCCGATACTTTACAGTTTATTGTGACCCCGCAAAGAAGAATACGGGAGAAACCCCTTCATCAGTCAAATCTAAAAGGGCTACTTCGCGGCCAACTCAAAACATTACTTCCTGTTAGAATGGCGATGTTGGGTCTGTTCAGTAGTTGCATGGGTGACCGTCGTCTGAAGTTCAGATGATGTAGCGACCAGTGTTCAGATTCCACGTAAAGCTGTACTTCCCCTTCATCATATAACCTTCGATGTTATTATTACAAAATCGAGAAGAGAAAGAGCCGTCGTTATCCCAAAGCACTATGATGATAGGCACATAATGCAGCATTATATATATATATATATTATATATATATATTATATATATATATATATATATATATATATTATATATATATATGCATTTAACTGCAATGACCACGCAATATATAAATGAATAGAAACGACGTAAATAAGGAGCGTCTCTGCACACGGGGAAGAGAAATAACGAATAAATGAAAAATGAGGCGAACCGCCCAAGAAACGAACCCAGGGCCTTCCAATTGCCGGTTGGATGCGCTACCATTACACTACGGACCTCGATCAATCATAAATCGAAATTCTCCTACATAGGGCAGAAACCAATGCCCTGAGAAGGCACCCTCGCAAATCGTGAATATGTGCATTTAACTGCAATTCGTTATTTCTCTTCCCCGTGTGCAGAGACGCTCCTTATTTACGTCGTTTCTATTCATATTATATATATATATATATATATATATATATATATATATATATATAGTGGCCTACGGATCACCGATTTGATGTAGCTAAGAAAGTAGGCTTACTATAATTACTGAATAAAATGATATGAAATTAGGGTCACCAAAACAAACAATATTAATAAGGAGAGAGAAATGACTTTTTTGTTTTGTGTTTAATTAGGAAAATAAATAAATTATTTGTTCACAGCGAATAACAGTTCAATAAAGGTATTTATAACGGTCCTATTCAAAGGAGTGACATAACGAAGGAGTGACATAACAAAGGAGTGACAAATCGGAGATAAAATTCAAAGGAGTGACATAACAAAGGAGTGACAAATCGGAGATAAGTTGGTTAGGTTAGGTTAGTTAGGTTAGGTTAGGTTAGGTAGGTTAGGTAGGTTAGGTCAATTATATGTTTATGGTGGGTTAGCTTACCTCTCTTAAATAATTATTGAAATCTGGGATTTGTCACTCCTTCGTTATGTCACTCCTTCGTTACGGTATTTATGTCACTCCTTTGTTATGTCACTCCTTTGAAATGTCACTCCTTCGATACAGACCCATTTATAATGATTAAGAATTATATAACGGCATTTATACTATGCTAAATATGACTGATTCTTAGCAATAAGGAATGGTTATACAAACTAAGTGTTAAGTAAATACACTAATTCAGATAGGCTAATGAGAATATGCAGAGGTGAACACAGAATAAATAATGAAGCCTATTGATAACTGGAATAATGCACGTACGGTTGGTACAATAAATGGATTAGGTCGTTAAGAATGAAATGCATAAAAAAGCACATAAACAATAAGATGCAAGTAAATTATACGAATGAACACAATAACAGGGTGATACAACTACGGTATTCGTACAACACTTGAATAGGCCTACTGTGGTCTTAATGAGAGAGTTAGTCTGCCGGTTGTTTGCGTACACTTTTGGGTATAGCCTATTCGCGATGCTGCGATTACACTGTGTAGGCTACGTGGGAATTGCTTAACACAAAGGCAAAGTAGGCTTACCGAGATGATGGCTAACTCTGGAAATTGAAGACCTACGTGAAGGGTTGACCGTATTGCGTTTCGCCCTTGGAGACTGTATTCCTAGGTGAAGGTTTGACCATATTGCGTTTCGCCGAAGATGAACTTTGAGACTGTAGGCCTAGATGAAGGAGGATATGCTGAGGGCCTGGGTTTCGAAGGACTGGCCTTACCGGCGAGAGGATGAATGTTGAAAGCCGGGAGAGACTTGTCTAAAGGGGCCAACGGAAAGCGCCTACAGCAGTGATGTTTCTTGCAGGATGGAATTGTAGAGTCGCCTCAAGTGTTTCTTCGTTTCTTGTATGGTTGAAGTGTGACCTGAAAGACTGAGGCCGGCTGAGGTCGAAACGGCGCTACGCGAAGAGAGATTCACGAGAAGTAAAGAGCGGAGTGAGAGCGAGTTTCAGTGAACTTTGACTTTTATAGGCTCATAAGACGTTAACTTTTCGCGGGCCTTTTTGAGAAAAACACGAGCGTCCTTTTCTTTCTCTCTCATTGACAAACAACACGTGTTTTTCGATTCCTGATGATTCCAAGATGTCTGCGAACGGCGAGGAAAAGGAATTTCTTTGTCTGCCCTCTACATATATATATATATATTATATGCGCCTTCGTGGTGTAGTGGTTAGCGTCGCTGACTACGAATCCATCCGCCCCGGGATCGAGACCTGGTGACGGCAGGCGGCGCGCAGCAAAACCCAGCTGTTCATCCTTCCGTACATAAAGAAATTGATTGGTAGATAAATGGGTACCCTGGGTAGCCTACTGGTTGAGACGCTGGGTTGCTGGTGGGGCGTGGTTCGGATTCCACGTTAAACTGTAGGTCTAAGGTGGAGTGACAAGTTTGACCTTCGTCAAAATGAACAATTCGAGCGGAGAAAAAACCAAGGTTAACCAAGGTTATATATATATATATATATATATATATATATATATATATATATATATATATAATACTGTATATACATTCTTAACAGTGTGAGTAGGGATAATCTTAAGATACATTGCAGCGAAACGATTGTGGGAGAGACAAGGGAAAATACTTTGATATCATTTTCTGAAGTAAAGAGGTTAATTAAAGAGTTAAAGATTGGTTCTGCGTCAGGGGTAGATGACTTATCGAATGAGCACTTAAAATATGCAAATGACGTAGTATGTCTGCATATATCATTGCTCCTATCAGCCATGCTTGCTCATAGCTATATCCCTGCAGAGTTCATGAGGGTATATATCTTGCCTCTGGTCAAAAATAAGTACGGAGACATTCTGTCCAGCAATAATTACAGGCCTATTGCTGTCGCTTCCTGCTTCTCGAAACTACTAGAAAAACTCTTGTTACTCCGATTAAATGATTTCCTATGGACATCATCTAATCAGTTTGGCTTTAACAGGTCACACTTAACTGACCTGTGTATCTATGTACTTAAAGAAACAATATGTAAATACATTGACAATAATTCAACTATTTATAGCTGCTTCCTAGATATAAGTAAGGCATATGATAGGATGAACCACAATATTTTATTTGCAAAACTAGAAGACAGGAAGGTTCCCATGTCCCATGTTAGGTGGGGCAATGTACTGTCCGAGTGTTTTGGCTCCTCTTGCGGGATGAGACAAGGCTCCTTGCTCTCCCCTATGCTGTTTAATGTGTATATTGACGGATTAATTGCTTCACTTAATGAGGCAACAGTGGGATGTTGTATAGATAACACAAGGATAAATAACTTAGTTGATGCCGATGATATGGTGTTAATAAGTTCCTCTGTTAAAGGTCTGGATCGGTTACTAAACGTCTGCGAAGTGTATTCGCAGAAACATGATATTCTTTTTAATGTTACAAAAACTAAGGTTATGCAATTTCATCCTGAAAGCTGTAATCAGCCAGCTGATATAAGGTTTAAAATGAAAGGTGAAGTAATTGAGGAAGTACAAGAGTTTAAGTATTTGGGTCAAACTATTACCAGCTCCTTGAGTGATGACTCGGATATAAGAAAACAATCTCGAAGCCTGTGTGCTAAAGCGAATATGACCATAAGGAACTTTCGATTCTGTACAAGTGAAGCTAAAGACACTCACTTTCGTACTTTCTGCAGTAATATATACGGAGAGCAACTGTAGGTGAATTATAAAAAAGGTTCTGGCAGAACCCTAAATTTGCTGTACAACAGGTCTTTTAGACTCTTACATAAATTACCCCCAAGATGCTCAGCTTCGCAAATGTTTGCTACCCGCAATGTCCCGAGCTTCCCGGAGGTAACAAGACGTGCTCAACATAGTCTAATGCAAAGAATTAAAAATCAACCAACCCGATCATCCAAGTTATCCATGAGTCCTGCCATTTATCCTCTAAGCCAGTGGTTCCCAACCTGGGGTCCCCGGACCCCTGGTGGTCCGTGAGCTTTCAATATTTCGAGAGGCTCCAGTGGAAATCATTCCCTTGCTCTTGGCTGGAATTATTAATACTTTTTTTAATAGGCTGTATTTTAATTGCATACTCTCTTATATGTCCTTTATTTGATAGTGAAAAATGAGAAAACGAGTTAATTATTAGTTAAAAAAAACGGTTTGTTTGGTAGACGGAATCTTTCAAAAACATGGGGTCCGTGGTAAAAAATAAAAATAAAAGGGGTCCTTTGTGGTGAAAAGGTTGGGAACCACTGCTCTAAGCTATGGACCTCTTGGTACGAAAAAACGTCTGTCTGTAGCTCCACTTAACTTCGACATTACAGTATTATTTCTAATCAATTGTATATATTTGTATCCTTAGTATATGAACTGTCATTGTATTAATAATATTTGTCATATGGACTATAGTCTGCCAGTAAACCTTTCATTTCATTCATATATATATATATATATATATATATATATATATATATATATACAGTATATATATTTCAACTGCAAACAACACACTATAATTAACGTAAAGAACGACGCTTGTATAGAAGAACGTTCCGCGCAAGATGAGGAGAGAGAATGAAAAAATGAGGTAACCACCCGGGATTCGAACCCGGAATCTTCCGAGTGCCGGTCAGATATGATAACCACTACACCATGGGCCTCACTCAATCAGAAGTTGTAATTCTCCTACATACGCGCAGAAACCAATCCCCCGAGGGGGCACCTCCCGCATGCCGCACATATATACATTTCAACTGCAAACAACACAGTATAATTAATGTAAAGAACGACGCTTGTATAGAAGAACGTACCGCGCAACGTTCTCCCTCCTCATCTTGCGCGGAACGTTCTTCTATACAAGCGTCGTTCTTTACGTTAATTATACTGTGTGTTGTTTGCAGTTGAAATGTAATATGTGCGGCATGCGGGAGGTGCCCCTCGGGGCATTGGTTTCTGCGCGTATGTAGGAGAATTACGACTTCTGATTGAGTGAGGCCCATGGTGTAGTGGTTATCATATCTGACCGGCAATCGGAAGATCCCGGGTTCGATTCCCGGGTGGTTACTTCATTTGTTCGTTCTCCCTCCTCATCTTGCGCGGAACGTTCTTCTATACAAGCGTCGTTCTTTACGTTATATATATATATATATATATATATATATTAGATAACGTTAGCGAGAAGTTGTCATTTACAGTTTGACTAAAAAATGTGGTCTCTTGTAACAATATTTTGGATACTTGGGCGTCCCGTTATCATCTTTTGTTGAAAGAGTCACCGATCAGATGCGGTTAGGAAAGTTCTCATTTCGTTTGAGTACAGGTAAGTCTCGTTTTACGCAAAGGTTACGTTCCTGGAAACAGCGCGTAGCGCGATTCCGCGTGAAATGAATACCTATTTCCCATTGGCCTCGTGTTATAAATGCACGTTACGTTCCTGAGCGGCACGTAGCCACCCAGGAAACATTGTTTTTTATGGTTAAATTGACTTATTATAAAGTCAAATATTAATAAACGTGCATCATAATACTCATAGAATCAATTCAACATAATAAATAACTTATAAAATAATATTTAATCCTAATTAATCCTAATTAATATTGCACGCTTACGGGCCATTGTTCAAAGTTACTTGGATGAACAAACGCCAAAACATACACACGGAAAAGAGAGTGAATATGTAGACAATAGCGCAACGCGGGAGTCAACACACGAATAGGCAGCCCAAGCGACGCGGAGTGGTCAAACAGGTTCTAAAAGGGGGGGACGGAGTTAACAAGCGTTTACACATGTTCAACCTTGTTCGTTCGCGCGGAGCGGCACGGAGGTTGCGAGCGGAGCGCATAATACCGTATTGGTTTATTTAGTGCGAAATGAATTCGTTCCCTAAATAATTTAGCGTATTATAGCGATTCCGAGCAAAGTAGTACCGCGTACAACGAGACCTCCCTGTATTTGGTAGCTTAGAGTTTAGTCTGCGTAAATGGTTAATGCATCGTGCTTTCTGGGTAGTTTGTTTGTTGATGCAAATTCTAGTCTGCTTGGAAAGAGACTACGAAACTAGTTTAAAGTTTATTTGGTTAGTCCTAACGCACTTGGCTAACTTAACTTAGGACGACTAATTTAAGGTTAGGATTAGGATCTAGGATTCCAAAACCATAAAAATAACATGGTCACTGGAACCGGATCCTAGCTAAAAATCAGTGACAACCATTCGGCGAAGTTCTGATTGTTCAAGTTGTAGCCTAAACCAATCCACAGTTTACTTGTTCCAGGATAGAAAATTTGGTCACCAATTGTGAAATTTGGTGGTGTAGTTTGTAGTTCAGTTTAGGTTTACATTTGGTTTGATTTGCTTGGTAGGCGAAGGTTGCGGGTTTCACTGTTCTAGTTACTCTGGTGGAAAATTGGTTGGTCGGTTGGTCTACTCCCACCAGGCTGTTGTATTGTTAGCGCCTATTTAAAATTGGTCCTGTCAAATTGAGTGAGTTGGATCCTTGACGTTTTACCAATAGCAGAAGGCAAAGCCTGACTTCTAAGTCAGACTTAGTTAAATATTGTTCAGCTAACATAAAATTATAGTTATCTGTTTGCATTTAAGATGGTTCCAACCGAAATGAATAAGTTTAGAAACAAGAGAGAGAAAGGCATACAAAGGACAAGTTACGAAAGTTATTGCCAGTATAAATTCTACCATAGAGCTTGATAATTTAAGCTTAGTGACTGAACAGTTTCCCATATTAGACTCGGGGAAAAAAGGTTGCTTTAGAGGAGCTAAATGTTAAGATCGAAACTGTTCTAGAAGAGGATGAAATAAAAGATGAAGTTAATTATTGTAAATAGATTATCGAGGACATAATTAAGGCAAAGACAGAGTAAAAGGGTTTATCTGTTCAGTAGAGTTAAAAAGCAGGTCGAATAATGAAACACAGTCATCAACAAGCAGTGTTAATGAAATTACGGTTGAGAGATTTTCAGTTTAATTACTGGGGCTTATACTACAAAAAAAAATATAAAAATGAAAAATCTGTGCGTATTCAAGAATGGCAAGGGTGGTCAGATAGTTTTCATTCAGTTGTTCACTCTAGTCAGTCACTAAGTGTAGTGGAAAAGTTTAATTACCTGCAATTCCCAGCTTATGGAAAGGGAGGCAGTGAAGGCAATAGAGGAATTATCTTAACGGAGGATAACTATGATGTGGCTTGGGATATTTTAAAGAAACGTTGGGTAAACCAGGGATTTTAATTAAAGCAATCTCCGCAAACTTCTAGTTAAATCTCCTGTCAATAATCCTAATCATATTAAAGAGTTAAGATACTGTACTTGTATGATTAATTTGAAATCAGAACCAGGTCCTTGAAAAATGTGTATAGGAATGGAAATGTCTAAATTACCTGGCTCGATATTGTTTGAATTAAGTAGAGGAAATTCTGCATAGCATGTGTACATCCCCTTTGAGCAGCTGCTTAAGCCTTTTTGGTAGCGAAGTAACAAGGCGAGAGGGAAGTAAGTTTGCGCAGTTGAGTATTGGACAAAGCGGAAAGAACAGGCCAAATAGCAAAGTCCTTACCACAGAGGCGGACTAAGATTTATTGTGGCCCTGGGCACAAAGGACATTGGGGGTCCCTCCAAACCCAATCAAAACCATGAATGTATCAAACGGCATTAGAGAGTAGACTCCGTTGAATGTTTACACACTGCAATAATAATAAAACAAATCGTATCACCATACGCAATGCCCAAATTAACTGTTTAATTTTGCCACACACAAAACTGAATAAAGTAACTGCATCAAGAATTAACTAAAATACGTGAGATCGCAATAAATGTATCATATTATGTAACAAAATGTGAAAAAAAAATCTACTAACAATGTAGGCCTTGCCTTTTAATTAAATAATCGGTTTGTTCCAAACTTTGAGAAAAAAAATCATGTATAATGTAGCTAAATTTCGGGTGTCCCAAAATGTGTGACCCTAAAAGAAATATTAATAACTTTTTTATTAAAGGTGCTAGAAGTAAATACTAAAACCTAAAATAACAAGTGAAGATGTAAGTTTTTGATACTGTATACGTAATTATTATCAAAAACATATCGTTACTTTAAAATGTTAAAAACAAATTCTACAAAATTTTCTCATAAAAGAACTCATTTACCATGAAGGGTGGCCTAGTCTAACCAAAGGCCTTGTGACGGCGAATCCTACGGACCGGACTAGACTAGCCTAATCATTCACTTGCTCGTTCCGGACCTAGTCTAATCACTCACTCGCTCGTTCTAGCAAGTTGACGGCCAAAAAAAACATCTTATGATACAAACTGTACAGAATTTCACCCACCCTCAGATGACGACACCACAAGAAAAGCTGAACTAGTCAGGTATGTTTACGAAAGTAAATCAATCATCACAGCACAAAGAAGATTTCAAGTTAAACACAATAAACAGGCACCAGGAAAGAAGAGCATAAAAAGATGGGTGAAAACGTTTGAAGAGACTGGATCCGTCCTTAAGAGAAAGAGTTGTGGACGCCCGAGTAAGTCTCTAGAAAGGTCGCAAGCTGTTATGGAAGCATTTCACACGGATCCAAAAACGTCAATAAGGAGAGTTTCAGTTGAGTTAAACATCCCACGATCGTCGGTTCACAGAATCCTTCACAAAAATCTGAAATTAAAATGTTACAAAGTGCAAGTGCATCATCAACTTTTTAAAGAAGATTACGCAGTAAGAATTGCTACTTGCCAGGAACTATTAGAGTTCATTGATTCAGACTCAAATTTCCTGAAAAACGTCATTTTCACTGACGAGGCAACGTTTCATACATCTGGAAAACTTAACCGCCACAATTGTAGAACGTGATTCGCCCAAAGTGAATGTTTGGTGTGGAATGTCAAGTTCTCGAATTTATGGTCCGTATTTATTTGAAGAACGGACTGTTACAGGTGCCTCGTACTTAAAGATGTTAAAAGATTTCTTTGTGCCACTACTAAAAGAAACTCCTGAATCATTTCAAACCATAATCTTTCAACAAGACGGAGCCCCGCCTCACTATGCTAGAGTTGTTCAAGAATTTTTAAACGAGACTTTCTCAAGACGTTGGATTGGTAGAGGAGGACCAATGAAATGGCCCGCTCGCTCCCCCGATTTAACACCTTTAGATTTTTATCTTTGGGGTTATGTTAAGTCTAATGTTTAACATAACAAACCGAGAAACATTGTGGAATTGAAACAGCGTATTCAGGAAACTATCACATCCATCTCCCCATCTGTACTGGAGCGTGCCATTGAAGAATTTGAACGTAGAATTAGATTGGTTATAGTAAATGATGGAAAACATGTAGAGGTTTACTAGTGCATGGGAATAAAACTTACACCTTCGCTTGTTATTTTAGTTTTTAGTATTTACTTCTAACACCTTTAATAAAAAAGTTATTAATATTTCGTTTAGGGTCACTCTTTTTGGGACACCCTGTATTGAACCATTTCTGATTGAACTGCCATTAGAGACAAATCACTGAGACACCTTTGATGCATTGTTCATCTCGGTTCATTTTTTATTCTAGCCATCTTCGAGAACGTAAGTTCTCCTTCGCAGATTTTAACTGGTTGGATCAGGAAAATGTTGACTGAAGGGCCACTTTGCCCTAAAACTTGCAGCAATTTGGTTGGAGATTTTTCTGACTCATCCTGTACATCCTATTTGAACCGTATGAGTTTCTCAGGAAAGTTCTGTTTTAAGTTATTGTGGTAAACTACAGTAAGTTCGGTGGCATGCTTGCGAATGTCAGTGATATTCAACAAGCTACGTTGAAACAGTATTCTAAAGCGATCATTTAGCAGCCTTAAGATATTTAGTCGGTGATGAAGAAAAACCTAATAATGTAGCTGGTATATTACAACAAAAAGTCTCAATGCGAAACTTTTAGCTTCCCTCAAGTAGGGTCTTAGGTTCTTCCGATTATCTGCAAACTGTTTTCGTTTTTGGGTGCGAGTCAGATCACTTTGATAATTTTGTGAGACAGTCTTGCATGTGCTTCTAGCAGTATTTTCACACATTCTGGAAATGATTTCGCAGAAAAGCTACAAATTATTCAAGTGAGTGCAGTAATTGAACTACTGTGCTCAGGTCAATGTCGCTTTTCTGTAAATGCAAGCTCATATTAAACCGCTGAAGAACGATGTCCCAAAATAGTCATAAAGGTTGTTTCTAAATGTTTTATTTTGCTCTGAAAGGAAGCCGCTTCCAGTCAGGTCTTCTTGGGCTTGCTGAATTGTACCGTAGTTCTGAGACAGAACTTTTGTAAACTCTGCGCGAATGCTTCATCTTCAATCTGACAGACTTTTGAGTTCCAAGAATGACTGGCTACCATCATTACAGAAATCCCGATGTGTGGTCGCTGAGCAGAAAACATAGGGACTGCAGAAACCATAAAAAAGTAATGGCATTTAAACAGCTGTTGTAAATACTGTTAATTCCCACTAAATTTAAAAAAATGGCCAGTATAAGGAACATAGTGAATAAGCGGGTTTAGTCGATTTAAATTGTATTCTTCCAACATATTGCTGGCATTGTCATACGACTGTCCATGACAATTAGAGATCTCCAAATTCAAGTTGCGTACCTTTACAAGTACACAATCAGCAAGGCTTGCACCTTTATGATTCTCCTTTATGATTCACATCCAATAAATCTTTCTACAAGTTGCCTTTCTGAATTGACAAATCTGAATATAAAAGACAGTTAAACAACATGCGATAAATGAAAATGAAAAGGTTTATTGGCAGATTATACTTCATATGACAAATATTACTAATACAATGACAGTTCATATACTAAGGATAGAAATATATGCAATTGATTAGAAATAATACTCTAATGTCGAAGTTAAGTGGAGCTACAGACAGACGTTTTCGTACCAAGAATTCCATAGCTTAGAGGATAAATGGCAGGACTCATGGATAGCTTCGATAATAGGGTTGGTTGATTTTTTAATGCTTTGCATTAGACTGTATTGAGCACGTCTTGTTACCTCCGGGTAGCTCGGGACATTGCGGGTAGCAAACATTTGTGAAGTTGAGCATCTCGCGGGTAATTTATGTAAGAGTCTAAACGACCTGTTGTACAGCAAATTTAGGGTTCTGTCAGAACCTTTTTATAACTCATCCAGAGTTGCTGTCCGTATATACAGGGTGTCCCAGAATTAACTATCTATTTCAATGAAATCGGACAAATTTTTTAAAAACACACTTTTATTTATGTTTGTCATGTTTAATATGTGTTAAAAATGTATAAATTTCTAAAAAAATTTCATAATTTTATTTTCATAATTTTTTCATTATCTGGTCCAATGAAAGACCGTCTGAAGTCATAGAATGGCAAAGAGACTCTCCAAAGTTAACGTGTGGCTTGGAATGACCAAATCCAAAATTTATGGCCCATTCTTCTTTGCGGCAGCAACTGTAACAGGTACCGTCTACCTTGATATGCTTCAGCAGTTTCTCGAACCACAGCTTCTTGATGATGGCATTCTTGATAATGTTGTGTTTCAACAAGATGGAGCACCATGTCATTATGCTCTAATTGTTCGAGAATACCTCAACAGACGCCTTCCGAATCGGTGGATTGGACGTGGAGGACCTCGACCTTGGCCTCCGCGTTCTCCGGATTTGACACCCCTGGATTTCTTTGCATGGGGTTTCATAAAAACAAAGGTTTATCGCCAAAAGATCAATGCTTTTGTTGAAACACAACATTATCAAGAATGCCATCATCAAGAAGCTGTGGTTCGAGAAACTGCTGAAGCATATCAAGGTAGACGGTACCTGTTACAGTTGCTTCCGCAAAGAAGAATGGGCCATAAATTTTGGATTTGGTCATTCCAAGCCACACGTTAACTTTTGGAGAGTCTCTTTGCCATTCTATGACTTCAGACGGTCTTTCATTGGACCAGATAATGAAAAAATTATGAAAATAAAATTATGACAAAAATTTAGAAATTTATACATTTTTAACACATATTAAACATGATAAACATAAATAAAAGTGTGTTTTTAAAAAATTTGTCCGATTTCATTGAAATAGATAGTTAATTCTGGGACACCCTGTATTACTGTAGAAAGTACGAAAGAGTGTCTTTAGCTTTACTTGTACAGAATCGAAAGTTCCTTATGGTTATATTCGCTTTAGCACACAGGCTTCGAGATTGTTTTCTTATATCCGAGTCATCACTCAAGGAGCTGGTGATAGTTTGACCCAAATACTTAAACTCTTGTACTTCTTCAATTACTTCACCTTTCATTTTAAACCTCATATCAGCTGGCTGATTGCAGCTTTCAGGATGAAATTGCATAACCTTAGTTTTTGTAACATTAAAAAGAATATCATGTTTCTGCGAATACACTTCGCGGACTTTTAGTAGTCGATCCAGACCTTTAACAGATGGACTTATTGACACCATATCATTGGCATAAACTAAGTTATTTATCCTTGTGTTATCTATACAACATCCCACTATTGTCTCATTAAGTGAAGCAATTAATCCGTCAATATACACATTAAACAGCATAGGGGAGAGCAAGGAGCCTTGTCTCACTCCGCAAGAGGAGCTAAAACATTTGGATAGTACATTGCCCTACCTAACGGTGAAAGATTGGTGGGAATACCAAAATTTCAATAAATTTAATATGTACATGGGAACCTTCCTGTCTTCTAGTTTTGAAAATAAAATATTGTTGTTCACCCTATCATATGCCTTACTTATATCTAGGAAACATCTATAAATAGTTGAATTACTGTCAATGTATTTAGATATTGTTTCTTTAAGTACATAGATACACAGGTCAATTGAGTGGGACCTTTTAAAACCAAACTGATTAGGTCATTAGGAGATGTCCATAGGAAATCATTTAATCGGAGTAACAAGTTTTTCTAGTAGTTTCGAGAAGCAGGAAGCGACAGCAATAGGCCTGTAATTATTGCTATGAGCAAGCATGGCTAATAGGAGCAATGAATATATACAGACATACTACATCACTGGCATATTTTAAGTGGTCATTCGATAAGTAATCTACCTCTGACGCAGAACCAGTCTTTAACTCTTTAATTAACCTCTTTACTTCAGAGACTGATATCAAAGTATTTTCCCTTGTCCCTCCCACAGGCTGGGATCTATCTTAAGATTATCCCTACTCACACAGTTAAGAATGTTAGAGTAGTGGTTTTTCCACAGCTTTGCAATTTGATCCTACCCCGACACCCCATCGATTGTCGGACGGAGGACATTTTTGACACCATTTTGATTCTTAACAAATTTCCAAAATTTGTTATTATCGTTATTTATGCGAGCTTCACAGGCTTTTGATGTTCGAATAGACTCTTCTTCCTGTTTACATCGCTTTATGGCCGCCTTATACTGACCCCTACTTCTACACATATTCATGTATACTGTTCCTAATCTGGGTCTACCATGAAAGCACCACAAATCATAGGCGTCTTTCGAATCCCTCTTCAGGGGGCAATAAAATCATTCCATCCAGGAATAATCTTAGTATGATAGTTGTAAGATTTAATCAGGGGGCTTCCTGCTTCTCTTAACAGGAATATTATCTTACTATAATACCTATCTATGAGTTTACAGTGAGAATCATTTGAGGAAGGATTACTACAGGCAAGATGCAAAATTTCTAAATTATTAAAGAGGTGACTTGTTCTGTCTTTGTATTCTATTCTCTGTTGTATATTAACATTAACCCAATCGACGCGATTATTCTTACCTATTGAGTTCTTGTTGTGTTGCGTATAAATTGGTAAAGTTAATTAATATTTCTAATGGTCTATGATCAGAAAGAAGGAAATCATGCAAAATATGAACTCTAACAATTCGATCTTTTAGATTATTACTAGTGAGACAATGATCAATCCACCTGGTCGTATCACTCACATCACTAACGTATGTAAAATTACCACTGGTTACCTCTAATACATGTACATCACTTATACTTAAATTGGCCGACTCGCACATGTTACCCAATTCTCCAAAGAATTACGAGTTCACATGCGCGTTAAAGTCCCCCATTATTATACAGTGAAAATATTTGGGGTTATCTGATAATGACTTAATTTTGTACAGCAGATCAATGTATTCATCTAGATTACTGCCGTTGTTGTATGGTAAATAGCAATTTACAATTAATATGCAATCACTGTTCACTCTCATTGTTCATTGTTCAATGCCTAACAACCTTACATTATCGCTTGTTAAAAATTTTATATGTTTTGACAAATTTTTCCTTATTAAGAAAGCAACACCACCAAAAGGCCTACCGTACATTAATTCATCTGACAAGTCTACTGCTGATGACGCATGGTACATAAAGTCATCATGGATGGTAGAGAGGAATTTTACCTCTTGCTTAGGTAGCCAGTGCTCCTGTAGGAGTAGCAAATCTGCACTGTTACAGATTTTATGAACATCTACAGTTGAATTCCTCACTGACCTTACATTACATGGGACTATTTTCAACAAGTTATCCGTCATGACGATAAATCTGTCGTTGAATCCACAATCACTGAAAAATATTTGGTTTCTTGTAGTTCTGCTGCTATTAGCGTTTTTAATTTTCTGCCCTATCATATCAATGAATTATTCAGAAGTAGTTCATGGCAGGTAAGAAGGATTATCTTTACCCTTCTGTCATAATTTAGCCATATAATCTGCCAAAAATGGCTCAAATTTATCAATCATTTCCAAAATCACCATGTAGTTTCCATTATGTAGTGATCCTAACTGACAGGGCCGGCTCAAAGGGTTGTGGCGCCCTGAGCCCATTTTGCTTTGGCGCCCGCCCCATCCCATTTTTTATATAAAGGTTTTTTTTAGTTAAAAAATAACAAGTTTTTTTTATATAATTTTATTGTTTATTTCATTCAGTACATTTTATTAAAATCTTAAAATATAAAATATACCTCCCGCGCCCTAATTTTCTATGTAGAATTCCTTTTTTAAACTGTTCACTCGTTTATTGTTAGTAGTATGACCGCAAAATGTTAGAGTGCAATGCAATTGCAAATGGTGATCAATGTTGCAAAGGAAATGTTGAAAGATGTTATGCAACAAGGGGAGGGAAAATGTTGCAAGATGTTATGCAACAAGGGGTTAAGAGAGAGAGGAGGAGGAGAGAGAGGAAGAGACCATCCAGCTTCCACAAGAGGCAGAAGCTCAATGACTGATTATACTCCAACACTTGACTTAGAACTCGAGATCCGCCAGTTGGGGTAGAAGCCAGTGCCTCCAGGCATTATCAGCCAGTTGGCACAGTGTATACATCGTTTGGACGAATGTACGTACACCCCGACTATACGCCCACTATATGCACGATTATATGCGCCGGGTTCGAGACCCGGTGACGGTGCATCTTTCCACGGTTGGTAGATAAATGGGAACCCTGGGTATCCTAGTGGTTGGTGGTGGTCCGGGTTACGCTGTAGGTCTAAGGTTGAGTGTAAACATCCTTCCACAGTTGGTAGATAAATGGGAACCCAGGGTATCCTAGTAATTGGTGGGCTCCCGTTAAATTGTATTGCAAGACTCGGTCATGTTTGTCTGTTTGTTTATTTCCCTCTCTCTCTCTCATATATATATATATATATATATATATTTCCCTGTTAAACAGTAGGTCTAAGGTGGAGTGTAAACAACCTTCCACGGTTGGTAAATAAATGGGAACCCAGGGTGTCCTAGTGGTTGCAGGTTCCCCCGTTAAACTGTATTGCAACACTCGGTCATGTTGTTTATCTGTTTGTTTATTTCTCTCTCTCTCTCTCTCTCTCTCTCTCTCTCTCTCTCTCTCTCTCTCTCTCTCTATAATAAATTTTCCGAATCTATTTTAGATGGGCCAACATAAACCGATTTACAAATTTATTTTCCAGCATCGTCAAGCCTTTCATATATAAATGGTTGTTCCATTTTCCCTTCCCCCACCCATCTCATCGGTGCCCTAGACAGCAAGATTTATTTCCAAGCAAAGCGCTTCTCTCTCTGTCCACGCTTGTGGAAGAAATCTGTGGAACGGGCAAGATATATCTGACACGCCTCAGATTTCACGGGACAGCCAAACACAGTACAGTAGGCGGCGCATGAGAACGGCCCAGGACCGCTGGTTGGTGGATGACATCACTCACACATTATGTTCCGCCCAAATTTTACCGATAACCAATTGGAAACTCGCGATTCGGGTAATGTGGGATGTTCACAATTATGACCCCGTCTATAAAAGGGGGCATTTTCATCACAGGCTTCCAATTCAGTTGTTTTTATCGGTAAGTGCTGTAGAAATATCTCGCCATAAGCCAATCGCAGCAGCTCTACATCTCTCCGGAATTGTTTTAAGATAAAGATTTCTACGCCGAGGAAACGCGTGTAATTTTCAACGCTGTAGACCGGAACGGTCTTCTATCCACGCAAAGCATTGCAGAAATTTCTGTCGGCGAGAACGATTTTGCCGCTAATGACGTCACAGAGATGTAAGTAATTGCGTAATAATTTGTGATTCGGGCTATATACATCGTTTCATTCATTGCATAAGACGAAGTGAAAGGATATCTGCTTTGTGATTACAATTTGCTGCGCGTTTTCTCTTATTGCAACTCCCGCCATATATATATATATATATATATATATATATATATATATATATATATATCGACCGTAATATAACAATGTAAACAACATTTCATTCTAATGTACGCGAAGGTACATAAAATAAAATTATTCTATACTGAATATAATAGTGACAATTAACTCTGTGACAATTAACTGTGACAATTAACTCTGTGACAATTAACTTCTGTGAAAATTAGTTTCACTAAAAAAAAATGTATCACTGGTGTCTGAAGTGTTCACTGTGTTTTGTGTTAATTCTGGCTCAATACTAAATATTAACTGTTAATAATACTGACTTTTCAAATGTTTTAGAGATTATTTAAAAAAGAGTTTTGTACTTAACAAGATTCCTACGGCGAAATCCTTAGAGACGTGTCCTGAAGACGTGTCTTGCTGGCTACTTCTTCTTGGATGAAAACTAGGCGTGGAGAACTTGGAGTCGTGACACACCGGTTCAAGGGTGGATGTTACGAACTGGAAGTCGTGACACGCCGGTCAAATGGTGGGTCGCCACTTGTTAAAATACTCTTCTTAAAATATTCTTCTTAAAATATTCTTCTTCTTAAAATATTCTTCTTCTTAAAATCTTCTTAAAATATTTCTAATCCTGGGGCAGGGTCGCCAGACTGTTAACCCCTCCGTCTATGGCCCTGTGTTGGTTCGAAGTCGACGGGGGTTCTGGTTAGGAGGCAGCAACGGATCTGTTACGTGCAGTAGTTTCTTCTATACTACTCTCCGAGTTCTTCTTTAGTGGCTCGGAGGATTCTGAGAGGCTTATTAAATTCTTTGAGGTTTCTCTCCGATTCTTCTTGTAACTTATCGGGAGATTCTAATGACTAAGTTTTCTGAAGAGAGCACGGCTCGAAGGAGAAGATAAAGACTTTTTCTTACTGTTTTACTCCTAAACTGTTACAGGTAATGCTCAGCCTCGTAGTTGGAATCAGAATGAACATGGAAGAAATTGGTGGGTTTATATACCCCGATTCTACTAACATCATCATTATTAAATGTTGAAGAGGCTGCATTATTTTTGCACAATATTTGAAAGTAAAGTAATCTTTTAGCTGTGGTAAGGTTTAAACGAATAAACAAGATATTTGAAGATGAAGCTATATTTTTATCTTAAATTGCGTATTTTCAGATCTGATGTTATCATGATCTGCCAAGTTAACTAAAAGTGGAAATTGAACTATGCATCTTTACACTAAAATATGCATATGAGTAAAAATTAAAGGTTTAAGATTTACAATTAAATGCTTAGGCAAGACATGACTTCATCTTTTATAACGAAGAAAGAATGTATACAAAACATGACATGGCAAAAGTTACTCAGGATTCATTATTAAGCTAAATCTAAAAAAATGATTATGAGATTTTAAAAAACAACAGGTCATCAATTATTTGGCAAAGTAGAAAGCACATCAAAATTTATTCCAACGGAAAAATAATAAAAAAAAAATAACAACAGTATCGCAGATTCTACATTCCTTATGGCGACATAATGTCGGGTCGGACATTGAGTACATTGTAATTTTGGTCTACTGTAACTATGATTATAATTACCAATTAATTTATTATCGTTAACTACAATTTCATTAAAGTACATTGACTACGTCATTTAGTACATTACATCATTAAGTACTGTTTCATTAAAGTACATTACTACATTATATATTAAATTGTGATCGTTTAATTAAAGTAGTTTCATTAAAGTACATTACGTCGTTTACCATTCTTACAGTGTTTTTATATATTTATATATGGTTATACTATATGGTTATACTATATGGTTATACTATATGATTATTATATATGGTTATTAGTACAACACAAGTACATGAGACATGACACACATGATATAACATAACGCATGATGATGTTATAAATTCGAATCAGAGCGAAAGGAGATTTTTTTTATCTTTGAAGCGTTCGATTTTGCCAGTTAGCGAAATTTGATCACCTACCTCAGCATTTTCGAGTTCATTGAGAGGTGATATAATTAAAAATAAAAATGGAAAAAATAATACGAGAACGTATTTCTGCGTTTTCGAACGAATGCATGAAGTTTTGCGTTTCATAGATTGACACGAGTAAAAATGAATATTTAATAAAATTTATATAGGATAATGATCAAGGGAAATTAATGACGGGAAAATGTGACGTCATAGTATTGAATTTGTACGTATAGTACAAATCATTATTAGGAAGATTTACAAGAACGAATTAGAGACAAGAGTGCGTATTAATGATTAAGAAGTACAACTACGGGTTCCAATCTTGTTATATGCAATGTGTATGCATAATCTAGGGTCGAGGGTGAGATGCAAGACAATCATAATTAATTATAATAACTTCTATAACAAATGGAAAATGGATACGACTAAACCATAGACAGAGATGGGCAAGATCACCAACTTTGGTGATCTTGAAGATCAAGATCAGATCACCAGAAAAATGTGATCTTGAAGATCAAGATCAGATCACCAGAAAAATGTGATCTTGAAGATCCAGATCAAGATCGTGATCTTGAAGATCACTTTTCAAGATCACTTTTTAAGATCACTTTTATATGAATTGAAAAAAGTTGTACTCTTGTAGAGTAAACAAAAACAAATTATTTTGTTAATCACTCCTGAAAAGTATCACTCCTAATACTCCCCTGAGGGCTGAGGCAATACAAGCATCGCATCCTACCCATGTCACCTGATCTAAACCACGGGGATTGACGATTCCCCTTTCAGTTTTTCAGGTGGTAAACTTAAAACTTAGTATTATCATAACTTATCAGCAAAGAAAAAACTATTAAATGACCTACATATAGTTTTTAGTTCTATTTTTCTCAATTCTCATTTCACCAGGTCCATAACCCATATCAATGAATGGTCAGCATATATAAGTAAACATTTTTTACATAGAATTTAATTTTACAGTTTTACTGCAGTACGCAATTACTGACAATATAAGGGTAAAAACCGCAAGTTAAGAGTGTTAATTTAATGTTCAACCGCTGTAAACATTTGCTTTCAGCAAAACCAATTGTTCAAAGTTACCATCCGAGAGACGACTTCGTTTGGGGCTACGAACCATGCCAGCAAACGAAAACAACCGTTCCACTGGTGCAGAGGAAGGTAGCGTGGTGTTATACCTCTTGAAGATCTTCTTTATAGCAGGATACCTATCTAAAGAGTCGAGTGCCTTACTGGTGTCCTGCAAATAATTTAGGACTTCCAAGTCTTCCTTGTTGTTAGGAGCAAAGAATGAGCCGTCCATAGTTCTGAAGAAATCGTCTTCAGATGATGAGTCTGAGTTCACCGAACTATTACCACTGCTGTCAGAATTACAATTTCTTACAGCCATTTGCAGCTTGTCTTTTACTTGAGACTTGATTGCTTCATGATCGCCGAAATTAGGCCCTTGCAACAATGATATCCATCTAAGTTTGAAATACGGATGAGATACTGAGGCCAAAACGGCATCAGTTACCTCGGGGCTCAACGACAAAAAATGACCAAATCTGGCATTGAAGCCAGAGACGACTGCTGCCAGTAATGGCATGCAGTGTCTCAAGCGCAGGTCGTTTGGTTGGATAGGCTCCAATCTTGCGAGGGCATCTTGAGTCACTAGGACTGTTGGAAGAAGACAACCGTAGTAGCATTCTTTCTCTGCCTGTAATTTGTTGAGGTGAGGGCTGCTGCAATTGGTTTTAGAACAGACAAATATTCTGAAATAAATTCCAATTCATTGTCTTTGAGGATGGGTAGATTCAGTTCTTCAAGAGCTACATTCACGTCGTTCTTATGTTTATATATTTGGCTTAATGAGTCGTACATTGAGTTCCATCGGGTGACGCATGGGTACCTAAATTGGACGCCAGTTATTTCCTGTATTTTTTCTGCTGACTTGGGTTTACAAGCAGCATTCCACAGCGCCGAACATTTTCCCATTGCAGAATGCTTTATCTTCTTTAGTCCAGGTGAATTCAGTCCTTTATCTGCATCAGTTGTTGCTACCAAGTTCAATGTGTGGGAGGCACATCGAATATGGGATGATAGTTTCACTGACTCCTCTCCATGCTCTCCTGAATGTTCAGGAAAGTTGCTGATGATAACCTCTTCATCTGAATCTTTTTCATCATCATCTTCATCTGCATCATCTTCATCAATGTCGTCAGTACGATTCTGAAGACGAACACCGAACTCTTTAAAGCATTTCACCATGTTCGATGCATTGTCGGTGACTGTAGATACAACTTTTCTATAAGATAAACCATGCTCCGAGTTGATCCTGTCCAATATTCCAGCAATTTTATCAAAGCTATGTGTTCCACGAAATCTTCGGCATGCCAGTGCAGCTGATCCTCGCGACAAGTCATCATTGATCTGTAATGTAAGAATATAAAATCAATGTTTGTATGAACATTTTTTTAAGCTTAATTTAATAATATTGGTTAGACACGCACCAGCTAAACTGCGCCACCAAACATTGAAGAGAAGAACTATGTGATATAAAGGAGGCAATTCAGCGATGAGTCGCCTACCATACCACCACATCAGTGACCCATCCCATAAGAGCAAAATGTGGAAGAGTCCATATTCACAGCCTGTGAATATGGACTCTTCCACATTTTGCTGTGAATCAGACACAATGACAGATGACAGAATCAGTGAATTAGTGTGAAATTACTGTGAATCACAGCAAAATGAAGACTCACCAAATTAATGAATGAGGAACACATGTCGAATAATTGAAAAGATTATACTATAATTCTATCAGACTATCAGTCTATCACCAATGGTCAATTTATCAATTATATAAAAATAATACACTAAATCAATAGCATACCCAATGCGCAGTGACTCCCATGAAACTGCGGTGATTAGTTGACCATATGTCGCATGTAACACACACATGGTCAACTGCTGCCAGTTTTGCTTGTATGTCTTCCTTCATTGTACTGGTTGTTGTTGCAAGAGATCTAGCCAGGGTGCGTTTAGATGGCACCTGAACAGCCGGGTTGACGTCTGAAAAAAATATTAAAAAATTAAAAAAAATACAATAGATTAGCTATGGAAAAAATATCAAAATATTTAGCTAGGCTAGCGATAGTCTAATGTTCATACAAATAATATGATTAATTATTTTAATCAGATATTAGCTATGGAAAAAATAGCAAAATATTTGAGTTATACTAACATGAAAGAAGATCCTTAAATTCATGTAGTTCAACTAGGCTCAATGGTAGGAGCCCATTAGCCACAAGCGAGAGAATCTTCTTTTCAAGGATATCCTTGCATATTGGTGGTCCTGGTTTTTGCTTGGAAATGTGGAACATGCTTAGTGTTGACTGCTTGGCAATTTTGGCAGGGCCAGCATTGCTGCCGCTGGCATCTTCTTCTTTAGCTGGACGCTTGCGAGATTTCTTCTCCGATTCATATTCACCCAAAAGATCTGAATGTAGTTTCTGCACAAGAAAATAAATTATTATCATGCGGAGAGACTTCTTGAACACCCTGTATAATATTTATCAGAGTATCAAACTTCTAGTTGAAATTAATACTTAACAAGATTCTAAAATTTTGTTATCTTTAACTAAAATTATTTTCACCATGATCAGTGCATTTTTATCCTATGTTAAATTGAAAGCCGAATTTCGTCCTTCAGTAACTAAATAGGAGAAATTACAGACATGGATCAGACAGAGAGAAAGACAGATACACCTGGCGTTTTATTATATAGTTGGGTATCGGCAGTTTTTAATGTAGTTACTAGTCCATAATCTATTAATATCTGAAGTGCACAATATATTCAAATGGACGTCTATGTAAATGTAGCATTATCTTGTATGGCACCAGTCACTTAAAATATGACTTGAACCATTATGTTAATGTTGCTACTTACTACTTAGTTACTAAGTAGTACTAACCCTGAGGTGCCTCAGAAGATTGCTTGTTGAGTCGAGGCCAGCAGACAGAATTGTAGTTTTCTTTGTACACTGCCTACAAATAACTTTGATACTGTTTCCAGTTTTTTCGACAATTTGAAAATATTTTCCGTTCAATAGCACAGATTGATCCTTATTACCAACATTGTTATCTAAATATATTGAATACTGTTCTGGTGACAACCTAGAATATTTGGTTCCCTTGGGAGCCTGTTGAAGTTGTAAAATTGCACTCATTATTAAAAAATTCAATCTGTAAATAAAATATGTTTAGAATTAATTTATTATGAATACGGACCTATAGGCTATATTTTATGCCTGCATATAATAATATATTAATAGAACACTTTTAACATAATTGCACAGTAAATTACACTTTTTACGAGCCTAAATTCCACAGCAACTACACCTTCCATGAGCCCACGCATGACGCAAGTCACCCAACTAACAGAAAACATAAACAGTCGGTGTTGAACAAAGTTGCCACCAGATGTCGCTTGGACAAAAAACAAATGACATTCGCATAGCGGCATATTTAAGAATCTGAAATTAAAAGTGATCTTGAAGTCTAAAGTGATCTTCAAGATCAAGATCACAAGAAATAAAGTGATCTTAGATCAAGATCAAGATCACCATAATAAAAGTGATCTTCAAGATCAAGATCATATCACGATCTTGATCTTCAAGATCAAGATCATATCACGATCTTGATCTTCAAGATCACGATCTGATCTTGAAGATCAAGATCGTGCCCATCTCTGACCATAGATATGGTAGATCGTAGGGTTGTGACACGAACAAAAATAGGAAGCTACAAGTAAAATTATTATCCAAACTCGCGTTAAGCGATTTTGGTTCTTATGTAAAAATGAATATTGATTATTCATTGTTCATTTTTTACATTGCTCTCCCTTTAAAAAATGATATTTATACAATAATCTAATAGGGTGCCATTAATACAATACAAATGAGAAAATAACATCCTAACTACTTCAAGTTAGATGACGAATTTTTCTTTACATTACAAATTTTTATACAGAACAAGTGTTATTATATAATATAAAAAATTCAAAGATTAATACTTTAATTTAAACAAACAATTAAGTTAGACAAAGAATGATATTGTTAAATTTTTAGCAAAACTTTATTTTTCTGTGGGGAAAATTACATTCATAATGAATAGGTAAAAGGGAAAAATATAAATTTTAAAGTTCATGGATTTTTCAAAGTTACCATGATAATACAATTCATAAACTAATTTTTTATTGACTATTGTAGGTAAAAAATCGAATTACGTAATGGATGATGTATAGACCTGTTGTCTAGTGTGTATTTTTGTGTACTAGGTACAAAGTGTGTATCTTACAATTTCGAGGGACAGATTAGCCGATAGGATTGTTCAAGTAACTGAATAAATGCATGAGCAAGATATATTAGAAAGCAAAAATGATTAAGGTTAAATTACATAGTTAGCACTTACGCGCAATGAAATAGTTTATTGTGATATCCAATGATTTTAGCATAAGGTTTGTATATATAGTATATATAGTGTGCATACATGCATTTTTATTGATTGTTGTAGGTACAAATCGAATTACGTAGTGGATGATGTATAGACCTGTGGTCAAATGTGTATTTATGTTTATTGGGTACAGATTGTAGTGGTTGGTGATACGTTCAAAAGGAGAAAGGGGATTTATAGTTGAATAGTTGAAGTTATACGTCAGTGTGCAGATGTATCTATAAATATGGTAAGAAGCATCTGTAGATGAGTGAGTCGGTACAATAGTATGTAGAATATGAGAGTAATTTGTTCATCCCTTGAAGAACTAGATCATTAGGGGTCATTGGTGGATTAGGATTATATATTTATATATATATATATATATATATATATATATATATATATATATACATATATATATTATATATATATACTTTAAGGAACAGATAAAATAACTTAATAAATGCATGAGCGAGAATTTATATATAGTAAGCAATAATTATGATGTATTATAATGATGATGTTTGCATACGAGTTTTAATGCAAAAGTGACTGGAGGGACGGAACGTAAATGAATTCGAATATGTGTCAAAAGTAATAAAATTCAATTAGGATTATAGATTTTACATAATTAATCAGTTACACGTATATTAAGGTAATAAAAAAAACGAACTTAGAGGACCTTACAATTAATGAAAGTAAATCTAGCGGTATTAAAAATTAAATTTTGGCACACAATTAATTAAATTCGACTACGACAATTACTCAGTATTAATCGAATTAAAAAATAAAAAAATAAAAATTGAAAATAGAAATCAATTATAAACTATAATG
This sequence comes from Bathynomus jamesi, assembly GCA_023014485.1. Lineage (NCBI taxonomy): Eukaryota > Metazoa > Arthropoda > Malacostraca > Isopoda > Cirolanidae > Bathynomus > Bathynomus jamesi. Next base: position 217,795 of record JAJOZX010004068.1, read on the forward strand.
AACTAAACATATAATATTCTTAAAAATATAAAAACAACTTAAAATAAATTGAGGTTATGTTCTATCGTACCAAAGAGGAATTAACCATGGTTGAACCATTTCTCTGGTTGACACAGTTCAACTGGGGTTGGGGGTGTTAAAATAAAATAAAATAAAAAGACAAAGTTTGGAGTACGACATTCGGGGGAATTGAGTGACTAAGCAGGGGGTATAAGTCTGAAATTGACAATACATCTTTCGTGAGCACTTTCCTCTTTAAAAAAAGATTGCTTGTCACACTACTTAGAACAAAAATTAAGAGAGTTCAACAAACGGAGGGACGGCATGTTCCTCATATACATTACAATAATTATCAAAGTCATTACAAACAATTGTAAAAACTGTTTTGGTTACAAACAATAAAATGTCATTTTACCTATATATTTATATACGCAACAATGGCATGAAAAAGAAAAGACAAATCGGTCAATTTCCTTCTTACAAACAAGAAAAAAAGGTTAAACTAAAGACGCAAACCGGTCAATTCAGGTTGAATTTAATTCTCTTTTAAAACAAAAAAAAAGGTTGAATTAAATTCTCTTAAATTACATTTTCTTAAATTAAATTCTCTTAAATTACAAAGAAAAAGTTGAATTCAATTGACTGCATTGAAAACTGACTTGGGACTCGAAATAAAAATGACTTGGGACTCGAAATAAAAATGACTTGGGACTCGAAATAAAAATGACTTAGGACTCGAAATAAAAATGACTTGGGACTCGAAATTAAAATGACTTGGGACTCGAAATAAAAATGACTTGGGACTCGAAATAAAAATGACGGGACTCGAAATAAAAATGACTTGGGAATCGAAATAAAAATGACTTGGGACTCTAAATAAAATGACTTGGGACTCGAAATAAAAATGACTTGGGACTCGAAATAAAAATGACTTGGGACTCGAAATAAAAATAACTTGGGACTCGAAATAAAAATGACTTGGGACTCGAAATAAAAATGACGTGACTCGAAATAAAAATGACTTGGGACTCGAAATAAAAATGACTTGGGACTCGAAATAAAAATGACTTGGGACTCGAAATAAAAATGACTTGGGACTCGAAATAAAAATGACTTGGGACTCGAAATAAAAATGACGTGACTCGAAATAAAAATGACTTGGGACTCGAAATAAAAATGACTTGGGACTCGAAATAAAAATGACTTGGGACTCGAAATAAAAATGACTTGGGACTCAAAATAAAAATGACTTGGGCCTCGAAATAAAACTGTCTGACTTGAACTCTATCAAGTATTCTGAAACTAACTTGAACTCTAGCAAGTATTCTGAAACTAACTTGAACTCTATCAAGTATTCTGAAACTAACTTGAACTCTATCAAGTATTCTGAAACTAACTTGAACTGTATCAAGTATTCTTGAAACTAACTTGAACTCTAACAAGTATTCTTGAAACTACCTTGAACTCTATCAAGTATTCTTGAAACTAACTTGAAACTGTTTTCAAGTATCTCTATAACTCTATAAACTCTATAAACTCTCTGTAAACTCTCTCTTTCTTAATTTGCAAGTCAATTTAATTCAATAATTTGAAAAAATTTGCAAACAAAAATATAAAATGTAAACAACATTTCATTCTAATGTACGCGAAGGTACATAAAATAAAATTATTCTATACTGAATATAATAGTGACAATTAACTCTGTGACAATTCACTCTGTGACAATTAACTCTGTGACAATTAATTTCTGTGAAAATTAGTTTCACTAAAAAAAATGTAGCACTGGTGTCTAAAGTGTTCACTGTGTTTTGTGTTAATTCTGGCTCAATACTAAATATTAACTGTTAATAATACTGACTTTTCAAATGTTTTAGAGATTATTTAAAAAAGAATTTTGTACTTAACAAGATTCCTACGGCGAAATCCTTAGAGACGTGTCCTGAAGACGTGTCTTGCTGGCTACTTCTTCTTGGATGAAAACTAGGCGTGGAGAACTTGGAGTCGTGACACACCGGTTCAAGGGTGGATGTTACGAACTGGAAGTCGTGACACGCCGGTCAAATGGTGGGTCGCCACTTGTTAAAATACTCTTCTTAAAATATTCTTCTTCTTAAAATATTCTTCTTCTTAAAATATTCTTCTTCTTAAAATCTTCTTAAAATATTATTCTAATCCTGGGGCAGGGTCGCCAGACTGTTAACCCCTCCGTCTATGTCCCTGGGTTGGTTCGAAGTCGACGGGGGTTCTTGTTAGGAGGCAGCAACGGATCTGTTACGTGCAGTAGTTTCTTCTATACTACTCTCCGAGTTCTTCTTTAGTGGCTCGGAGGATTCTGAGAGGCTTATTAAATTCTTTGAGGTTTCTCTCCGATTCTTCTTGTAACTTATCGGGAGATTCTAATGACTAAGTTTTCTGAAGAGAGCACGGCTCGAAGGAGAAGATAAAGACTTTTTCTTACTGTTTTACTCCTAAACTGTTACAGGTAATGCTCAGCCTCGTAGTTGGAATCAGAATGAACATGGAAGAAATTGGTGGGGTTTATATACCCCGATTCTACTAACATCATCATTATTAAATGTTGAAGAGGCTGCATTATTTTTGCACAATATTTGAAAATAAAGTAAATCTTTTAGCTGTGGTAAGGTTTAAACGAATAAACAAGATATTTGAAGATGAAGCTATATTTTTATCTTAAATTGCGTATTTTCAGATCTGATGTTATCATGATCTGCCAAGTTAACTAAAAGTGGAAATTGAACTATGCATCTTTACACTAAAATATGCATATGAGTAAAAATTAAAGGTTTAAGATTTACAATTAAATGCTTAGGCAAGACATGACTTCATCTTTTATAACGAAGAAAGAATGTATACAAAACATGACATGGCAAAAGTTACTCAGGATTCATTATTAAGCTAAATCTAAAAAAATGATTATGAGATTTTAAAAAACAACAGGTCATCAATTATTTGGCAAAGTAGAAAGCACCCTCAAAATTTATTCCAACGGAAAAATAATAATAAAAAAAAATAACAACAGTATCGCCGATTCTACATTCCTTATGGCGACATAATGTCGGGTCGGACATTGAGTACATTGTAATTTTGGTCTACTGTAACTATGATTATAATTACCAATTAATTTATTATCGTTAACTACAATTTCATTAAAGTACATTGACTACGTCATTTAGTACATTACATCATTAAGTACTGTTTCATTAAAGTACATTACTACATTATATATTAAATTGTGATCGTTTAATTAAAGTAGTTTCATTAAAGTACATTACGTCGTTTACCATTCTTACAGTGTTTTTATATATTTTATATGGTTATACTATATGGTTATACTATATGGTTATTATATATGGTTATTAGTACAACACAAGTACATGAGACATGACACACATGATATAACATAACGCATGATAATGTTATAAATTCGAATCAGAGCGAAAGGAGATTTTTTTTATCTTTGAAGCGTTCGATTTTGCCAGTTAGCGAAATTTGATCACCTACCTCAGCATTTTCGAGTTCATTGAGAGGTGATATAATTAAAAATAAAAATGAAAAAAATAATACGAGAACGTATTTCTGCGTTTTCGAACGAATGCGTGAAGTTTTGCGTTTCATAGATTGACACGAGTAAAAATGAATATTTAATAAAATTTATATAGGATAATGATCAAGGGAAATTAATGACGGGAAAATGTGACGTCATAGTTATTGAATTTGTACGTATAGTACAAATCATTATTAGGAAGATTTACAAGAACGAATTAGAGACAAAGAGTGCGTATTAATGATTAAGAAGTACAACTACGGGTTCCAATCTTGTTATATGCAATGTGTATGCATAATCTAGGGTCGAGGGTGAGATGCAAGACAATCATAATTAATTATAATAACTTCTATAACAAATGGAAAATGGATACGACTAAACCATAGATATGGTAGATCGTAGGGTTGTGACACGAACAAAAATAGGAAGCTACAAGTAAAATTATTATCCAAACTCGCGTTAAGCGATTTTGGTTCTTATGTAAAAATGAATATTGATTATTCATTGTTCATTTTTTACATTGCTCTCCCCTTTAAAAAATGATATTTATACAATAATCTAATAGGGTGCCATTAATACAATACAAATGAGAAAATAACATCCTAACTACTTCAAGTTAGATGACGAATTTTTCTTTACATTACAAATTTTTATACAGAACAAGTGAGTTATTATATAATATAAAAAATTCAAAGATTAATACTTTAATTTAAACAAACAATTAAGTTAGACAAAGAATGATATTGTTAAATTTTTAGCAAAACTTTATTTTTCTGTGGGGAAAATTACATTCATAATGAATAGGTAAAAGGGAAAAATATAAATTTTAAAGTTCATGGATTTTTCAAAGTTACCATGATAATACAATTCATAAACTAATTTTTTATTGACTATTGTAGGTAAAAAATCGAATTACGTAATGGATGATGTATAGACCTGTTGTCTAGTGTGTATTTTTGTGTACTAGGTACAAAGTGTGTATCTTACAATTTCGAGGGACAGATTAGCCGATAGGATTGTTCAAGTAACTGAATAAATGCATGAGCAAGATATATTAGAAAGCAAAAATGATTAAGGTTAAATTACATAGTTAGCACTTACGCGCAATGAAATAGTTTATTGTGATATCCATGATTTTAGCATAAGGTTTGTATATATAGTATATAGTGTGCATACATGCATTTTTATTGATTGTTGTAGGTACAAATCGAATTACGTAGTGGATGATGTATAGACCTGTGGTCAAATGTGTATTTATGTTTATTGGGTACAGATTGTAGTGGTTGGTGATACGTTCAAAAGGAGAAAGGGGATTTATAGTTGAATAGTTGAAGTTATACGTCAGCGTGCAGATGTATCTATAAATATTGGTAAGAAGCATCTGTAGATGAGTGAGTCGGTACAATAGTATGTAGAATATGAGAGTAATTTGTTCATCCCTTGAAGAACTAGATCATTAGGGGTCATTGGTGGATTAGGATTATATTTATATATATATATATATATATATATATATATATATATATATATATATATATATATATATATATACATATACATAATATATATATATATATACTTTAAGGAACAGATAAAATAACTTAATAATGCATGAGCGAGAATTTATATATAGTAAGCAATAATTATGATGTATTATAATTGATGTTTGCATACGAGTTTTAATGCAAAAGTGACTGGAGGGACGGAACGTAAATGAATTCGAATATGTGTCAAAAGTAATAAAATTCAATTAGGATTATAGATTTTACATAATTAATCAGTTACACGTATATTAAGGTAATAAAAAAACGAACTTAGAGGACCTTACAATTAATGAAAGTAAATCTAGCTGTATTAAAAATTAAATTTTGGCACACAATTAATTAAATTCGACTACGAAATTACTCAGTATTAATCGAATTAAAAAATAAAAAAATAAAAATTGAAAAGAGAAATCAATTATAAACTATAATGAACTAAACATATAATATTCTTAAAAATATAAAAACAACTTAACATAAATTGAGGTTATGTTCTATCGTACCAAAGAGGAATTAACCATGGTTGAACCATTTCTCTGGTTGACACAGTTCAACTGGGGTTGGGGGTGTTAAAATAAAATAAAATAAAAAGACAAAGTTTGGAGTACGACATTCGGGGAATTGAGTGACTAAGCAGGGGGTATAAGTCTGAAATTGACAATACATCTTTCGTGAGCACTTTGCTCTTTAAAAAAAGATTGCTTGTCACACTACTTAGAACAAAATTAAGAGAGTTCAACAAACGGAGGGACGGCATGTTCCTCTTACATTACAATAATTATCAAAGTCATTACAAACAATTGTAAAACTGTTTTGGTTACAAACAATAAAATGTCATTTTACCTATATATTTATATACGCAACAATGGCATGAAAAAGAAAAGACAAATCGGTCAATTTCCTTCTTACAACAAGAAAAAAGGTTAAACTAAAGACGCAAACCGGTCAATTCAGGTTGAATTTAATTCTCTTTTACAACAAAAAAAAAGGTTGAATTAAATTCTCTTAAATTACATTTTCTTAAATTAAATTCTCTTAAATTACAAAGAAAAAGTTGAATTCAATTGACTGCATTGAAAACTGACTTGGGACTCGAAATAAAAATGACTTGGGACTCGAAATAAAAATGACTTGGGACTCGAAATAAAAATGACTTAGGACTCGAAATAAAAATGACTTGGGACTCGAAATTAAAATGACTTGGGACTCGAAATAAAAATGTCTTGGGACTCGAAATAAAAATGACTTGGGACTCGAAATAAAACTGTCTGACTTGAACTCTATCAAGTATTCTGAAACTAACTTGAACTCTATCAAGTATTCTGAAACTAACTTGAACTCTATCAAGTATTCTGAAACTAACTTGAAATCTATCAAGTATTCTTGAAACTAACTTGAACTCTATCAAGTATTCTTGAAACTAACTTGAACTCTATCAAGTAATCTTGAAACTAACTTGAAACTGTTTTCAAGTATCTCTATAACTCTATAAACTCTATAAACTCTCTGTAAACTCTCTCTTTCTTAATTTGCAAGTCAATTTAATTCAATAATTTGAAAAAATTTGCAAACAAAAATATAAAATGTAAACAACATTTCATTCTAATGTACGCGAAGGTACATAAAATAAAATTATTATATACTGAATATAATAGTGACAATTAACTCTGTGACAATTAACTCTGTGACAATTAACTTCTGTGAAAATTAGTTTCACTAAAAAAAATGTATCACTGGTGTCTGAAGTGTTCACTGTGTTTTGTGTTAATTCTGGCTCAATACTAAATATTAACTGTTAATAATACTGACTTTTCAAATGTTTTAGAGATTATTTAAAAAAGAGTTTTGAACTTAACAAGATTCCTACGGCGAAATCCTTAGAGACGTGTCCTGAAGACGTATCTTGCTGGCTACTTCTTCTTGGATGAAAACTAGGCGTGGAGAACTTGGAGTCGTGACACACCGGTTCAAGGGTGGATGTTACGAACTGGAAGTCGTGACACGCCGGTCAAATGGTGGGTCGCCACTTGTTAAAATACTCTTCTTAAAATATTCTTCTTCTTAAAATATTCTTCTTCTTAAAATATTCTTCTTCTTAAAATCTTCTTCTTCTTAAAATCTTCTTAAAATATTCTTCTAATCCTGGGGCAGGGTCGCCAGACTGTTAACCCCTCCGTCTATGGCCCTGGGTTGGTTCGAAGTCGACGGGGGTTCTGGTTAGGAGGCAGCAACGGATCTGTTACGTGCAGTAGTTTCTTCTATACTACTCTCCGAGTTCTTCTTTAGTGGCTCGGAGGATTCTGAGAGGCTTATTAAATTCTTTGAGGTTTCTCTCCGATTCTTCTTGTAACTTATCGGGAGATTCTAATGACTAAGTTTTCTGAAGAGAGCACGGCTCGAAGGAGAAGATAAAGACTTTTTCTTACTGTTTTACTCCTAAACTGTTACAGGTAATGCTCAGCCTCGTAGTTGGAATCAGAATGAACATGGAAGAAATTGGTGGGGTTTATATACCCCGATTCTACTAACATCATCATTATTAAATATTGAAGAGGCTGCATTATTTTTGCACAATATTTGAAAATAAAGTAAATCTTTTAGCTGTGGTAAGGTTTAAACGAATAAACAAGATATTTGAAGATGAAGCTATATTTTTATCTTAAATTGCGTATTTTCAGATCTGATGTTATCATGATCTGCCAAGTTAACTAAAAGTGGAAATTGAACTATGCATCTTTACACTAAAATATGCATATGAGTAAAAATTAAAGGTTTAAGATTTACAATTAAATGCTTAGGCAAGACATGACTTCATCTTTTATAACGAAGAAAGAATGTATACAAAACCTGACATGGCAAAAGTTACTCAGGATTCATTATTAAGCTAAATCTAAAAAAATGATTATGAGATTTTAAAAAACAACAGGTCATCAATAATTTGGCAAAGTAGAAAGCACATCAAAATTTATTCCAACGGAAAAATAATAATAAAAAAAAATAACAACAGTATCGCCGATTCTACATTCCTTATGGCGACATAATGTCGGGTCGGACATTGAGTACATTGTAATTTTGGTCTACTGTAACTATGATTATAATTACCAATTAATTTATTATCGTTAACTACAATTTCATTAAAGTACATTGACTACGTCATTTAGTACATTACATCATTAAGTACTGTTTCATTAAAGTACATTACTACATTATATATTAAATTGTGATCGTTTAATTAAAGTAGTTTCATTAAAGTACATTACGTCGTTTACCATTCTTACAGTGTTTTTATATATTTATATATGGTTATACTATGTGGTTATACTATATGGTTATACTATATGGTTATTATATATGGTTATTAGTACAACACAAGTACATGAGACATGACACACATGATATAACATAACGCATGATAATGTTATAAATTCGAATCAGAGCGAAAGGAGATTTTTTTATCTTTGAAGCGTTCGATTTTGCCAGTTAGCGAAATTTGATCACCTACCTCAGCATTTTCGAGTTCATTGAGAGGTGATATAATTAAAAATAAAAATGAAAAAAATAATACGAGAACGTATTTCTGCGTTTTCGAACGAATGCGTGAAGTTTTGCGTTTCATAGATTGACACGAGTAAAAATGAATATTTAATAAAATTTATATAGGATAATGATCAAGGGAAATTAATGACGGAAAATGTGACGTCATAGTTATTGAATTTGTACGTATAGTACAAATCATTATTAGGAAGATTTACAAGAACGAATTAGAGACAAAGAGTGCGTATTAATGATTAAGAAGTACAACTACGGGTTCCAATCTTGTTATATGCAATGTGTATGCATAATCTAGGGTCGAGGGTGAGATGCAAGACAATCATAATTAATTATAATAACTTCTATAACAAATGGAAAATGGATACGACTAAACCATAGATATGGTAGATCGTAGGGTTGTGACACGAACAAAAATAGGAAGCTACAAGTAAAATTATTATCCAAACTCGCGTTAAGCGATTTTGGTTCTTATGTAAAAATGAATATTGATTATTCATTGTTCATTTTTTACATTGCTCTCCCCTTTAAAAAATGATATTTATACAATAATCTAATAGGGTGCCATTAATACAATACAAATGAGAAAATAACATCCTAACTACTTCAAGTTAGATGACGAATTTTTCTTTACATTACAAATTTTTATACAGAACAAGTGAGTTATTATATAATATAAAAAATTCAAAGATTAATACTTTAATTTAAACAAACAATTAAGTTAGACAAAGAATGATATTGTTAAATTTTTAGCAAAACTTTATTTTTCTGTGGGGAAAATTACATTCATAATGAATAGGTAAAAGGGAAAAATATAAATTTTAAAGTTCATGGATTTTTCAAAGTTACCATGATAATACAATTCATAAACTAATTTTTTATTGACTATTGTAGGTAAAAAATCGAATTACGTAATGGATGATGTATAGACCTGTGGTCTAGTTTGTATTTTTGTGTACTAGGTACAAAGTGTGTATCTTACAATTTCGAGGGACAGATTAGCCGATAGGATTGTTCAAGTAACTGAATAAATGCATGAGCAAGATATATTAGAAAAAAAATGATTAAGGTTAAATTACATAGTTAGCACTTACGCGCAATGAAATAGTTTATTGTGATATCCAATGATTTTAGCATAAGGTTTGTATATATAGTATATATAGTGTGCATACATGCATTTTTATTGATTGTTGTAGGTACAAATCGAATTACGTAGTGGATGATGTATAGACCTGTGGTCAAATGTGTATTTATGTTTATTGGGTACAGATTGTAGTGGTTGGTGATACGTTCAAAAGGAGAAAGGGGATTTATAGTTGAATAGTTGAAGTTATACGTCAGTGTGCAGATGTATCTATAAATATTGGTAAGAAGCATCTGTAGATGAGTGAGTCGGTACAATAGTATGTAGAATATGAGAGTAATTTGTTCATCCCTTGAAGAACTAGATCATTAGGGGTCATTGGTGGATTAGGATTATATATATATATATATATATATATATATATATATATAATATATATATATATATATATATAATATACACATATATATATATATATACTTTAAGGAACAGATAAAATAACTTAATAAATGCATGAGCGAGAATTTATATATAGTAAGCAATAATTATGATGTATTATAATGATGATGTTTGCATACGAGTTTTAATGCAAAAGTGACTGGAGGGACGGAACGTAAATGAATTCGAATATGTGTCAAAAGTAATAAAATTCAATTAGGATTATAGATTTTACATAATTAATCAGTTACACGTATATTAAGGTAATGAAAAAAACGAACTTAGAGGACCTTACAATTAATGAAAGTAAATCTAGCTGTATTAAAAATTAAATTTTGGCACACAATTAATTAAATTCGACTACGACAATTACTCAGTATTAATCGAATTAAAAAATAAAAAAATAAAAATTGAAAAGAGAAATCAATTATAAACTATAATGAACTAAACATATAATATTCTTAAAAATATAAAAACAACTTAACATAAATTGAGGTTATGTTCTATCGTACCAAAGAGGAATTAACCATGGTTGAACCATTTCTCTGGTTGACACAGTTCAACTGGGGTTGGGGGTGTTAAAATAAAATAAAATAAAAAGACAAAGTTTGGAGTACGACATTCGGGGGAATTGAGTGACTAAGCAGGGGGTATAAGTCTGAAATTGACAATACATCTTTCGTGAGCACTTTGCTCTTTAAAAAAAGATTGCTTGTCACACTACTTAGAACAAAAATTAAGAGAGTTCAAAAACGGAGGGACGGCATGTTCCTCTTATACATTACAATAATTATCAAAGTCATTACAAACAATTGTAAAAACTGTTTTGGTTACAAACAATAAAATGTCATTTTACCTATATATTTATATACGCAACAATGGCATGAAAAAGAAAAGACAAATCGGTCAATTTCCTTCTTACAAACAAGAAAAAAAGGTTAAACTAAAGACGCAAACCGGTCAATTCAGGTTGAATTTAATTCTCTTTTACAACAAAAAAAAGGTTGAATTAAATTCTCTTAAATTACATTTTCTTAAATTAAATTCTCTTAAATTACAAAGAAAAAGTTGAATTCAATTGACTGCATTGAAAACTGACTTGGGACTCGAAATAAAAATGACTTGGGACTCGAAATAAAAATGACTTGGGACTCGAAATAAAAATGACTTGGGACTCGAAATAAAAATGACTTGGGACTCGAAATAAAAATGACTTGGGACTCGAAATAAAACTGTCTGACTTGAACTCTATCAAGTATTCTGAAACTAACTTGAACTCTATCAAGTATTCTGAAACTAACTTGAACTCTATCAAGTATTCTGAAACTAACTTGAACTCTATCAAGTATTCTTGAAACTAACTTGAACTCATTCAAGTATTCTTGAAACTAACTTGAACTCTATCAAGTAATCTTGAAACTAACTTGAAACTGTTTTCAAGTATCTCTATAACTCTATAAACTCTATAAACTCTCTGTAAACTCTCTCTTTCTTAATTTGCAAGTCAATTTAATTCAATAATTTGAAAAAATTTGCAAACAAAAATATAAAATGTAAACAACATTTCATTCTAATGTACGCGAAGGTACATAAAATAAAATTATTATATACTGAATATAATAGTGACAATTAACTCTGTGACAATTAACTCTGTGACAATTAACTTCTGTGAAAATTAGTTTCACTAAAAAAAATGTATCACTGGTGTCTGAAGTGTTCACTGTGTTTTGTGTTAATTCTGGCTCAATACTAAATATTAACTGTTAATAATACTGACTTTTCAAATGTTTTAGAGATTATTTAAAAAGAGTTTTGTACTTAACAAGATTCCTACGGCGAAATCCTTAGAGACGTGTCCTGAAGACGTATCTTGCTGGCTACTTCTTCTTGGATGAAAACTAGGCGTGGAGAACTTGGAGTCGTGACACAACCGGTTCAAGGGTGGATGTTACGAACTGGAAGTCGTGACACGCCGGTCAAATGGTGGGTCGCCACTTGTTAAAATACTCTTCTTAAATATTCTTCTTCTTAAAATATTCTTCTTCTTAAAATATTCTTCTTCTTAAAATCTTCTTAAAATATTCTTCTAATCCTGGGCAGGGTCGCCAGACTGTTAACCCCTCCGTCTATGGCCCTGGGTTGTTCGAAGTCGACGGGGGTTCTGGTTAGGAGGCAGCAACGGATCTGTTATGCAGTAGTTTCTTCTATACTACTCTCCGAGTTCTTCTTTAGTGGCTCGGAGGATTCTGAGAGGCTTATTAAATTCTTTGAGGTTTCTCTCCGATTCTTCTTGTAACTTATCGGGAGATTCTAATGACTAAGTTTTCTGAAGAGAGCACGGCTCGAAGGAGAAGATAAAGACTTTTTCTTACTGTTTTACTCCTAAACTGTTACAGGTAATGCTCAGCCTCGTAGTTGGAATCAGAATGAACATGGAAGAAATTGGTGGGGTTTATATACCCCGATTCTACTAACATCATCATTATTAAATGTTGAAGAGGCTGCATTATTTTTGCACAATATTTGAAAATAAAGTAAATCTTTTAGCTGTGGTAAGGTTTAAACGAATAAACAAGATATTTGAAGATGAAGCTATTTTTATCTTAAATTGCGTATTTTCAGATCTGATGTTATCATGATCTGCCAAGTTAACTAAAAGTGGAAATTGAACTATGCATCTTTACACTAAAATATGCATATGAGTAAAAATTAAAGGTTTAAGATTTACAATTAAATGCTTAGGCAAGACATGACTTCATCTTTTATAACGAAGAAAGAATGTATACAAAACCTGACATGGCAAAAGTTACTCAGGATTCATTATTAAGCTAAATCTAAAAAAATGATTATGAGATTTTAAAAAACAACAGGTCATCAATAATTTGGCAAAGTAGAAAGCACATCAAAATTTATTCCAACGGAAAAATAATAAAAAAAAAAATAACAACAGTATCGCCGATTCTACATTCCTTATGGCGACATAATGTCGGGTCGGACATTGAGTACATTGTAATTTTTGGTCTACTGTAACTATGATTATAATTACCAATTAATTTATTATCGTTAACTACAATTTCATTAAAGTACATTGACTACGTCATTTAGTACATTACATCATTAAGTACTGTTTCATTAAAGTACATTACTACATTATATATTAAATTGTGATCGTTTAATTAAAGTAGTTTCATTAAAGTACATTACGTCGTTTACCATTCTTACAGTTTTTTTATATATTTATATGGTTATACTATATGGTTATACTATATGGTTATTATATATGGTTATTAGTACAACACAAGTACATGAGACATGACACACATGATATAATAACGCATGATAATGTTATAAATTCGAATCAGAGCGAAAGGAGATTTTTTTATCTTTGAAGCGTTCGATTTTGCCAGTTAGCGAATTTGATCACCTACCTCAGCATTTCGAGTTCATTGAGAGGTGATATAATTAAAAATAAAAATGAAAAAAAATATACGAGAACGTTTTCTGCGTTTTCGAAACGAATGCGTGAAGTTTTGCGTTTCATAGATTGACACGAGTAAAAATGAATATTTAATAAAATTTATATAGGATAATGATCAAGGGAAATTAATGACGGAAAATGTGACGTCATAGTTATTGAATTTGTACGTATAGTACAAATCATTATTAGGAAGATTTACAAGAACGAATTAGAGACAAAGAGTGCGTATTAATGATTAAGAAGTACAACTACGGGTTCCAATCTTGTTATATGCAATGTGTATGCATATCTAGGTCGAGGTGAGATGCAAGACAATCAATATTAATTATAATAACTTCTATAACAAATGGAAAATGGATACGACTAAACCATAGATATGGTAGATCGTAGGGTTGTGACACGAAACAAAAATAGGAAGCTACAAGTAAAAATTATTATCCAAACTCGCGTTAAGCGATTTTGGTTCTTATGTAAAAATGAATATTGATTTTCATTGTTCATTTTTTACATTGCTCTCCCCTTAAAAATGATATTTATACATAATCTAATAGGGTGCCATTAATACAATACAAATGAGAAAATACATCCTAACTACTTCAAGTTAGATGACGAATTTTTCTTTACATTACAAATTTTTATACAGAACAAGTGATTTATTATATAATATAAAAAATTCAAAGATTAATACTTTAATTTAAACAAACAATTAAGTTAGACAAAGAATGATATTGTTAAATTTTTAGCAAAACTTTATTTTTCTGTGGGGAAAATTACATTCATAATGAATAGTAAAAGGGAAAAATAAATTTTAAAGTTCATGGATTTTTCAAAGTTACCATGATAATACAATTCATAAACTAATTTTTTATTGACTATTTGTAGGTAAAAAATCGAATTACGTAATGAGATGATGTATAGACCTGTTGTCTAGTGTGTATTTTTGTGTACTAGTACAAAGTGTGGTATCTTACAATTCGAGGGACAGATTAGCCGATAGGATTGTTCAAGTAACTGAATAAATGTGAGCAAGATATTAGAAAGCAAAAATGATTAAGGTTAAATTACATAGTAGCACTTACGCGCAATGAATAGTTTATCGTGATATCCAATGATTTTAGCATAAGGTTTGTATATATAGTATATATAGTTGTGCATACATGCATTTTTATTGATTGTGTAGGTACAAATCGAATTCGTAGTGGATGATGTATAGCCTGTGGTCAATGTGTTATTTATGTTATTGGGTACAGATTGTAGTGGTTGGTGATACGTTCAAAAGGAGAAGGGGATTTATAGTTGAATAGTTGAAGTTATACGTCAGTGCAGATGTATCTATAAATATTGGTAAGAAGCATCTGTAGATGAGTGAGTCGGTACAATAGTATGTATAAATATGAGAGTAATTTGGTTCATCCCTTGAAGAACTAGATCATTAGGGGTCATTGGTGGATTAGGATTATATATTTATATATATATATATATAATATATATATTATATATATACATATATACACATATATATCTATATATACTTTAAGGAACAGATAAAATAACTTAATAAATGCATGAGCGAGAATTTATATATAGTAAGCAATAATTATGATGTATTATAATGATGATGTTTGCATACGAGTTTTAATGCAAAAGTGACTGGAGGACGGAACGTAAATGAATATTCGAATATGTGTCACAAAGTAATAAAATCAATTAGGATTATAGATTTTACATAATTAATCAGTTACACGTATATTAAGGTAATAAAAAAAACGAACTTAGAGGACCTTACAATTAATGAAAGTAAATCTAGCTGTATTAAAAATTAATTTTTGGCACACAATTAATTAAATTCGACTACGACAATTACTCAGTATTAATCGAATTAAAAAATAAAAATAAAATTGAAAGAGAAATCACTTATAAACTATAATGAACTAACTATATATTCTTAAAATATAAAAACAACTTAACATAAATTGAGGTTATGTTTCTATCGTACCAAAGAGGATTAACCTGGTTGAACCATTTCTCTGGTTGACACAGTTCAACTGGGTTTGGGTGTTAAAATAAAATAAATAAAAAGACAAAGTTTGGAGTAACGACATTCGGGGAATTGAGTGACTAAGCGGGGGTATAAGTCTGAAATTGACAATACATCTTTCGTGAGCACTTCTCTTTAAAAAAAGATTGCTTGTCACACTACTTAGAACAAAAATTAAGAGAGTTCAACAAACGGAGGGACGGCATGTTCCTCTTATACATTACAATAATTATCAAAGTCATTACAAACAATTGTAAAAACTGTTTTGGTTACAAACAATAAAATGTCATTTTACCTATATATTTATATACGCAACAATGGCATGAAAAAGAAAAGACAAATCGGTCAATTTCCTTCTTACAAACAAGAAAAAAAGGTTAAACTAAAGACGCAAACCGGTCAATTCAGGTTGAATTTAATTCTCTTTTACAACAAAAAAAAAGGTTGAATTAAATTCTCTTAAATTACATTTTCTTAAATTAAATTCTCTTAAATTACAAAGAAAAAGTTGAATTCAATTGACTGCATTGAAAACTGACTTGGGACTCGAAATAAAAATGACTTGGGACTCGAAATAAAAATGACTTGGGACTCGAAATAAAAATGACTTGGGACTCGAAATAAAAATGACTTGGGACTCGAAATTAAAATGACTTGGGACTCGAAATAAAAATGTCTTGGGACTCGAAATAAAAATGACTTGGGACTCGAAATAAAACTGCTGACTTGAACTCTATCAAGTATTCTGAAACTAACTTGAACTCTATCAAGTATTCTGAAACTAACTTGAACTCTATCAAGTATTCTGAAACTAACTTGAACTCTATCAAGTATCTTGAAACTAACTTGAAACAACTGTTTTCAAGTATCTCTATAACTCTATAAACTCTATAAACTCTCTGTAAACTCTCTCTTTCTTAATTTGCAAGTCAATTTAATTCAATAATTTGAAAAATTTGCAAACAAAAATATAAAATGTAAACAACATTTCATTCTAATGTACGCGAAGGTACATAAAATAAAATTATTATATACTGAATATAATAGTGACAATTAACTCTGTGACAATTAACTCTGTGACAATTAACTTCTGTGAAAATTAGTTTCACTAAAAAAAATGTATCACTGGTGTCTGAAGTGTTCACTGTGTTTTGTGTTAATTCTGGCTCAATACTAAATATTAACTGTTAATAATACTGACTTTTCAAATGTTTTAGAGATTATTTAAAAAAGAGTTTTGAACTTAACAAGATTCCTACGGCGAAATCCTTAGAGACGTGTCCTGAAGACGTATCTTGCTGGCTACTTCTTCTTGGATGAAAACTAGGCGTGGAGAACTTGGAGTCGTGACACACCGGTTCAAGGGTGGATGTTACGAACTGGAAGTCGTGACACGCCGGTCAAATGGTGGGTCGCCACTTGTTAAAATACTCTTCTTAAAATATTCTTCTTCTTAAAATATTCTTCTTCTTAAAATTTCTTCTTCTTAAAATATTCTTCTTCTTAAAATCTTCTTAAAATATTCTTCTAATCCTGGGGCAGGGTCGCCAGACTGTTAACCCCTCCGTCTATGGCCCTGGGTTGGTTCGAAGTCGACGGGGGTTCTGGTTAGGAGGCAGCAACGGATCTGTTACGTGCAGTAGTTTCTTCTATACTACTCTCCGAGTTCTTCTTAGTGGCTCGGAGGATTCTGAGAGGCTTATTAAATTCTTTGAGGTTTCTCTCCGATTCTTCTTGTAACTTATCGGGAGATTCTAATGACTAAGTTTTCTGAAGAGAGCACGGCTCGAAGGAGAAGATAAAGACTTTTTCTTACTGTTTTACTCCTAAACTGTTACAGGTAATGCTCAGCCTCGTAGTTGGAATCAGAATGAACATGGAAGAAATTGTGGGGTTTATATACCCCGATTCTACTAACATCATCTTATTAAATATTGAAGAGGCTGCATTATTTTTGCACAATATTTGAAAATAAAGTAATCTTTTAGCTGTGGTAAGGTTTAAACGAATAAACAAATATTTGAAGATGAAGCTATATTTTTATCTTAAATTGCGTATTTTCAGATCTGATGTTATCATGATCTGCCAAGTTAACTAAAAGTGGAAATTGAACTATGCATCTTACACTAAAATATGCATATGAGTAAAAATTAAAGGTTTAAGATTTACAATTAAATGCTTAGGCAAGACATGACTTCATCTTTTATAACGAAGAAAGAATGTATACAAAACTGACATGGCAAAGTTACTCAGGATTCATTATTAAGCTAAATCTAAAAAATGATTATGAGATTTTAAAAAACAACAGGTCATCAATAATTTGGCAAAGTAGAAAGCACATCAAAATTTATTCCAACGGAAAAATAATAATAAAAAAAAATAACAACAGTATCGCCGATTCTACATTCCTTATGGCGACATAATGTCGGGTCGGACATTGAGTACATTGTAATTTTGGTCTACTGTAACTATGATTATAATTACCAATTAATTTATTATCGTTAACTACAATTTCATTAAAGTACATTGACTACGTCATTTAGTACATTACATCATTAAGTACTGTTTCATTAAAGTACATTACTACATTATATATTAAATTGTGATCGTTTAATTAAAGTAGTTTCATTAAAGTACATTACGTCGTTTACCATTCTTACAGTGTTTTTATATATTTATATATGGTTATACTATGTGGTTATACTATATGGTTATACTATATGGTTATTATATATGGTTATTAGTACAACACAAGTACATGAGACATGACACACATGATATAACATAACGCATGATAATGTTATAAATTCGAATCAGAGCGAAAGGAGATTTTTTTTATCTTTGAAGCGTTCGATTTTGCCAGTTAGCGAAATTTGATCACCTACCTCATGCATTTTCGAGTTCATTGAGAGGTGATATAATTAAAAATAAAAATGAAAAAATAATACGAGAACGTATTTCTGCGTTTTCGAACGAATGCGTGAAGTTTTGGTTTCATAGATTGACACGAGTAAAAATGAATATTTAATAAAATTTATATAGGATAATGATCAAGGGAAATTAATGACTGGGAAAATGTGACGTCATAGTTATTGAATTTGTACGTATAGTACAAATCATTATTAGGAAGATTACAAGAACGAATTAGAGACAAAGAGTGCGTATTAATGATTAAGAAGTACAACTACGGGTTCCAATCTTGTTATATGCAATGTGTATGCATAATCTAGGGTCGAGGGTGAGATGCAAGACAATCATAATTAATTATAATAACTTCTATAACAAATGGAAAATGGATACGACTAAACCATAGATATGGTAGATCGTAGGGTTGTGACACGAACAAAAATAGGAAGCTACAAGTAAAATTATTATCCAAACTCGCGTTAAGCGATTTTGGTTCTTATGTAAAAATGAATATTGATTATTCATTGTTCATTTTTTACATTGCTCTCCCCTTTAAAAAATGATATTATACAATAATCTAATAGGGTGCCATTAATACAATACAAATGAGAAAATAACATCCTAACTACTTCAAGTTAATGACGAATTTTTTCTTTACATTACAAATTTTTATACAGAACAAGTGAGTTATTATATAATAAAAAATTCAAAGATTAATACTTTAATTTAAACAAACAATTAAGTTAGACAAAGAATGATATTGTTAATTTTTAGCAAAACTTTATTTTCTGTGGGGAAAATTACATTCATAATGAATAGGTAAAAGGGAAAAATATAAATTTTAAAGTTCATGGATTTTTCAAAGTTACCATGATAATACAATTCATAAACTAATTTTTTATTGACTATTGTAGGTAAAAAATCGAATTACGTAATGGATGATGTATAGACCTGTGGTCTAGTTTGTATTTTTGTGTACTAGGTACAAAGTGTGTATCTTACAATTTCGAGGGACAGATTAGCCGATAGGATTGTTCAAGTAACTGAATAAATGCATGAGCAAGATATATTAGAAAGCAAAAATGATTAAGGTTAAATTACATAGTTAGCACTTACGCGCAATGAAATAGTTTATTGTGATATCCAATGATTTTAGCATAAGGTTTGTATATATAGTATATATAGTGTGCATACATGCATTTTTATTGATTGTTGTAGGTACAAATCGAATTACGTAGTGGATGATGTATAGACCTGTGGTCAAATGTGTATTTATGTTTATTGGGTACAGATTGTAGTGGTTGGTGATACGTTCAAAAGGAGAAAGGGGATTTATAGTTGAATAGTTGAAGTTATACGTCAGTGTGCAGATGTATCTATAAATATTGGTAAGAAGCATCTGTAGATGAGTGAGTCGGTACAATAGTATGTAGAATATGAGAGTAATTTGTTCATCCCTTGAAGAACTAGATCATTAGGGGTCATTGGTGGATTAGGATTATATATATATATATATATATATATATATATATTATATATATATATATATATATATATACACATATATATATATATATATACTTTAAGGAACAGATAAAATAACTTAATAAATGCATGAGCGAGAATTTATATATAGTAAGCAATAATTATGATGTATTATAATGATGATGTTTGCATACGAGTTTTAATGCAAAAGTGACTGGAGGGACGGAACGTAAATGAATTCGAATATGTGTCAAAAGTAATAAAATTCAATTAGGATTATAGATTTTACATAATTAATCAGTTACACGTATATTAAGGTAATGAAAAAAACGAACTTAGAGGACCTTACAATTAATGAAAGTAAATCTAGCTGTATTAAAAATTAAATTTTGGCACACAATTAATTAAATTCGACTACGACAATTACTCAGTATTAATCGAATTAAAAAATAAAAAAATAAAAATTGAAAAGAGAAATCAATTATAAACTATAATGAACTAAACATATAATATTCTTAAAAATATAAAAACAACTTAACATAAATTGAGGTTATGTTCTATCGTACCAAAGAGGAATTAACCATGGTTGAACCATTTCTCTGGTTGACACAGTTCAACTGGGGTTGGGGGTGTTAAAATAAAATAAAATAAAAAGACAAAGTTTGGAGTACGACATTCGGGGGAATTGAGTGACTAAGCAGGGGGTATAAGTCTGAAATTGACAATACATCTTTCGTGAGCACTTTGCTCTTTAAAAAAAGATTGCTTGTCACACTACTTAGAACAAAAATTAAGAGAGTTCAACAAACGGAGGGACGGCATGTTCCTCTTATACATTACAATAATTATCAAAGTCATTACAAACAATTGTAAAAACTGTTTTGGTTACAAACAATAAAATGTCATTTTACCTATATATTTATATACGCAACAATGGCATGAAAAAGAAAAGACAAATCGGTCAATTTCCTTCTTACAAACAAGAAAAAAAGGTTAAACTAAAGACGCAAACGGTCAATTCAGGTTGAATTTAATTCTCTTTTACAACAAAAAAAAAAGGTTGAATTAAATTCTCTTAAATTACATTTTCTTAAATTAAATTCTCTTAAATTACAAAGAAAAAGTTGAATTCAATTGACTGCATTGAAAACTGACTTGGGACTCGAAATAAAAATGACTTGGGACTCGAAATAAAAATGACTTGGGACTCGAAATAAAAATGACTTGGGACTCGAAATAAAAATGACTTGGGACTCGAAATTAAAATGACTTGGGACTCGAAATAAAACTGTCTGACTTGAACTCTATCAAGTATTCTGAAACTAACTTGAACTCTATCAAGTATTCTGAAACTAACTTTGAACTCTATCAAGTATTCTGAAAAAAACTTGAACTCTATCAAGTATTCTTGAAACTAACTTGAACTCATTCAAGTATTCTTGAAACTAACTTGAACTCTATCAAGTAATCTTGAAACTAACTTGAAACTGTTTTCAAGTATCTCTATAACTCTTAAACTCTATAAACTCTCTGTAAACTCTCTCTTTCTTAATTTGCAAGTCAATTTAATTCAATAATTTGAAAAAATTGCAAACAAAAATATAAAATGTAAACAACATTTCATTCTAATGTACGCGAAGGTACATAAAATAAAATTATTATATACTGAATATAATAGTGACAATTAACTCTGTGACAATTAACTCTGTGACAATTAACTTCTGTGAAAATTAGTTTCACTAAAAAAAATGTATCACTGGTGTCTGAAGTGTTCACTGTGTTTTGTGTTAATTCTGGCTCAATACTAAATATTAACTGTTAATAATACTGACTTTTCAAATGTTTTAGAGATTATTTAAAAAAGAGTTTTGTACTTAACAAGATTCCTACGGCGAAATCCTTAGAGACGTGTCCTGAAGACGTATCTTGCTGGCTACTTCTTCTTGGATGAAAACTAGGCGTGGAGAACTTGGAGTCGTGACACACCGGTTCAAGGGCGGATGTTACGAACTGGAAGTCGTGACACGCCGGTCAAATGGTGGGTCGCCACTTGTTAAAATACTCTTCTTAAAATATTCTTCTTCTTAAAATATTCTTCTTCTTAAAATATTCTTCTTCTTAAAATCTTCTTAAAATATTCTTCTATTCCTGAGGCAGGGTCGCCAGACTGTTAACCCCTCCGTCTATGGCCCTGGGTTAGTTCGAAGTCGACGGGGGTTCTGGTTAGGAGGCAGCAACGGATCTGTTATGTGCAGTAGTTTCTTCTATACTACTCTCCGAGTTCTTCTTTAGTGGCTCGGAGGATTCTGAGAGGCTTATTAAATTCTTTGAGGTTTCTCTCCGATTCTTCTTGTAACTTATCGGGAGATTCTAATGACTAAGTTTTCTGAAGAGAGCACGGCTCGAAGGAGAAGATAAAGACTTTTTCTTACTGTTTTACTCCTAAACTGTTACAGGTAATGCTCAGCCTCGTAGTTGGAATCAGAATGAACATGGAAGAAATTGGTGGGGTTTATATACCCCGATTCTACTAACATCATCTTTATTAAATGTTGAAGAGGCTGCATTATTTTTGCACAATATTTGAAAATAAAGTAAATCTTTTAGCTGTGGTAAGGTTTAAACGAATAAACAAGATATTTGAAGATGAAGCTATATTTTTATCTTAAATTGCGTATTTTCAGATCTGATGTTATCATGATCTGCCAAGTTAACTAAAAGTGGAAATTGAACTATGCATCTTTACACTAAAATATGCATATGAGTAAAAATTAAAGGTTTAAGATTTACAATTAAATGCTTAGGCAAGACATGACTTCATCTTTTATAACGAAGAAAGAATGTATACAAAACCTGACATGGCAAAAGTTACTCAGGATTCATTATTAAGCTAAATCTAAAAAAATGATTATGAGATTTTAAAAAACAACAGGTCATCAATTATTTGGCAAAGTAGAAAGCACATCAAAATTTATTCCAACGGAAAAATAATAATAAAAAAAAATAACAACAGTATCGCCGATTCTACATTCCTTATGGCGACATAATGTCGGGTCGGACATTGAGTACATTGTAATTTTGGTCTACTGTAACTATGATTATAATTACCAATTAATTTATTATCGTTAACTACAATTTCATTAAAGTACATTGACTACGTCATTTAGTACATTACATCATTAAGTACTGTTTCATTAAAGTACATTACTACATTATATATTAAATTGTGATCGTTTAATTAAAGTAGTTTCATTAAAGTACATTACGTCGTTTACCATTCTTACAGTGTTTTTATATATTTATATATGGTTATACTATATGGTTATACTATATGGTTATACTATATGGTTATTATATATGGTTATTAGTACAACACAAGTACATGAGACATGACACACATGATATAACATAACGCATGATAATGTTATAAATTCGAATCAGAGCGAAAGGAGATTTTTGTTATCTTTGAAGCGTTCGATTTTGCCAGTTAGCGAAATTTGATCACCTACCTCAGCATTTTCGAGTTCATTGAGAGGTGATATAATTAAAAATAAAAATGAAAAAAATAATACGAGGACGTATTTCTGCGTTTTCGAACGAATGCATGAAGTTTTGCGTTTCATAGATTGACACGAGTAAAAATGAATATTTAATAAAATTTATATAGGATAATGATCAAGGGAAATTAATGACGGGAAAATGTGACGTCATAGTTATTGAATTTGTACGTATAGTACAAATCATTATTAGGAAGATTTACAAGAACGAATTAGAGACAAAGAGTGCGTATTAATGATTAAGAAGTACAACTACGGGTTCCAATCTTGTTATATGCAATGTGTATGCATAATCTAGGGTCGAGGGTGAGATGCAAGACAATCATAATTAATTATAATAACTTCTATAACAAATGGAAAATGGATACGACTAAACCATAGATATGGTAGATCGTAGGGTTGTGACACGAACAAAAATAGGAAGCTACAAGTAAAATTATTATCCAAACTCGCGTTAAGCGATTTTGGTTCTTATGTAAAAATGAATATTGATTATTCATTGTTCATTTTTTACATTGCTCTCCCCTTTAAAAATGATATTTATACAATAATCTAATAGGGTGCCATTAATACAATACAAATGAGAAAATAACATCCTAACTACTTCAAGTTAGATGACGAATTTTTCTTTACATTACAAATTTTTATACAGAACAAGTGTTATTATATAATATAAAAAATTCAAAGATTAATACTTTAATTTAAACAAACAATTAAGTTAGACAAAGAATGATATTGTTAAATTTTTAGCAAAACTTTATTTTCTGTGGGGAAAATTACATTCATAATGAATAGGTAAAAGGGAAAAATATAAATTTTTAAGTTCATGGATTTTTCAAAGTTACCATGATAATACAATTCATAAACTAATTTTTTATTGACTATTGTAGGTAAAAAATCGAATTACGTAATGGATGATGTATAGACCTGTGGTCTAGTGTGTATTTTTGTGTACTAGGTACAAAGTGTGTATCTTACAATTTCGAGGGACAGATTAGCCGATAGGATTGTTCAAGTAACTGAATAAATGCATGAGCAAGATATATTAGAAAGCAAAAATGATTAAGGTTAAATTACATAGTTAGCACTTACGCGCAATGAAATAGTTTATTGTGTAGTGATACTTTTTATTATTTATTTTCTTCATTATTTATTTACGCTTCTTCCTACTTTACTATATCTCTATTGCTCTTTATTTCATTTAACTGTACACTCTCGTTACTCATTTTCGCCGTGCAGTATAATTATTCCGGTAGCGACGCCGAGTTCTGACTCTAAAAGACCGTTAGAAAGCAGAGGGACGGGGGAAGGTATATTAACACTCATTAACACTTATTACGTTTTATTAATTTCGAAATTGGTTTAGTTAATTAGGGGATATGCGAGTATGAAATATTACTAAATATATTTAGGTCGGAGAGGGCGCAAAACAATTTAACTTTAAGATCACATGGCTCTAAATCTTACGCGTATCGCGTCCACCTCAAGACTGAAAACCGTTATAGGGTAGTCCACTCTCAAAGCCTATTCAGTATTACCAACCCTACCCATTTTAAACAATTAATTAGTTATCGTAATCATAATTTTAGTAAATTTACATTAAACATTATCTTATTTAATTAAACAAAATTTAATATTCTTAACTAAGCATTACTACACTCGCATCACCCCCTTGAAAATAAGTTTTTCCATTAGGAAAACTTATTAATATCGTTTAACAATGTCAATAAATTTATTCAACAAACTTTATATTTTGCAATTTTTTTTTTTTTTTTTTTTTTAACAATTCAAAGTTTAGAAATAGACAAGAAATAATAGAATGACAATTCCCATACATATATTGTATCATATTATAAAACCGAAAACTTTATAATTTTCACATTTGCATAAAATAACATTTCACTCTAATAATTAAATTACAACCTGTAACTAATCTATACATGCCAAAAAAAATAACAGAAAATTTTCTTACAGTGGCTACACAAATCTCAAGTTCACAATCTATTCCCGCGATTTCTCATCAACGATCGCTTTACATTCGAAACAATTATTTGTATAGTTATACAGTTACTATCAGGGCAACATAGAAAAAAAATAAGAAAAAGTTTACATAAAATACTGACCAAGAGCGCACATACTATTTCACGAAAAACACAACAAATATGGGCAATAATCGGACCCTTTTCACTTATAATTTCATTAGATAATAATCAGTACATTTATTTGCTGGACGTTGTTTAGATGACACTCCGCACGCTGACAACGGATTTCAATTTTCAATCGCAGCTCTCCTGCTCACTTCGCTAGAATGCAAGGGATTGCATCAATCAATATGCAACAGGGCAGCACGCTATAATGGTTCCGCTCTCTCTCCAATGGCGAAAAAAAAAACAAGAGACGTCCAATTCTAAAAGGATCAGGGGGGGAGATATCTGAAAGCGGGACCACGCGCTGGAATTGGACGGAATTTGCAATTCTAGAAGTCGATGAAGAAACTCGCCTTGTCTCATCTCCACTTTTGTCGGTGAACGCTGCTCTTCCTACGTCCAGCTGAAAGACTCTTCCACTGGCAACAATCAAACGATGACTCCGCCGTAGGCCGTTTCCCAACGAACCTACTGTATGTCTGTATGGACAGTACAGTCGTAGGCGCCCGTTCAAGCTCTCGTGGCTTGTCTACCGCGCGCTTTGTTGACACATATTTAGCGAAGCATTCGAGCAACGTGACCAGCTACTGCCCGAAAAATACCAGTAGACCATCTTCGATCGAAACTTTCGTGTACCAAGACCCTGCACACGTAAATTTCTCTTCTCTTCCGGAACTGTCCTGCGCCAATTCCCTGCGCATTCGGTTCCTCTCTTCTCTTCTCTTCCGAAACCATCCTGCGCCAAGTCCCTGCGCAGTCTGGGTTTCTCTTCTCTCTCTCTCTCATTGGTGATCGATCACCTATCCGGTCGACTAAACTCACTTGATGGAACTCGGATTCAACTTGGTTGACCCAAATTGAGCCTTGCAATTTTGAAAAAAAAGTTTATTCTAAACGTGTTTCTGTACTGCTTATCATTTCATATTTAATTTATCGAATTCTCGACAGTTCACTTCGAAACAATAACTACACATTTGCTCTGGCCAAATTCACGGAAAAAATAAAAAAATTCGCAAAAATTTAATCAAATCTAGCTACCAATAAGGTCACTTATGGCAGTCACAGCAGAGAAGATAAAAAAAAGTCATAAAACGCTAAACAAAATTGTACAGTATAAATATAAAGCGCCCATATATAGTAACTGTTAGTATAATTTAAGAATATTATTGTTCAAACTATCGTCAGAAATCACCTCAATACCTCTAAATACAAAAGACAAAAATGACCCCAGAAACTTCATGTCATCCATTCTCTGACAATCATGAACCCTCTTGCTTTGAGGAGGAGCACACAGACGCCACAAAAACGTTACTGGCTATCTAGGAGGCTCCATTTCCGAGTGTACACTTGAGTCAATGTTTCAAATGCACTAGTTAACTCCGACTGAAGGTTTAAACAACAATAATTTTCTAAACAGTTATTAAAAAGTAAAAAAAATTTAAATATTACTACCAAAAATTATTTTAATACAGTAATTCCAACTTGAAACGTCAAATTTCATAAGAATTGAACTTGCAATTCGCAAATTACATCTGAGATACAACTCTCTCCTTCAACAGAAACCTCAGTATGGTTTGCAAATCACAAAATCTCAGCAATTTATCGTTTCCAAGTGAAACTACAAATTTGCATAATTATACTAAATAAGAATAGATCATATGTACTAAAAAATTACACACAATCCACTGTAAACAAAACTAAAACATTCCTAATTGAGAGCGGTCGCTTTGTTTGTAAGCGAACCTCTATACAAATATCCCTAACCGAATGAAACTGCATTATATCCTAACATAATTTCGTAATATTTTCCATGCAAACGCTCAAACTAAAAAAAAGGACATTTTTCATTTCTAATTCCAAATTAAAATATCAAATTAAAACATCCTTTTTAGAATACAATCTAAATTTGAACTAAAAATTTTACCATTGTCATTGAACTGGCAAGAAAAATAAAAATCGGCCTACTGTACAAATAAATTGATTATTGAATGAATTATAAAACGTAAACAATAGAAAAAATTTCTACACAAATTTCTGTAATTCAAAAAAATTATAATTTCAGATTTAGTAAAATGTGTACCGTAACTCACATTGGCCGCCAAAATAAAAATAAAATTTACTGCCGCCTTTTAGGCCTATAATTAATAAATTCAATGTTATGCGGAAAGACTTTAGAATTAAGTCAACATTTGTGCTTTTAAAGAAAAATCCTATGCTTATTTATGTTAAACCAATGAAAATTTTGTTAAATAACTAAAAATTTACTACTCAATAGACATACCGTAATAACGGTTAATCTCCGAACAATATTTTACGATAGGCCTACAAGAAATTCTTCTTACGTACGATACAATAGCCATTTACCAAATATGTCGGAATTGTCGTGAAATGAACGAAAGAAACAGAGGAAAAAAAAATAGATAACCAGCTTACCTACCAAATTGTATATAATTAATGAGTATAAAAAAATATCCAAAACAACTTTTATAGAAAATTTCACAACACAATTTCTCTAGTTCCATTAAACCAATTTAGCTTATTTTTGAAATTTAACACAATCCTATACGGCCCAATCTGACAATTTTTAATATCTTTAAGATTTATTTTTCGATTTGTCCCTTAACTGTAACTTAACCTATATAGCGCGAAGCGAGCGAAGCAAAAAGCCCGTAAATCTATATAAACAAAATAATCCTATTATTATATACAGGCAATCGAAATATAATCAAAAATCTGCTAATGAAACCCAGAAAATTTCTCATAAATTTTCGCTAAAACATTTTGAAAGGACATAAAATGTGTATCACTGTATTTAAACTAAATTCACTTACGTACAAATCATTATTCTTATTATTATGATTATTACAATTTTCACTAATTCCAAAAGTTTTAAACAAAAAATAAAAAGGTAAGCTGAAAGGCATACAGTGGAAGAGACGAAAAGAAAAGAAAATTGAGTCTTCAGGCAGCACGATAATTTTCAACTATACCCTCTCCGACCGAACGAAATTTAACGTAATAATGACTCGCGATATGGAGTCAGACAAACTTTTCTACCGAGTCTGTACCGCGACTAAGAATTTTGAGTCACTAGACTGTGAACGTAACGGAACAAACGATGAATTTCAGAATCCAACGAACTCTCACGAAATTAAATTTTTGAGGCGTGAAGTTTTTCAGGGACGCTATCAGGATGCGAAGCGCCATTTTTAAATTTTATGTACAATGAAATTTTAAGGCATGAAAATCGAAATTTGCCTGCAAACGGGGTAAAATTTGCATTTAGATATTTTAATAATCGAAATAAAATATTCATTAACGCTATTTGTTATTATACCGGGTTTTAAGAATTTTAATCGAAATCCTAACACGTGGGTAAGCCTCACAAAATATGATGTAAGACCACCACTAGCCACCAGATGTAGTGCTACGTTTTATTATTTATTTTCTTCATTATTTATTTACGCTTCTTCCTACTTTACTATATCTCTATTGCTCTTTATTTCATTTAACTGTACACTCTCGTTACTCATTTTCGCCGTGCAGTATAATTATTCCGGTAGCGACGCCGAGTTCTGACTCTAAAAGACCGTTAGAAAACACTTACGTTTTATTAATTTCGAAATGGTTTAGTTAATTAGGGGATATGCGAGTATGAAATATTACTAAATATATTTAGGTCGGAGAGGGCGCAAAACAATTTAACTTTAAGATCACATGGCTCTAAATCTTACGCGTATCGCGTCCACCTCAAGACTGAAAAACCGTTATAGGTATAGTCCACTCTCCGGGCCTATTTAGGATTACCAACCCTACCCATTTTAAATAATTCAAATCTAACAACCATGCTTTATCGTAATCATCACAATTTTTAGTAAATTTATATTAAACATTATCTTATTTAATTAAACAAATTAATATTCTTAACTAAGCATTACTACAATTGTGATATCCAATGATTTTAGCATAAGGTTTGTATATATAGTATATATAGTGTGCATACATGCATTTTTATTGATTGTTGTAGGTACAAATCGAATTACGTAGTGGATGATGTATAGACCTGTGGTCAAATGTGTATTTATGTTTATTGGGTACAGATTGTAGTGGTTGGTGATACGTTCAAAAGGAGAAAGGGGATTTATAGTTGAATAGTTGAAGTTATACGTCAGTGTGCAGATGTATCTATAAATATTGGTAAGAAGCATCTGTAGATGAGTGAGTCGGTACAATAGTATGTAGAATATGAGAGTAATTTGTTCATCCCTTGAAGAACTAGATCATTAGGGGTCATTGGTGGATTAGGATTATATATATATATAATATATATATATATATATATATATATATATATATATATATATACTTAAGGAACAGATAAAATAACTTAATAAATGCATGAGCGAGAATTTATATATAGTAAGCAATAATTATGATGTATTATAATGATGATGTTTGCATACGAGTTTTAATGCAAAAGTGACTGGAGGGACGGAACGTAAATGAATTCGAATATGTGTCGAAAGTAATAAAATTCAATTAGGATTATAGATTTTACATAATTAATCAGTTACACGTATATTAAGGTAATAAAAAAAAACGAACTTAGAGGACCTTACAATTAATGAAAGTAAACCTAGCGGTATTAAAAATTAAATTTTGGCACACAATTAAAATTCGACTACGACAATTACTCAGTATTAATCGAATTAAAAAATTAAAAAATAAAAATTGAAAATAGAAATCAATTATAAACTATAATGAACTAAACATATAATATTCTTAAAAATATAAAAACAACTTAACATAAATTGAGGTTATGTTCTATCGTACCAAAGAGGAATTAACCTGGTTGAACCATTTCTCTGGTTGACACAGTTCAACTGGGGTTGGGGGTGTTAAAATAAAATAAATAAAAAAGACAAAGTTTGGAGTACGACATTCGGGGAATTGAGTGACTAAGCAGGGGGTATAAGTCTGAAATTGACAATACATCTTTCGTGAGCACTTTGCTCTTTAAAAAAAGATTGCTTGTCACACTACTTAGAACAAAAATTAAGAGAGTTCAACAAACGGAGGGACGGCATGTTCCTCATATACATTACAATAATTATCAAAGTCATTACAAACAATTGTAAAAACTGTTTTGGTTACAAACAATAAAATGTCATTTTACCTATATATTTATATACGCAACAATGGCATGAAAAAGAAAAGACAAATCGGTCAATTTCCTTCTTACAAACAAGAAAAAAAGGTTAAACTAAAGACGCAAACCGGTCAATTCAGGTTGAATTTAATTCTCTTTTACAACAAAAAAAAAGTTTGAATTAAATTCTCATAAATTACATTTTCTTAAATTAAATTCTCTTAAATTACAAAGAAAAAGTTGAACTCAATTGACTGCATTGAAAACTGACTTGGGACTCGAAATAAAAATGACTTGGGACTCGAAATAAAACTGACTTGGGACTCGAAATAAAAATGACTTGGGACTCGAAATTAAAATGACTTGGGACTCGAAATAAAAATGACTTTGCACTCGAAATAAAAATGACTTGGGACTCGAAATAAAAATGACTTGGGACTCGAAATAAAAATGACTTGGGACTCGAAATAAAACTGTCTGACTTGAACTCTATCAAGTATTCTGAAACTAACTTGAACTCTATCAAGTATTCTGAAACTAACTTCAACTCTATCAAGTATTCTGAAACTAACTTGAACTCTATCAAGTATTCTTGAAACTAACTTGAACTCTATCAAGTATTCTTGAAACTAACTTGAAACTGTTTCCAAGTATCTCTATAACTCTATAAACTCTATAAACTCTCTGTAAATTCTCTCTTTCTTAATTTGCAAGTCAATTTAATTCAATAATTTGAAAAAATTTGCAAACAAAAATATAAAATGTAAACAACATTTCATTCTAATGTACGCGAAGGTACATAAAATAAAATTATTATATACTGAATATAATAGTGACAATTAACTCTGTGACAATTAACTCTGTGACAATTAACTCTGTGACAATTAACTTCTGTGAAAATTAGTTTCACTAAAAAAAAATGTAGCACTGGTGTCTGAAGTGTTCACTGTGTTTTGTGTTAATTCTGGCTCAATACTAAATATTAACTGTTAATAATACTGACTTTTCAAATGTTTTAGAGATTATTTAAAAAAGAATTTTGTACTTAACAAGATTCCTACGGCGAAATCCTTAGAGACGTGTCCTGAAGACGTGTCTTGCTGGCTACTTCTTCTTGGATGAAAACTAGGCGTGGAGAACTTGGAGTCGTGACACACCGGTTCAAGGGTGGATGTTACGAACTGGAAGTCGTGACACGCCGGTCAAATGGTGGGTCGCCACTTGTTAAAATACTCTTCTTAAAATATTCTTCTTCTTAAAATATTCTTCTTCTTAAAATATTCTTCTTCTGAAAATCTTCTTAAAATATTCTTCTAATCCTGGGGCAGGGTCGCCAGACTGTTAACCCCTCCGTCTATGGCCCTGTGTTGGTTCGAAGTCGACGGGGGTTCTGGTTAGGAGGCAGCAACGGATCTGTTACGTGCAGTAGTTTCTTCTATACTACTCTCCGAGTGCTTCTTTAGTGGCTCGGAGGATTCTGAGAGGCTTATTAAATTCTTTGAGGTTTCTCTCCGATTCTTCTTGTAACTTTTCGGGAGATTCTAATGACTAAGTTTTCTGAAGAGAGCACGGCTCGAAGGAGAAGATAAAGACTTTTTCTTACTGAGTTTTACTCCTAAACTGTTACAGGTAATGCTCAGCCTCGTAGTTGGAATCAGAATGAACATGGAAGAAATTGGTGGGGTTTATATACCCCGATTCTACTAACATCATCATTATTAAATGTTGAAGAGGCTGCATTATTTTTGCACAATATTTGAAAATAAAGTAAATCTTTTAGCTGTGGTAAGGTTTAAACGAATAAACAAGATATTTGAAGATGAAGCCATATTTTTATCTTAAATTGCGTATTTTCAGATCTGATGTTATCATGATCTGCCAAGTTAACTAAAAGTGGAAATTGAACTATGCATCTTTACACTAAAATATGCATATGAGTAAAAATTAAAGGTTTAAGATTTACAATTAAATGCTTAGGCAAGACATGACTTCATCTTTTATAACGAAGAAAAAGTGTATACAAAACATGACATGGCAAAAGTTACTCAGGATTCATTATTAAGCTAAATCTAAAAAAATGATTATGAGATTTTAAAAAAACAACAGGTCATCAATTATTTGTCAAAGTAGAAAGCACATCAAAATTTATTCCAACTCAAAATAATAATAAAAAAAAATAACAACAGTATCGCCGATTCTACATTCCTTATGGCGACATAATGTCGGGTCGGACATTGAGTACATTGTAATTTTGGTCTACTGTAACTATGATTATAATTACCAATTAATTTATTATCGTTAACTACAATTTCATTAAAGTACATTGACTACGTCATTTAGTACATTACATCATTAAGTACTGTTTCATTAAAGTACATTACTACATTATATATTAAATTGTGATCGTTTAATTAAAGTAGTTTCATTAAAGTACATTACGTCGTTTACCATTCTTACAGTGTTTTTATATATTTATATATGGTTATACTATATGGTTATACTATATGGTTATACTATATGGTTATTATATATGGTTATTAGTACAACACAAGTACATGAGAAATGACACACATGATATAACATAACGCATGATAATGTTATAAATTCGAATCAGAGCGAAAGGAGATTTTTTTTATCTTTGAAGCGTTCGATTTTGCCAGTTAGCGAAATTTGATCACCTACCTCAGCATTTTCGAATTCATTGAGAGGTGATATAATTAAAAATAAAAATGAAAAAAATAATACGAGAACGTATTTCTGCGTTTTCGAACGAATGCATGAAGTTTTGCGTTTCATAGATTGACACGAGTAAAAATGAATATTTAATAAAATTTATATAGGATAATGATCAAGGGAAATTAATGACGGGAAAATGTGACGTCATAGTTATTGAATTTGTACGTATAGTACAAATCATTATTAGGAAGATTTACAAAAACGAATTAGAGACAAAGAGTGCGTATTAATGATTAAGAAGTACAACTACGGGTTCCAATCTTGTTATATGCAATGTGTATGCA
Source organism: Bathynomus jamesi (assembly GCA_023014485.1). Lineage (NCBI taxonomy): Eukaryota > Metazoa > Arthropoda > Malacostraca > Isopoda > Cirolanidae > Bathynomus > Bathynomus jamesi. The sequence continues at coordinate 251,753 of JAJOZX010004068.1, forward strand.
TAATCTAGGATCGAGGGTGAGATGCAAGACAATCATAATTAATTATAATAACTTCTATAACAAATGGAAAATGGATACGACTAAACCATAGATATGGTAGATCGTAGGGTTGTGACACGAACAAAAATAGGAAGCGACAAGTAAAATTATTATCCAAACTCGCGTTAAGCGATTTTGGTTCTTATGTAAAAATGAATATTGATTATTCATTGTTCATTTTTTACATTGCTCTCCCCTTTAAAAAATGATATTTATACAATAATCTAATAGGGTGCCATTAATACAATACAAATGAGAAAATAACATCCTAACTACTTCAAGTTAGATGACGAATTTTTCTTTACATTACAAATTTTTATACAGAACAAGTGAGTTATTATATAATATAAAAAATTCAAAGATTAATACTTTAATTTAAACAAACAATTAAGTTAGACAAAGAATGATATTGTTAAATTTTTAGCAAAACTTTATTTTTCTGTGGGGAAAATTACATTCATAATGAATAGGTAAAAGGGAAAAATATAAATTTTAAAGTTCATGGATTTTTCAAAGTTACCATGATAATACAATTCATAAACTAATTTTTTATTGACTATTGTAGGTAAAAAATCGAATTACGTAATGGATGATGTATAGACCTGTGGTCTAGTGTGTATTTTTGTGTACTAGGTACAAAGTGTGTATCTTACAATTTCGAGGGACAGATTAGCCGATAGGATTGTTCAAGTAACTGAATAAATGCATGAAAGATATATTAGAAAGCAAAAATGATTAAGGTTAAATTACATAGTTAGCACTTACGCGCAATGAAATAGTTTATTGTGATATCCAATGATTTTAGCATAAGGTTTGTATATATAGTATATATAGTGTGCATACATGCATTTTTATTGATTGTTGCAGGTACAAATCGAATTACGTAGTGGATGATGTATAGCCCTGTGGTCAAATGTGTATTTATGTTTATTGGGTACAGATTATAGTGGTTGGTGATACGTTCAAAAGGAGAAAGGGGATTTATAGTTGAATAGTTGAAGTTATACGTCAGTGTGCAGATGTATCTATAAATATTGGTAAGTAGCATCTGTAGATGAGTGAGTCGGTACAATAGTATGTAGAATATGAGAGTAATTTGTTCATCCCTTGAAGAACTAGATCATTAGGGGTCATTGGTGGATTAGGATTATATATATATATATAATATATATATATATATATATATATATTATATATATAAATTATATATATATATATATATATATATATATATATATATTATATATACATATATATATATATATACTTTAAGGAACAGATAAAATAACTTAATAAATGCATGAGCGAGAATTTATATATAGTAAGCAATAATTATGATGTATTATAATGATGATGTTTGCATACGAGTTTTAATGCAAAAGTGACTGGAGGGACGGAACGTAAATGAATTCGAATATGTGTCAAAAGTAATAAAATTCAATTAGGATTATAGATTTTACATAATTAATCAGTTACACGTATATTAAGGTAATAAAAAAAAACGAACTTAGAGGACCTTACAATTAATGAAAGTAAATCTAGCGGTATTAAAAATTAAATTTTGGCACACAATTAATTAAATTCGACTACGACAATTACTCAGTATTAATCGAATTAAAAAATAAAAAATAAAAATTGAAAATAGAAATCAATTATAAACTCTAATGAACTAAACATATAATATTCTTAAAAAATATAAAAACAACTTAACATAAATTGAGGTTATGTTCTATCGTACCAAAGAGGAATTAACCATGGTTGAACCATTTCTCTGGTTGACACAGTTCAACTGGGGTTGGGGGGTGTTAAAATAAAATAAAATAAAAAGACAAAGTTTGGAGTACGACATTCGGGGGAATTGAGTGACTAAGCAGGGGGTATAAGTCTGAAATTGACAATACATCTTTCGTGAGCACTTTGCTCTTTAAAAAAAGATTGCTTGTCACACTACTTAGAACAAAAATTAAGAGAGTTCAACAAACGGAGGGACGGCATGTTCCTCATATACATTACAATAATTATCAAAGTCATTACAAACAATTGTAAAAACTGTTTTGGTTACAAACAATAAAATGTCATTTTACCTATATATTTATATACGCAACAATGGCATGAAAAAGAAAAGACAAATTGGTCAATTTCCTTCTTACAAACAAGAAAAAAAGGTTAAACTAAAGACGCAAACCGGTCAATTCAGGTTGAATTTAATTCGCTTTTACAACAAAAAAAAGGTTGAATTAAATTCTCTTAAATTACATTTTCTTAAATTAAATTCTCTTAAATTACAAAGAAAAAGTTGAATTCAATTGACTGCATTGAAAACTGACTTGGGACTCGAAATAAAAATGACTTGGGACTCGAAATAAAAATGACTTGGGACTCGAAATAAAAATGACTTGGGACTCGAAATAAAAATGACTTGGGACTCGAAATTAAAATGACTTGGGACTCGAAATAAAAATGACTTGGCACTCGAAATAAAAATGACTTGGGACTCGAAATAAAAATGACTTGGGACTCGAAATAAAACTGTCTGACTTGAACTCTATCAAGTATTCTGAAACTAACGAACTCTATCAAGTATTCTGAAACTAACTTGAACTCTATCAAGTATTCTGAAACTAACTTGAACTCTATCAAGTATTCTTGAAACTAACTTGAACTCTATCAAGTATTCTTGAAACTAACTTGAACTCTATCAAGTATTCTTGAAACTAACTTGAAACTGTTTTCAAGTATCTCTATAACTCTATAAACTCTATAAACTCTCTGTAAACTCTCTCTTTCTTAATTTGCAAGTCAATTTAATTCAATAATTTGAAAAAATTTGCAAACAAAAATATAAAATGTAAACAACATTTCATTCTAATGTACGCGAAGGTACATAAAATAAAATTATTATATACTGAATATAATAGTGACAATTAACTCTGTGACAATTAACTCTGTGACAATTAACTTCTGTGAAAATTAGTTTCACTAAAAAAAAATGTAGCACTGGTGTCTGAAGTGTTCACTGTGTTTTGTGTTAATTCTGGCTCAATACTAAATATTAACTGTTAATAATTCTGACTTTTCAAATGTTTTAGAGATTATTTAAAAAAGAATTTTGTACTTAACAAGATTCCTACGGCGAAATCCTTAGAGACGTGTCCTGAAGACGTGTCTTGCTGGCTACTTCTTCTTGGATGAAAACTAGGCGTGGAGAACTTGGAGTCGTGACACACCGGTTCAAGGGTGGATGTTACGAACTGGAAGTCGTGACACGCCGGTCAAATGGTGGGTCGCCACTTGTTAAAATACTCTTCTTAAAAAATTCTTCTTCTTAAAATATTCTTCTTCTTAAAATATTCTTCTTCTTAAAATATTCTTCTTCTTAAAATCTTCTTAAAATATTCTTCTAATCCTGGGGCAGGGTCGCCAGACTGTTAACCCCTCCGTCTATGGCCCTTTGTTGGTTCGAAGTCGACGGGGGTTCTGGTTAGGAGGCAGCAACGGATCTGTTACGTGCAGTAGTTTCTTCTATACTACTCTCCGAGTGCTTCTTTAGTGGCTCGGAGGATTCTGAGAGGCTTATTAAATTCTTTGAGGTTTCTCTCCGATTCTTCTTGTAACTTTTCGGGAGATTCTAATGACTAAGTTTTCTGAAGAGAGCACGGCTCGAAGGAGAAGATAAAGACTTTTTCTTACTGAGTTTTACTCCTAAACTGTTACAGGTAATGCTCAGCCTCGTAGTTGGAATCAGAATGAACATGGAAGAAATTGGTGGGGTTTATATACCCCGATTCTACTAACATCATCATTATTAAATGTTGAAGAGGCTGCATTATTTTTGCACAATATTTGAAAATAAAGTAAATCTTTTAGCTGTGGTAAGGTTTAAACGAATAAAACAAGATATTTGAAGATGAAGCCATATTTTTATCTTAAATTGCGTATTTTTCAGATCTGATGTTATCATGATCTGCCAAGTTAACTAAGAGTGGAAATTGAACTATGCATCTTTACTAAAATATGCATATGAGTAAAATTAAAGGTTTAAGATTTACAATTAAATGCTTAGGCAAGACATGACTTCATCTTTATAACGAAGAAAAAATGTATACAAAACATGACATGGCAAAAGTACTCAGGATTCATTATTAAGCTAAATCTAAAAAAATGATTATGAGATTTTAAAAAAACAACAGGTCATCAATTATTTGGCAAAGTAGAAAGCACATCAAAATTTATTCAACGGAAAAAATAATAATAAAAAAAATAACAACAGTATCGCCGATTCTACATTCCTTATGACGACATAATGTCGGGTCGGACATTGAGTACATTGTAATTTTGGTCTACTGTAACTATGATTATAATTACCAATTAATTTATTATCGTTAACTACAATTTCATTAAAGTACATTGACTACGTCATTTAGTAATTACATCATTAAGTACTGTTTCATTAAAGTACATTACTACATTATATATTAAATTGTGATCGTTTAATTAAAGTAGTTTCATTAAAGTACATTACGTCGTTTACCATTCTTACAGTGTTTTTATATATTTATATATGGTTATACTATATGGTTATTATATATGGTTATTAGTACAACACAAGTACATGAGACATGACACACATGATATAACATAACGCATGATAATGTTATAAATTCGAATCAGAGCGAAAGGAGATTTTTTTATCTTTGAAGCGTTCGATTTTGCCAGTTAGCGAAATTTGATCACCTACCTCAGCATTTTCGAGTTCATTGAGAGGTGATATAATTAAAAATAAAAATGAAAAAAATAATACGATAACGTATTTCTGCGTTTTCGAACGAATGCATGAAGTTTTGTGTTTCATAGATTGACACGAGTAAAAATGAATATTTAATAAAATTTATATAGGATAATGATCAAGGGAAATTAATGACGGGAAAATGTGACGTCATAGTTATTGAATTTGTACGTATAGTACAAATCATTATTAGGAAGATTTACAAGAACGAATTAGAGACAAAGAGTGCGTATTAATGACTAAGAAGTACAACTGCGGGTTCCAATCTTGTTATATGCAATGTGTATGCATAATCTAGGGTCGAGGGTGAGATGCAAGACAATCATAATTAATTATAATAACTTCTATAACAAATGGAAAATGGATACGACTAAACCATAGATATGGTAGATCGTAGGGTTGTGACACGAACAAAAATAGGAAGCTACAAGTAAAATTATTATCCAAACTCGCGTTAAGCGATTTTGGTTCTTATGTAAAGATGAATATTGATTATTCATTGTTCATTTTTTACACTATATGGTATACTATTTTTTCTATGCTGGCCGGGACCCGTGCCGCCGTGCGTTAATTCGTCACTCCCTTACCTACCAAAAGGAATAGCCCAAGTCAGCATTGCACGCATTCTCTGAGGTAATTTGAAAAGCAGTAAAGAATGCATATTTTGTGAAGACAAACTAAATTGGTATAAGTGAGAAGTGGCCGAGTCTTTATTTGTTGAGGATAGAAAGGACAGGGTAGTTAAGTCTGCAGCGTGTTACAAGTCTTTTCGTAAGGCTCACTGTTAGAAAATCTAGAAGAGGAAGAGCCACTGTTATCCCAAAGCGATACGATGACGAGGCTGATTAATGCAGCATTACTCGTATATATTAGGTTAAGATATATATCCATCTCATAACTGTAAGGTTAGTGAAAAACTGTCGTCATTCGGCAAAGTTCTGATTGTGAAAATTGTAGCCCAAGTTAGGGCTGCACAGGTTGAACGTAATGTGAGTTAAGGTCCTAGTTTGGTTCCGAATTTGGCTGGTAAGTTAGGCCGCAGTTTTAGTTGTCTTGTCCCAGGGTAGAAAGGATTAGCTTTAACAGAGGATAATTATAATGTGGCTTGGGATATGTTAAAGAAACAATTTGGTAAGCCAGAGATCCTAAGTAAAAGTTATCTCTGCAAACTTATAGCTATATCTCCTGTTAATAATCCCTACAATGTCAAAGAATTACGCAATTATATGATGAATTTGAAATTAGAACTAGGTCTCCGAAAAACTTGGGTACAGGTACAGGTATGAAAAGAAATGGTGTAATGCTGGTTCCCATACTGGAGTCCATTGATGTAGGACTCGAGACCGGTCTTGAGACCTTTTTTCCTGGTCTCAGTCTCGGGTGCTTACTGCTTAAGTCTCGGTGGTCTCGACTACACCACTGCTGAGTATGTTGATGTTCCTCAAGTACAACGAACACTATCTTGTTTTAAGTGGGTAGTTAACTGCTGGAAAATGTCGCAAACTATGAATTTGTGAATAAAGTATGAATAAATTTTGCAATTGTCACCTGATAACCTCTAGAAACTTTATTCCTGAATGCGAAATATAGAGTTTAGGTTTAGGCATAACACAATATTGAATACTTGCAAAATTTGCACATGGTCTCGGTCGGTCTCAAGACCATTTTTCTGATCTCGGTCTCGGTCTCAGCCATGGTGGTCTCAACTACACTGCTGGAGTCTAAATTGGCTAGCTCAAATTTGCTTGAATTAAGTAGGAGACTCTACAGAGCATGTGTTACATGCCCCTTGAACATTTGGAAGTCTTTTAGGCACAGAATTAGCAAGGCAAGAGGGAACCGAGTTTACACGGTTGGATATTGAGCAAGGGGACAAATATAGGCAAAGCACCAAAGTCCCTACCAAAAGGAACAGTCCAGGTACAATGTCAGGGTTACATGTATCTTCCGAGAGTATTTTAAAAGGAATCAAACACCGCATATTTTGTGAAGGTAACCACAAGTCATATAAGTGTGAAGTGGCTGGGTCTTAACCTGTTGAAGAGAGAAAGGGCAAGGTAACTTAGTCTGCAGCAATGTTTTTTGAAAGGTCACAGAGCAAGGCTTTGCAAGTTTAAAATTTTGTGTAAAAAATGTAATGGCCTGCATCAGTGGCACAAGCCACTCCTATGAAGGGGAGTAAGAGTAAGAGGTTGGGGTACTGAAGACTGCTGTACAAGGCCGGCCTTAAGCAAAATTGTGGCCTATGCGAACTTGTACTCGGCGCCCCCTGCCCCTATTTTAAAGAAAGATTCATGTAAAAAGCTTTATGTTATACATAAGAAAAACAAATCATTAAAACGTTCATTTTTCGTGCCTTTGCCGTCGCATAATCTGATATAGCATGTGACAGGTCTATTTTGCCAGCCACCAGTGGTGTGCCAGCTAACTCCTAAGATTAACGCCCTTGACGCTGACGCTAACTACCATAAAATTTAGCGCGCTAACGCTAAACTTTTCAACAGTTAGCGCCGATGAAACTAATGCTAATTTTGTCGGTAATTTTTTTCTGAAACCACCCTAATTTCCGTCCGTAATAGGCAACATGTTTTGCTACAAGCAGAGCAGTGGGTATACAGAGTCTGTCAAACAAGTTACAACTTACGACCTCTACATGCTGATGTCATGATCAACTTGCAGTTAGTGCTGCCTCAGTTTTTTATAATGGAGATTGCAGTCGGCGAACCAAATTTTAGTACAAGTGGTTTTGAAAAATTAGCGATTGGCTTTCTCTTAAAACTTAGCGCCGCTATCTGTTTTGCTAAAAAAATTGAAAATTAGCGGCGCTAACAGTATCGCTAATAAAAAGTTAGCGGCGCTAATCCCAGCATTGCCAGCCACATCATTCTCAATTGAAAAGGTAGCTAGTGAAGAAAGCCTGTCGTTGCCTATGGTTGATCGCAGGTAGGGCCGGATTAACCATTAGGCTAATAAAGCTGTAGCTTTAGGCCCTCGAATTTTGGCCCTAATTTTTATATCATAAACCCTAAATCTTTGTCACAAGGTTGGTCAAGTAATATCACGTATAACTGCATAATTATATCTTCAGAGGTGGAAAATAGAGTTTTTTAGTTTTATTTAAGAGTTTTTTATGTCATTATATCTGATGGTATATTATTGTTATACGTGTTATATTTTGATTTATCATCGAAGTAAAGCCGCGCCCTGATGACACCATTATTTTTATGTAATTTCATTCATTTAATAATTCACACGCTAGTGTACGACTCATTTCCTTCCGAACGGAAATCACACGCCAGTGACGCGGACGGTTTCTTTGACTGCACCTCGGAAACACAATGGATTGTGAGACGCTCGCTTCTCCAGAGTTCCCAGGTGACGTCAATCGCTTGCGTGGTGGCGTAGGCAGGTTTCGTTCCTTTGACTATATAAGAAGGGGCTCAACGCCCTTACGGCAGATTCCGAGGAGACGGGTCTCCGGGCTGAAATGGGTTTCAGTCCGTTAACGGGAATTTGGTATCGAGATTCAGAACGGACTAGGTAGAAAGTCTTTGAAGGGTTCTCACGTATATCTAATTATCTTAGAATTAAGATTAAACTATTACTGTACTCAGTAACATAGAAGAAATATTCATATTATTAACTCTTGTGAGGATAAATTTGAGTCATTATAATAAATTAAAAACATAACTGTGCTTATAAACTTTATTGAAAGAAATCTATTGATTTGATTTACTATTGAAAATAATCATCTTGCCTAAAATCAATTAAATTAATAACAACCGACGTGTTTCATTGTTCTTTGACTTTTGGGAATTGGTGATAAGAAGTCTACAGAACCTTCATGAATTTTATTCGGCGTACTCTGTAGTCAGGGATCTACAAGACATAAAGACGGTATTTCCCAACCAGGAGTACAATATTATACCCTCTTGGATAATTCATTTTAATTTAACTCCGAGGGGCGTATAATATTATTGTCGATATGTATATATGATTTTCATCCATTTTTACATGATTGGCTTCAAAGGGTTAATCTGCTTCCAAAGTTGATTTTCAGACGTTGGAATTTGGGCTTATTGTAATGATCATTCAGCATGTCGAAGAAAGGGGGATGTTTTGCTTGATATCACAGTTTAAAGCCAGGAAGGAAGAAATCATTCTTCCTTTGAAATGTATGCTGCTTTTGCTGTTTTTTTGTTTTTTTTTTGTAATGTACATAGCTTTGATTTTTGTTAGTTGTTAAATTTGGATAAATATATATTTCTATTTGTTTGAAGATTTTATGAATTATATACAATACTAACAGAGATACCCGGCGTTGCCCGGGATGTAAGGGTGTGTCAAAATAAGGTAAAAAGATGAACAAAACTAAATGAACACATAAACACAAAGTTTTGGTAATTGTTTTTATTCCTTGAAAACATCAGACATTTTGTAGCACTTCAGTGTAAACAATGTTACGTGTTTTTCTATTGGGTGTCAAAACATAAAGATTGCGAGGTGTTCCAACTTTTTTGGGCCATTGTCACCCATAGCAAAAGTCACACTCAAATGTCAAAATGCAAAAACTTATTCCTTAAACTTATATTTTAAAAAGTTCTCGAAAATAATGATTTTAAGCTTTTTTTGTGTCAAAATGCAAAAACTTATTCCTTAACCTTATATTTTAAAAAGTTTTCGAAAATAATGATTTTAAGCTTTTTTGTGTTAAAATGAAAAAACTTATTCCTTAACCTTATATTTTAAAAAGTTCTCGAAAATTTTGAAACTTTTATGCACACCATTAGATTCCACTTAAATCCCGTGACTTTATGCCGTCATTCAAAACTAAACAAGATTTTAATGTATCATTTACTAAATAAAACTGTCTAGTCTACCTACCTACTGTACCTACCTACTGTACCTACCTACTGTACCTACCTACCTTTTACTAAATAAAACTGTCTAGTCTACCTACCTACTGTACCTACCTACTGTACCTACCTACCTACCTACCTACTGTCTAGTCTACCTACCTACTGTACCTACCTACTGTACCTACCTACCTACCTACTGTACCTACCTACTGTACCTACCTACCTACCTACCTACTGTACCTACCTACTGTACCTACCTACTGTACCTACCTACTGTACCTACCCATTTACTAAATAAAACTGTCTAGTCTACCTACCTACTGTACCTACCTACTGTACCTACCTACCTACCTACCTACTGTACCTACCTACTGTACCTACCTACTGTACCTACCCATTTGCTAAATAAAACTGTCTAGTCTACCTACCTACTGTACCTACCTACTGTACCTACCTACTGTACCTACCTACTGCCTACCTACTGTACCTACCTACCTACTGTACCTACCTACCTACCTACCTACTGTCTAGTCGGGTCTGTATCGAAGGAGTGACATTTCAAAGGAGTGACATAACAAAGGAGTGACATAAATACCGTAACGAAGGAGTGACAGAATTGTTAAAATTAAGATTTTATTTAAAAAACTAGAAACCTAACCTAACCTAACCTAGCCTAACCTAACCTAACCTAACAGTTGCAAGCCTCTCTTTCCTCTGGATTTGTTCTTTCTTCTTCTTTGTTGGTATTTTCGTGTCACTCCTTTGAATTTTATCTCCGATTTGTCACTCCTTTGTTATGTCACTCCTTCGTTATGTCACTCCTTTGAATAGGACCGGTCTAGTCTACCTACCTACTGTACCTACCTACTGTACCTACCTACCTACCTACCTACTGTACCTACCTACCTACCTACTGTACCTACCTACCTACTGTACCTACCTACCTACTGTCTAGTCTACCTACCTACTGTACCTACCTACTGTACCTACCTACCTACCTACCTACTGTACCTACCTACCTACCTACTGTACCTACCTACTGTACCTACCTACCTACTGTACCTACCTACTGTACCTACCTACCTACTGTACCTACCTACTGTACCTACCTACCTACCTACCTACTGTACCTACCTACTGTGCACACCATTAGATTCCCCGTGAAAAGTTATATCTGATTCACTACCTTAAACACTATTTGGTGCAGCCATATTCATTTCAATAGAGAACAAACAAACAGACAAACAAACAAACTTCCTCTTTTATATATATATATAAATAGAAGAAGATAGATAGATATAGAACATAAAAGACCTTCCCTCTTATTAGCCTTAGGCCCCTCACAGCGTTAATCCGGCCCTGATCGTAGGCAAGATTTTATAAACTTAACTCCGAGAAACTCTGCTCGCCACTTACCACTGAGGAAGGCAAGGTTAATAATATTCTGAGTGCTACCCAGGTGTTCGGAAAGTTGTCACAAAGATTATTATTATTCAAAATAAATTGTAGTACTTCTTGAGGAGTGCTGCAATCCTTAGGCCGCAAACTTGAGATAGCCTAGCTCTTCGCCAAGGTCGAAACCGTTAATGTTACAGCTTTCTCCGTCTTTCAGTGCTTGATGAAGATCCATACAGTTCTTTAATAATGTTTTATTGCCAGGAATTGTTTCAGGTCATAAAGAAAACCCCAAAGGTCCACATGTTGTTTCACTGTTCAAACTATTCTTCTATTGACAATCTCGTGGTATCTACAAGCTGGTAGAAGAAGTAAACTTTGAACTTGGTTTTCGGATTCGTAGTAATAACTTCATCTTCACCTTCGTACCTGAACTGGCGTTTTCTACGACCAATGCGTGAAGGCAACTTAAACGCTGGATGAACAGCAAATTTTTCAACCATTTCCTTCGTTTTTATTAAAACTTCTTCATACCCTACATCCATGATTGATCTGGATTGATCTGGAAAAAGATGTCATACCATACCACGATAAAGATAAAGAAACTATATTTAGTTAGTTGGTCTGCGAGAGTAAGCGCTTCATGACAGATGCCTGAGTCCGATTTCTCCGATTCAGCTAATGCAATAAGGGCATCGTAGACTTCAACTATCTGGTATCGAATAGCACTTAGGCTGTCCACTCTGCACTCCCAGCGCGTTTCGCATACTGGCTCCACAGTGAGATTTTTGACGTGATCTGTAAGAAGCCCCACCGCCGGAGTTGAAACCCATTCAAGCTATACTTTCCACCTACCGTGGGCGTGAAACTCCATTACTACGACTTCTGTTCTTTATATCTCTACGTGATGAAGAACAATCCGTACCCCATAGGTGTACCTGAAAAACTGGTGGGACCTGACCTGCCCACCATCGAGGTGTTCTCAACAAATTTGAACAGGTACTATTTCAGCCTTTCTTTCGTAGATGTGCTCCCCCACGCGATTTATGGATGCCGATCTTACCCGTCGTTATAGATCACAAGCTCATGTTTCCCCTGTGCGTGAAGTGCGCAGATGAGAACAATGGGGATTGTAATCATGCAACCAACCAGCGTAAGATCAGCGGTGCATATGCAAGCCCTGAGCTGGACCTAGCCGTTCGCCATGGATACAGAATATTGAAGATACTTGATGTGTGAAGGTTTCAGAAGCTACCCAACCTTTTCACGCCATATATAAACGCTTTTTTGAAGGATAAGGTAGAAGCATCAGACTACCCGCGAGAAGTTGATACCAAAGATGAAAAACCGGATAATATTCAGCGTTACCGTGCCCGTGAAGGTATACAGCTTGACTGTTCCCAAATTGTTAAGAATCCTGGACAGCGCTTTAGTGCAAAGTTGTATCTAAACAGTCTTTGGGGAAACTTTACACAGAATACTGGCAAAGGGAACGTTCATTTCGCACAAAGTTATAGTGAAGTCTGGGATTATGCCAACGCTCCCAATAAAGAGGTCATGGAGATCGTGAATGTAGGTAGTACTTACATAATAAAGTACAACATCACCGAACTGGCCACAGATACCTCGCGTGTTACAAACATACCTGTAGCCAGCTTCACAACGGCCTACGCCCGCATCAAGCTTTGGGGACTACTGCACTCTCTTGGGCGGAGGGTGCCGTACGCTGACACAGATAGCATAATATTCACAGAGAGGGAGGGCGAATACATGCCGCCTATTAGGGAATTCCTCGGAGAGTTGACTGACGAGATCAAGGATGAGTATGGTGATGGTGCATACGCTGACTCCTTTTTATCAACAGGGCCAAAAACTTATGGGGTACGGGTGAGGGTTGGGGAGGATATGAAATATATCGTGAAGGTTAAGGGTATCACGCTTAACCAGGCGAACCGACGAGTCGTTAACTTTGACTCGTTGAAGGATCTAGTGTGCTTGGAAGATGAGGGCGACCAGCCACCCCATCTGACTGTGGGGACCCACAATTTTTTGGCGGAGAAACTGGGGGGCATGAAGGAACTTAGGGGTACGAAGGTATGCCGTAACACCTATAGGAAACGTTACGTTTATTTATTACGTATATTTGTTTCAATTAGGGTTTCATTGTCTCCTTTGTGTATGCGTATGTACAATCCTAAGCACCGCCCACTGTAAACTCAATCAAAGGGTCACGTGACTCCTGCTACTACTGGGCATATCTCTACCCCTGCGTGGTCAGTTGACCTCTGCAAACCCTGGAGCTCAGACGTGTATTTTCTCACGTAGACGAAAAATAGTGATGGCTACTTTTGATATTGTGTTCGACGTCTATGAAGTGGTATTCGATAAAGTCGGAAGATGTGGTGAATACTGAAAGACGGCCTAGCCCCCTCCTCCTTTGAGACTTTTAAGGCTACATTGAATCGTGCGAAGCTTGAGGAACAAGATGTTCAAATACTCTATGGATATTCTGGCGAGAGCATTGCCGGATTTCGCGGCACAAACGATGTAATGGACTACGTTGTACGGCTAAACTGTATAAAAGCGTACATATACCGTGAGGTGAAAGAAACAACGCGTGCAGAAGAGAAGCAACGGATATGGGTAAGGAGTAGGGCGGGTCGAAATTTTATATTGAAAAGATATATATTGTGAGGGGTTTGAATGGAACACAGGAACCCCCTCTTAAATTATTTTCGCTGTTTAAAGTCTCCTACCCCTGGCACAATTTTTCACTTTTTGACCTATATTGAAGAATATTCCATTTATACGAGACTTACTCTACAGTACATTCAGGTTTTTTGATGACATAAATCTTTATTAACGTATAATATTTTATTTAATAATGTACAGTATTAGAAAATTAATTAAGTACAACAATATATTCAGAAGAAAAAATTAGAGGCATAATAAATGTACTAAAATTCAATTCACTTTTTCATAGTTCCTTATCACATCAAAAGGGAAGAAATTTTCAATATCATTAGGAAATTTTATTTCACATGTTTCTTATTCATTCCATTGGGCCTTCCATTCAAACTTGGGCAGTTTTCGCCTTGATTCTAATGAGTTTAAGATAAACTCTTGACGTTTGTCATATCCTATTCTTTCCTGACATGCCTTTGTTACTAGGTTCACTGCCCTTTCCACACTTTGACTGTGGCATGGAAAAGAAGCTATCTCCAGTGCATTACATCGAGCCTGTAGTAGCTCATCGTCGTTAAAATTGTTTAGCAGCGGTGGAGGAGTAATGATCTCTTTTTGCCAATTGATCATCTCAGTGTAGTCAGTAGATTGGAAATTGAGGATTTCTAGTCTCTTGTCAGTTACCATTGATATGAGTATATTTTCTGGGTGGACAAAGTAGGCGTTATTCTTTAATATTGGTTCTATGATTGATCTATGTTGTTCATCTAAATTTCGAAGCAAGCACATTAAATGCCAAAAGTTATATGCACCATCAGTTGCATTAGGATGAGATTTTACTCAAAACCACCCTGGAGCATAGAACTGCATAATAATCTTGACTATATTTTGAAGGTTTTTATCGGGATTTGGCGTTGAGATATATAATCGAAGGACCCTGTTGGCTACAGTTAGCCAGCGAGCATGGTGAAGGGTATCTGGGGATCGAGTGGACAGATCTTGGGAAGTATCTCCAGTTTGCACTGCCAGACACATATCATAGAGATATCTTTGATCACTGCTTAGCTCCTTCACAACATTTACTGGAATTTCTTTGATGTTTCCCTTTACGCGAGAATATTTGACTACCTCCAATTTTGTTAAATCTGTTTTCAGTTTACTCCCAACTGAACCCACAAAAGTATTTGGACCTGTTGTTTTACACCAACTACTGCAATGGTCTGTTAAGATGAATTTCAACCAGTTTTATGGCTTCACCAATTTTTCCTGTATTTACAGGAGTACCATCACACAGTAAAGCTTTGATAGTATCTGTGCTGTTCGAGTCTGTAATAATAGTTATCAACTCTTCTGCTATGCAGCGAGCATTTCCATTATCTGGGGTGACATGGTCTACATAGATGCTTCCAGGTTCTTTCACAACAACATAATGTTCTTCTTTTATCTTTCCACTTTTAGTTAATGTATCTTTCCTTCCATCAAATCCAAGGTACTCCATCTTCAGATTTTCGGATTTAGACCTAAAAGTATTTGTTTCACCCATGCGATTTCTTTCTCTTTCTAATTTCTTTCCGTCAAGCATGTTGGTGTGGTTAAGGATCCCTATATATTTTAAAGCTGTATTGACTATTGCAGCTGCAGCTCTACAACTTGCACGATAACGATCTGCTGTTAATGCTAGGTTTTTATAGGAGTGCCTGTTCTGAATATTCCCAGTCAATGCTAAATCGGCCTCATAATCTACATCCTGACTCTTTGAATCTACATCCATGTCTTTTTCGGTATTTTCTATAAATTCCGATGGTAAAACATTGGTAGCTTCAGTCATTTCTTCTTGTGCTTTTAGTTGACGGTTTTGTGCTTCTTGGGCTCTTGCTAAAGCTCTCTTCTTTGTTGAACTAGCTATGCGATCAATTGGTCCTAACTTATTTTTTCTTTGTTTTTTGAACCACAAAAGACTCCCATTCTGCCATTCTTACACCTACAAGATTTCCTATCAATTCCCTTATCATAGCATTCACAAGAAGATATACCAAACATTTCATCATACTGAGCTACTTTTAAGGCAAAACTTTCATTTCTTCGATGTAACGGCACCTTGTTCAATTTTCAGGCTTCTTCTATTAGTCGACTGACTTTAAGTTAGATACCTTTGATGTTAATCGTAGGAAAAGAAAATTTCATCCAAATGTCTTCAATATCTTTTACAACAACCCTATAAGGCTATTACAATCATTAGTAGTTGCTGATCCTTTTGATTTAGCTTCTTCACGACGGCGCACAAAAAGGTAGTGTCTCACAACATCCGCTTTTGAAGGAGTCATGGCTGCTGATAATTCCGTAGGATATCCAAAGGCTGCATTTGAGGACTTGCTTCTAGTAGTCATAGTTTATATTCAGAAGTAAAATCAAATTATATGTAATTTATAATTTATGACAATTCAAATTATAATTAAAGCAAATACAAATTATTTCTATTTATCTGAAAAATTATTTCTATTTATCTGAAACATAAAAATATCAAGCATTAAACAAACAACTTATCATGTAACATATAACAACATTAAACATATGCAAATATGAAGGTAAAAAAGGGAGGAGGGGCATGTGATAGGGGTAGTAGGGTAGCACATGCTTGATTTTTTAATATTTTGTTAAAGCGATAAAAAAAAACCTTCTCACATAGTGTACTTTTTAAGAAGTAGCATTTTTTCCCATTTAAATATATGCAAATATGAGGGAAAAAAAGAGGGGGTATGTGCTAGGGGTAGCATGGGTAGCACATGCTTGATATTTTAATATTATGTTAAGATGATAAAATTAAACTTCTCACATAGTGTACGTTTTAAGAAATAAAAAAAATTCCCATTTTCGACACAGCCTAGTAATGAGTCTTGTTCATGAGTGGTGTGACAGGCGGTATTATGTCATGCTGCATCATACCGAGTACGCGTACCCTGCGGCTGAGAATGTAAACCTTGTCATCATGGACAAGCTAAAGTACTTTTACCACTACATTCATATACAGTATATCATGACGTGGTTCGCAGTGAGGTTGTGGCTAAAGGCCTGTGTGAGTTCTTAATAGAGTTTAGAGACGAGTATCGATTGTTAAAAAAAAAGATAAATACGGTCACATGATTTTCTCAAATAGTGCACCGGATTGTTCATGTGTGGAGAACGTCTAGTGCGCATTCCGCTAAAACATTAAAACTGTAATTACCCCATGTCGAAAAATTGCCCGGTATGATGGGTACAAGTACTCGCGTGATTCATGCTAGAACAAACCCGTACACGATTCAACAGCTTATGGTGTGACTCACTCCCCCCGTCGAGCCGATCCGCCCATCCGTGGTTCATATGGAACTTCATTTGAGAAGCATTCTCAATGCCGTGTATGATGTGTCCGTGACGAAGTCATTGCGAGTGTTCGGGCGTGAAACCGGTGCCATTAACTTTGTACCTGAAACGTCTTGTAGAGAAGCAAACTCTGGTAAACGTAATGTTATTTAAATGTTGAGGAGATGAATAGAGTCTTCGTGATAGTTGAGAAGTGGGGTGAGGACCGTTATAAAATACCTGCAGGTGTAGGTACAAGAAGAGAACAGATTAGTGATGCCCCCTCATATGCCATTGTTTATACGTTTATAAATAACGATCAGTCATGCATTGATATACGGCTGATGTGGAAGAATGCGTCCTCGACAGAATGTTTGAAACCGTCGGATTCCACAAACTGAAGCTATATTAGATGCGCGTGTTACGGATATGATTTATTATGACACGGTACTTGAATGCGCATACACCACTCTGCTCGGCGGGTTTATCGAATGTAGGAATGAACAAGGTGAGAATGGTCTAGAGCTGGATGCTTATTTAAAAGGTTTAGACTTCGAAATACCATGAATTTTGGTACAAAGGACTTGAGCGGTACAGGGCAGAGCTCGCCTACACTGTTCACCCTGAAGAATTGTATGTACCTCTATATAATGACCAGCTGTCGTTACGACTTAAAATATTATTTTAATTGCCGCTATGCGTTGTGAAAAAGAGTTCACGATTGAAAAGCTCGGGTTGGTAAGAAAAAGCCCTCGATTGGAAAGGAGTGTTTATAAACTTGTATTTAATAATGATGTGGTGGCTAACGATGACCTCTTTGTGCATGCTTTTGAATGTATTCTAGCCGTGTTTAAAGATAACTTGCCAACCGAATGTAAAGTGGGCACAAAAATAGTATTGAACGATATGAAGGCCATTTACATCGAGTATAGGTACTCCTATAATTTGAGCAGTGAAATAATGTTAAATCGTATTTACTGCGTAGTGCAAAGCAATAATGATGTGACTGTAGGCTCGATTACGTGCGAGTTTAGTGTTTTAATTAAGCGCAGTAGAACGTAAAGCGAATGTATTTTGATGTATATTTATTTTCAATATATTTAATTATTTAATATAATTGTGTATATAGATATATTTTTCCTGTACTAATATATTGATGATGATACTCCATCGTTTTGTATTATATTATTTTTTATTTTTTTTTTATTTTTTTTTTATATATATATATATATATATATATATATATATATATATATATATATATTCCATCGTTCGTATTTCTTATATTATTATTAATTTTTATTGCATATATTCCTCGTTCGTATAGGATTGTGTATTTATTTCCTATATATTTCGTGAAATTGAATCCAATAATTCGTCTAAATAAACAGAATGATGTAATGGTATTTTATTTAATTCTTTTGGTTGTATATATAAACGATATTATTATTTAATTATATGCATACCAAATGGCTGGTTACGCAGGCAGTTTTTGTCTTTCTTGGAATAAAAAGAAATGCTGTTTTTGAAGACATTTTATATAAGAGATAATTGACAAGTAAATAGACACTTTCGGTTTGGCTTTAGAGTAAATGGATGCTATTCAGGTCTCTCGAGTTACAGGTAAATTAAATATTATTCTTATAGATTATGTTATGGGAATAATGTACAATATAAAGAGTCCTGTGTATTTCTTTTATTATTAATATTGGCGTTTTATTTATTTCTTTTGCTAAGCCATGGATTAATTGTATTTCTTTTAAATATTGGGATTCGTCTATTGTGGGCAGTGTAAAGCTTTCGCTTAGTTAACTGTATTGAGAATTCACAGAGGAATGACAAAAGTAAATAGACACTTTTTGGAGAAGTTAGTTAAAATAATTAATGTTTTTCTTTTATATATAAAAAGTGTGTACTGTTATTTTCCAGGCATTTTTCTTTTATTGTTAATTAAATAAATAATGTGTTTTAATTAGTTCGGGCAATTTAAGGAGAAAGTTTCTCTTGCCTTTAATAAATAAGTAATTAAAATAAATAGTGCAGCCTGGTAACCCTGCATATAATTAAATTCTATAGGAATCTCTGGAAACTCATATATAAATAAATAATTAAAATGGTGGTATCCGCCAACTCTCCTTATAGAAATAAATAAATAAATAAGTGGTAGCTGGAACCTCCAGACCCTCTATATAACAGATGCTAGGCCCCTGGATGCTCATTATGCGACGGACTCCGGTGGAATAAAGAACTCTCTCCTCTCTCCTTCTTAGGTTAAGGCTTAGGTTAGGATTTCCCTTTGGAGGGGATGAGGACATCCTACCTTCTCCCCCAAAGACCCTCCTCCTCCTTTCTTTCCCTCTCTTCGGTTAGGTATACCCCTTTGGGGGGTGAGGCCGTCCCATCTTCCCCCCTAAAGAGGTTAGGTGGACTCCCCAGCTTGCTGGGGGAGACCCCCTCCACCTTTTTTTTGGCACCCTGGGGTTGGCATTGGGGGGTCTTGTAACAAGGGTGGGGTGGGGTGGGGTTGGCACTGGCACGCATTGCAACATTGCATCATTGCATTGCACTCGTCCATTTTGCGGGCATATTACTTGCCTGTTATAGCACTCTCTCTGATATAAATGACATCTGTCACTAATTTCCCTCGATCATCAAGAGCATCGTCATTGTTTCCTCCAACTCTAGTTTCTATTGTTGTAGAAGTTTGACTAGGCTGCAAGCCGAGTTCAGAATCGCCAATGCTTGCTCTGCTGCCACCAAATTCCTTGGTCGCAAGGATGTCGGTAGATTTAAAGAATTTTCTTAAAGCATCTGCACCTTTTTTATTTCAACTAGTGGATCTGCTTTTCGCTTTCTGTTCTGGTGCCCTCATTGTTTCTCTTTTACAATAATATTAGAAGACATTATACCGCCCTTCTCAAGAAAAATATATTAAAATTTTTAGTTATTTCCAAATTAGTTTTTACCTTTCAGTTTATTTAAAAAATATATATATATATATATTATATATGATATATATATATTATAATATATATATATATATAATATATATATTATATATATATATATATATATATATATATATATATATATAATTAGGGTTTCATAAATGAGAACCACATTATATTTTTAATCCACATAGATGCCCGCGTTCGTTTTACATATTTATCACTCCTGGCCAAAAATGAGACTCCGACAACAATAAGGGGTCCCGAGAAATCACGCCTTACGTCAGAGAGCACAGACTCATCACTTCTTCATCATTTCCCCCTTCTGTTTCTTCGGAAAATCCTTCCTGTTCTTGAAAACTGCTTTCAGCAGGTACTGTTTGTCTTCTTCCTTCGTTGTTAGGGCAGTACTGAATTTCTCGATGAGAGCGATCCCCCGTTCAGCCGAGTCGTTCACCACAGCCAGGACGCGGACCCTAGCTAGGCCTGCTTGGTAGTGTGGGTCGCTTTCCCAAGACGAAGCAGGATTTTCGACGAAGGCGCCGTTGATCCCGAGTGCGGTGAAGAGATCCTTCGTCCTCGAGGTAACGAAATCCGAAATCTTCTTTCCTTTGAAGGAACCGAGGACGGTCTTCCCCTCCAGACGCTTCAACGCTTTCCTCGATGCCGGCTTGGCGAGGTTCTCTTGCATCCTTTGTTTCTCTTCCTGAGGAACCCCTTGATCGAAGAATGCCAAGCCGACCAGCGTCTCGGAGAAGTACCAGAGGTGGCGTTTCATGGCCGCTTGCGCTTGCTTGGCGACGTCGACGATCACGGCATCTTCCTGCAGTATTTCCAGGTCCAGCAAGAACTCCAGATCCACACGTGGGGCCTGCTCTGCTCTCGTCGCACGACTCCAAGCCTTTGCGTAGGCCAGGGCGACGAACAGGCAGATTTCTGTGACTTCTTTCAGCTCCCGCCCGGTCATCCTGAACTGGTCCTGAAGGAGGTACAGCTTCAATCCGTAAATGGCTTTCGCCATCCACCGCGCATGGTGGTATGCTCCTGGCTTCCGCAGTGGCACATTGGCGACAGTCTCTTCCCCGAGAAAGAGGATAACCAGTTGAAGAAGTTCTTGGTAGTCATCCCGCGGCTGACCAGAAGCCAGAGCTTCCCTCACGACAAGGACAGTTCGGTCCTTGAGACCCTGAAGAGGTCCAGCGATGCTGCAGCTATCTGAATCAATAGCAGTGGTGATAAGAGATCGGTCGATGAAACCCCACTGCTCTTGGAATCTTTTGAAGATCCCAGTCTCGGGCCCAGAGGTGGGGTCCATCGAAGACCGGAAGACTTGGGCCAGGACGATTTCGTATATATGGTGCCTGCATGCTAGGTAAAGAAGTTGCTTCCCGAGACCCTCCTCAATCTTGACGCAGGCTCCCACGTGAATCCCGGTGTTCGATGCCGTTGTGTCGAATGATAACCCCTTGATTCGTTCGGACAGGTCGTGTTCCCGCACAAGACCAATGCAGACGCGTGCCGTCTCCGCTCCCGTGCCAGCTGGAACTTTCGGAACTCCAAGCAGCTTCTCCTGACCGTTCCCGGTGACCAGCACAGCAATCCGGTCCACAGATCCGTCACCTGTGATTTCAGGCAGCATTTTCCCGTCCCAGTGCAACACCAAGGGCTCCTCAGGACAGAATTCTCCCTCTTGATACGCCTCTGCTGCTTGCTTCCGAAGCGACTGGCGAGCACGATACATTGTGGAAGAGGAGATGGATACCTCCTTCAAATCGTGCCCCAAGGATTGCGCGACGACGGCGTAGGACATCGCTGCATCACGATAAGAAATGTTCATCCGGTCGTACGCGACAGCCACATCCTGAGTGATGAGGTTCCTCGACCGCTTCCTCGGAGAAGGACATGAAGCAGACGTGGAGGCTGCCAAGGAGGGATCATCTTCTGCAGATGGCGACGCCGAGGACGAGGAGCTGTCTTCAAGAGTAGCAGCTTCTGTAACCGTCTTGGCCCGCTCGAATTCCCGGTGTCGTCTCTCCTCCTGCTGTTCCTCTCGACCAGGAGCGGCTCGCAGGTAGGCACTGTGGAACTGCAGCACCCCCATGATCTTATGATCTTTATATTTAAATATTTAAAATAACCTCTCTGATTGTTTTTTTTCAATGAACTTTGAGTTTTTAAATCAGATTATATCCTTTTTTCCTTAAACTATTTCAATGCCGAACGAATGAATCACGAAAGTAGCTTCAACCTTCCCGTGGAACTGCATACTTAACAGTTCCAGATTTTGTTCGAAACGCTTGAAACCTCGGTGGCGGACGTACGAAGAGCGAGTCAGAATCGCGGGTTTAAGAGGATCCAAAGCACTGTGGACAGAGCAGTGCCGATTTGTTTGTTTGACGTGGTAGTTGTGTTGCTGTATCGTTTGCTAATTCGAAATTTAATTTCCGAATTGCATTTATCAATGATTCGTTATCATTTATTTTTTGTCGTGAGATTGAAGTTAATTATATAATAATTGGATTATTTACAATATATAGCTTTCATTTCTTAGAATATTTTTTCGCTCAGAATAAAAACAGAAGAATGGAATTTGTTTATAAATAAAAATTTTGGCAAATTCGAAATTACCCGTTAAGCGTAAGTACCCTATAATTGATTTTATGATACTAGTTTACTTATTTTTATGACTGAGTAGTGAGTAGTTATCTATTTATCTATTCGACTTTCTCTCTCTCTCATATATATATATATAATCGACACAATTGTTCGCAATTTCTGAGGCAGCACCCCCATAACTGAAAGTCACGAGCCGCCACTGCTCTCGACGCCTTTTCCTACTCTCCATTTGGGCCAGCTTCATGTCTGCCGATCCCATACTGCTCTCTGTTGGGTTCTCCTGCTGACTCTTGTAGAAGAGCTTGTCTTCCTCGTTTGTCATCATAGAAAGGGCATTGGAATGACCAATATCGAGGATTTCGTTCTTGAGTTCCGCCTTGAACATGTCCTCCGCAACACGACAGCTCTCCTCGGATCTGTTCCTGCTTTTCACCAACTTGTCGTAACGCTGGAGCAGAGCTTCCATTTTCCGAAGGGCGCTGTCCCGCCTCATAGTAGGGATCCTTGCTCTTTTCCAGAACACCATCACAGCATCCAAACAGAGGTTCAGACATTTTCTCCGTCCTAGGTTTTCCTGTTTTTGATGGAAGAAGCACTTTTGCAAGATTTGCAACTTCGTCGGCAGGCGGCTACCCAGGATCTCCTTATTCGGGTGTCCGATGAGCCAAACCTCTTTCTTGCTTCGAGTTGCCATGTTTATCTGCAATGAGGAAATATACGAATTAGAAAAGAGTACAAATACGCAACGGTAGATACAACGAGGACAAAACTCGACAACTGACACGAAGGACAGAGAGCAGTGCACCCTTCCGTCAGGAAGCAAGGCAGTCGACTAACACTAGAACAACTGAAATTAGAAATACCTAAGCAATCTGAAGCGTCAAATCTCGGGACCCTTAAACGTTTTCTGATCTGGTTGAAACCTGTTCAGACGAGTTTTCTCGGCAAAAGGAACAGGGGTATCAATGTGGATTGAACTTCCTTCCACTTCATCCATCAACCACACTGCCGTGAAACACCCTAATATATATATATATATATATATATATATATATATTCTCATAGGAAAATAAGATATAACAGAATTAAACGAGAAAATAGTTTTAACTACCGCCCATTTGAGATGTTCTGGACCTCTGTCTGATTCACTTTTCATAAATTTCTACAACATTCGTGGCCTTTTCTCAAACTTTCAATCTGTTGAACACTACGTCTCCTCTTCCTAAACCTCATCTTCTTTTCCTCACTGAAACTCAGGTGTCTGGGACAACTAACAGTAACCCCTTTTGTATACCCTCTTACTTTCTCTATACTCAATTTCACTCTAAAGGTGGATGTTGTTCTCGTATTCCCGAACTCGAATCTTCCGAATTCTATATCCTCTGGCTACAGCTTACATGCCAATCTCAAACTAAATAAATCTCCGCTGTTTACTTTTCTCCTAATTCTACTGACTATCCAAAATTCCTTGAATATATTACTTCGAAAGTGGAATAGAGGAGTACCTCGAAATTCGTCGTTAATTCGTTCCGGAATAACACGACGAAATACGAAACGACGAAATTCGAGGTAGATTATAACATGTTTCAATGAGAAAACATTTTACTATATTATGTTATTAAATAGATTAATTAATCAAATTTTACTAGTTTTTTGGCAAAATATAATGTATATTCGTTGGTAAACAGTTGAATTTCGTCAATTTCGATCGGTTTTTTTTTCACATTTTTTCAAAAAACGACGAATCTGCGAATATGGACGACGGATTGCGAAACTCTTGGTAGTAAAAGATTGACGACGAATCTGCGAAACGACGAAATTCGAAACGACGAATTTTGAGGTATTCCTGTACATTCTTTCCCGCTCTCCCTTTGTTGAAATCTCCATTTTAGGAAATTTAAATGTTCACCACCACCTTTGGCTTTCCTCCCATTTCACTGACATCCCTGGTGAACTTGCTTAACTTTTCTATACTAAATGACCTAGAGCAGATTGTACAGCCAAGTCACAGTCATCCATTTTGTTACACACCCATATCTAAAAACTGCATTGCCAAACGATTAAGTTTTAAAGTAGCTATACAGGAATACCTCAGAATTCGTCATGAATTTGCATTGGTAAACAGTTGAATTTTGTCAATTTTGATCGGTTTTTTTTTGTTTTTTTACAAAAAACGACGAATCTGTAACTATGGACGACTGATTGCGAAACTATAGGTAGTAAAAGATTGACGATGAATCTGCGAAATGACGAAATTCAAAATGACGAATTTTAAGGTACGGTATTGCTGTATAGAAATAAACACAAAATAACAATGATATACATACAATAGACATTACAAGAACCATATGAAGCTATAAGTGAAAAAAACTAAGGCTTAAATGGGGTTTGGGCGGCCATTTTGTTTTTTATTCAAGAGACTTAAATATTACAAATACAGCTTGGTAACAGCCATATTCGGTTTCAGCATGGTCAAATTGTGTAAAATCAGCTCTGCTACCAGTTTTACCAAAAAATGCTTCTGGGTTTTAGCTTTTGTGAAAAGACGTCTAATCTAATAGGGGCAATAGGTGAACTCCATGGGGAAATGCTAGGTTCTATGATATCAAGCAACAGAATTCCTGGCACTGGGTTTCCACAACTTCTGCAACTGGTTCTGGGAATCTACGGGGTCATTGTTGAATAGGGGTATCATTATAAAACTCTCTCCAGTGCGGTACACAATTCACAAAACCTACATCATCATCCCTCCGATTCAATACTTTCTCCCGGTGAGCCAACATTTGTAAAAACTTCTCCCTCTCTTCTAACTTCAATTCAGGTGACATGGTTATTTCAGTTCATAGGCATTCTTCTGTCCAGCCTGGTTGTTCGGCTTGGGCTCCAGTCATGAACACCTTGATTCTCTCGCTTTCAGCCACTGGAAAGTCCAGTTCTTCTTCATAGACTACTAATCTTATAGTCCCTATCCGTTCCTCCACCTTGATTTTCTGTGCCTCTTGGGTCAGCTTCATTACCAACATTTCTGTCATCCCAGCCAATTGATCCACTAACCTTTGGAGTCGGGGATCTCCATCATCATCATCCTCAAAACAGTACCGTACTCCAGTCTTCCTTCACCTTCGATTACATTCAAGCAAGCAAACTGTACAGGAACCTGGTGATATCTGCAGGTACTTAATTTCACATCTGCTGATGCATAACAGGGAACATTCTGGATCACCTTTCTACATGGTGCATTCTCATTCTTCAAAGAAATTTCTTCCATATGCCCATCTTTATAAGCTCACGTTATCCTCTTCCTTTTAACATTAACTCAGAGACTGTTTTCAACAAGAAAATTAATTCCTAATACAACTGGGAATTTCAACCTTTTGACCACCACAAATAGAACTGGCTCCATCTCCACTCCATGAATTGATAGCCCCGTTGTAATCACCCCTACTGGTTTAACATGATTTTTCACTCCAATCCCGTGAATCCTCAGGTTACAGCTCTGCATCTCTGGAGTTACCTCCAGTTCCGCTACCACTGAGTGATCCAGAATCCCTACTGTAGCTTCAGAATCAAGTACTGCCAAGTAGTTCTCCAAATGTTTGATCTGTATATCCACCTCCAGTAAAGATTGAGGTGCTAACTGTTCAGACATCTCCTCGTCCAATCCACCAGTGTCAAAGACATTACTATTTACCAGATACATTTCGGGAGCATCAGCTACAGGTTTATTGTTCTGGTCATGGGGTTGCTCTTTATCAGGCTCTTCAGGAATATCCACACTCCCATCCAGACCAAATGGACCTGGACACCCTAGGTTATTACTAGCAGGTTCGCAAATAACTGGGAACCTATCAGGATAATCAATACCTGGATTCACGATCAATGATTCATTTCTGCTACCAGAAACTTGGACTAGCTCTGTTGTCTCATATCCCTGGGGAACAAAAGGAATTGCACTCACATTCATTCCCACAGGCAAAACTGGGTTAACACCCTCTGGATCTCCCCTCATCTGTACTCCTCCCATAAATTCTTGTTCTGGTATTGGGTCGCTAGTTAGGGGTAATATTTGTCATGCTAGGAGTTCTGGGGGTTCCCCTCTGGCCTCAGTTCTTGAATTGGCCCATTCCTTCATGGGCTAGTCTGGTTAAGCCCAGGAATTGGTTCCCTTGAGATGGTAGGACTTGGTGGTCTTGAACTGGGCCTTCTCTGCTGGAATGATCGCTGGTTATGACCATACCCATTATGTGGGTATGAAAAAACTATATAGGGCTATGGGTTGATTGCCTGATACCCTCATCCGTTGGAAATTTCCAGCAGATTTCAGTGGAGAGTTAAACGACAAAAGCCCTATGTTTTTTCGTTAGTTTGTTATGTCAATGCAGGTCTTTAAAGGACCTCTTTATATTTAATTGTTTGCGGTAATTTTAGCGTCGGGATTTTAGATGCCTATATGTGAACAAAAAGAAATTGTCCCACCTTATTTTTTGCTGGGTCTTAGTTTGCTTCGATGTAGGGCCTCACGATCTTTTTCGGTGTAGGGCCGCCACGATGGAGCTACGCGATGAGTTAACTTGATGTAATTAATATAGGCAGTCACTATATAAACACTTGAAGGTATAGGCCTATCTTTTTGTAGTTATTAAGTTTATTATAAGGAATTCACTCAGAACTTTAGGGAAGACAAAAGACATCTTCCCTGTTTAAAGCGTTCGCTGAATAAACAGCCCGAGAGCCGTTCCTATTCGCGTTGTATTTTCATTATTTGCTGATCTGGCAAAGTTTTTGTTTGTCTACTTTCTCTGTAGACTAAACAATAAATTGGGTTTTCTTGTTGCTATGTGAGGCTCGATGCATACATACAGGTTCTTTGTACGTATGGCAATTATTTCATTCCCAATAGGCTATGTCGCCAATCCCGAGGCAATTTTGTATAGATATTTAATTCAATTAATTAATAATTTATATTTAATTATGAAATAAAGGTACCACATATGATACCATGTTGTGAGCGCGTATATTTTTCCATATACTGGGGGGGGGGAGAAAAATTTGTATGTTATAGATCAAATTTTTTGACAAACTGTGTAAAACATGTAAAAATGGATTAAAAGAATGAAGTAGAAATTTAGGAAGAGAGGTTACTCAAGACCTATTTAAATATAAAGTTCAAGAGGCCAACTTCTCAAGTTTAGTTAAAGTTATGTCAACTTTAGGGGAAATTTATGGATTAAAGTAAAGTTATTAAGCATTTTAACTTTGCTCATTTGTGTAAGGTTTATAAGTCACCAGTCTTAATTTTTTCTTGTAAAAGTTTTCTGGCTTTCAAAGCAGTCTTTCTTTGAGGCCTGTCTGGTTTAGTCTGAGTTACATCAGGCACATTGAGAGATTCCTCCCCAATAGTATCCTGATCCATCCTTTGGGGTAATGGTTCTAATTTAGCCCCACACTCCAAAGGATATAGTAATGTGATATCTCTGGTGGTTTCACCAGTTGCTGTTTTCAGTTTTACAACCCTGGTAACTTCGTCTTCACCAGTTTTGAGTTCCAAGACTTTTCCCATTGACCAATGTTGTCTTGGTGTCTTGTCATGTATCAACACAATGTCCCCAATTTTGACTGAATCATTCCAACTTTGTTTTGTTAATTGTTTATGTCTTTCTCTAAGACTTGTTAAGTATTCTTCTCTCCATTTTGTTATAAATTGAGTTTTGATTTGTGTCAAATGTTGGTATTTTGTGTTGAGTTCTTTGTGTCCTATTACCCAATCTGGATCCTCTGTACTGTTATGTTCATATTCTGGTAACATGTTTACTGTTTCTCCCTTAATTAGGTGGTTTGGTGTGAGAGGTTCTGGCTCATTAATACCATCTCCCACATAAGTTAATGGTCTGTTGTTGACAACATTTTCAATTTCTGACAGAATAGTCATGAGTTCAAAAAGTTGTAGATGTTTGGTCCCAATAGTCTTTTTAAGGCAGTTCTTTACAGTCTGTATGTTTCTTTCCCAAATGGAACCATACCATGGTGTATTAACAGGAATGTACTTCCAGGTTATTGTGTTTGATTAAATGAGTTTGTACTGTTTCACTGTCACAAATCTGATGAATAATTCTTTCACCAGATTTGAAGTATGTGGCATTGTCTGACCATATAGTTTTGGGTACAGAATTGTGTGCACAAAATCGTCTGAAAGCAGCAATAAAAGCTTCTGCTGTCAGATCTTCTACTATGTCTAGACATATGGCACGTGTGGCAGCACAGGTGAAGAGTACAATGTACGCTTTGTATTCCTTTGAATCCATTTTGTCTCCAAAACTCACATTTACCGCTCCAGTGTAGTCAATACCCGTGGTTTCAAATGGCCGAGTAAATGTTACTCGTTCCACAGGTAGGTCTGGAGGGCTTGGGGTCTTAAAGGGTCGTGAATGGATACGTTTACAAGGAATGCATGTGTTTAAAATTTTCTTTGTTTCAGTTCTACCCTTTGGTAGCCAGTAAGTTTTTCTCAGCTCCGTCAGGGTTTGTGGGACCCCCATGTGGTGTATTTTGTTGTGGGTATCCCTGATGATGAGATTTGTGAAGTGATTCTCCCGGAAGAAGAATTGGGTGCTTAGAGTTGTAAGTCAAAGTTGACTTGTTAAGCCTTCCTTTACACCTTATCAGACCCTCTGTATCCAGGTACAGATTTAGATCCATGACAAGTGAAGGAATTCCTTTGTTTAATGTGTTACTGGACCTAAGATACTTCAACTCCTTGTCAAATTCTGAAGCTTGTATCTGTTTGAGCCAGTGTTTTGTTGCAGTTTCTGTTAAGTTAGAAAAGGCCTTCTGAGGACAGTGTTTGAGAAGGTAGCTATTGACAAACTTGCAGCAATAGACTGTAATTCTCAAGAGTTTGTTGAGGTCTGAATAAGGTATAGTCAAATATAGGTTTGTCCTCAGTGATCTTTTCAGTTGTTGTAGAGTTGAGTGTGAGGTTAACTACTTTGGCTGGCCAAAGATCCTCACATGTTAGCCATTCAGGCCCTTCATACCAGATTTTATTTGTTTTCAACAGTTTGTAAGAGAGCCCTCTTGTCAAAAAGTCTGCAGGATTCTCTTTGTTTTTATGTACCTAAATTTGATACCAAGGATGTGTTTGCAGTTTTGATTTCTGTTAGTCTGTTTTTCACAAATATGTTTTTGCAAGAAGTTGTATCTGTGTTGGTCACCCATGTTAGACAAATTTGACTGTCTGTCCATAAGTAAATGTTGTTATGTCAACTTCTTTATACACTTGTGAGAGAAAGTTGCTGTTTTAACTCCCAATGAGACAGCTAATAATTCAAGTTGTGGTACAGTTTTCTTTTGGTTTAAGGGTGCCACTTTTGCCTTTGAATAAACCAAGTTACTTTCATTTTCACTTGTTAAATAGGCACAACACCCGTAAGCTTGTGTGCTGGCATCTGTAAAAATGTGTAGTGTTTGAGATTTCAATCTGTAGCCAGCACATCTTGGTACGTAGATGTCTTGAACTTTGTTTAAGTCTGTGGCTAATTTTTTCCAATGAAGTTGGTCTTCCACTGAAAGTGGTTCATCCCAATCAATTTTCTTTTTCCATAAGTCTTGCAAAAGGATTTTGGATCTTATGGTTGCTGGTAAATATAATCCAATGGGGTCAAAAATTTTGGATGATTCTGAAAGCACTTGTCTTTTTGTATTGGCATTTGGATTTAAGTTATAACTCTTTGTGCAAAGAGTGTCATCGTGTTCGGAATTCTGTTTTAAAAACCAAAGCATTCCAAGTGTTTTTGTGTAATTGTTTGGTTCAATGTTCCCATTGTTGTCTTTTGTTATTTGTTCATTTAATTTAGGAGAATTAGAAACCCACTCTCTCAATCCAAAATTTCCTTGCTTCATTATGGGTTGTGACATTTGGTAAATTTCAAGCAATTCCTCTTCAGTTACAGTGGAACCAATGAGGTTATCCACAAAAATTTTGTTTTAAAAACTGAACTGTTAAGTCCTCTTGAAATAAGTTTAGGTGGTTTTTAATTGTTAAAGCAAGAATACTTGGAGAGCAATTTGCTCCAAAAATAATTACTTTAAATCTGTAGGTTTTGAAACCTTTGTTAAGTCATGTGGATCATTCAACCACAAAAACCTGAGATGATTTTTATCATACTCAAGCTTCAAATTTATACAGAGGAATGCTTTTTCTATGTCACTTTGTACTGCATAATTGTCTAAACGGAAGCAAAGGAGAATTTTTACAAGATCTGAGACAAGGTTTGGGCCTTCCATGAGACAATCATTTAAACTAACAGAATTTGTGTCTTTTAAACTACAGTTGTATACTACTCTTAGTTTAGTTGTGGATGAGTCTTCTCTGTAAACTCCCCTGTGTGTTAAATAATGACAACCTCGTTTTTTAAAGGGTTCATCAGTAACTTCTTCAATGAAGCCCCTTTCTGTTTGTTCTTTGAATATGTTGTTGCATTGTTGTAAAAGATTGTCATTTTTAAGTTTTCTGTAATTTTTATACAGATGTGCCTTAGCTACTTTCAAATTGTCCATTATTTCTGGACAAGGTGTTTTCCAAGGCAGCTCCACATAGTATTGATTGTCTCTGTGCTGTTTGGTTAAAAGAGTTTGTACTGTATTGAAACCTCCTACCACTTCAGACGAGTCAATACCCGTAGTTTTAGTGGAGTAAATGTTATTCCTTCACAGGTAGATCTGGAGGGCTTGGGGCTTTGAATCCTGTACTGTTTTTGTGTTGTTTGGCCTATGGCCAAGGGAGGCCACAAGACCCTTGTTTTTGGTCTCTGGCCAAGAGAGGCCACAAGACCCTTGCTGTTTGGTCTCTGGCCAAGGGAGGCCACAAGACCCCTGTTGTTTGGTCTCTGGCCAAAGGAGGCCACAAGACCCTTGTTGTTTGGTCTCTGGCCAAAGGAGGCCACAAGACCCCTGTTGTTTGGTCTCTGGCCAAGGGAGGCCACAAGACCCTTGTTGTTTGGTCTCTGGCCAAGGGAGGCCACAAGACCCCTGTTGTTTGGTCTCTGGCCAAGGGAGGCCACAAGACCTGTTGTTTGGTCTCTGGCCAAGGGAAACCACAAGACCCCTGTTGTTTGGTCTCTGGCCAAGGGAGGCCACAAGACCCCTGTTGTTTCGTCTCTGGCCAAGGGAGGCCACAAGACCCCTGTTGTTTCATCTCTGGCCAAGGGAGGCCACAAGACCCCTGTTGTTTCGTCTCTGGCCAAGGGAGGCCACAAGACCCTTGTTGTTTGGTCTCTGGCCAAGGGAAACCACAAGACCCCTGTTGTTTGGTCTCTGGCCAAGGGAGGCCATAAGACCCCTGTTGTTTGGTCTCTGGCCAAGGGAGGCCACAAGACCCCTGTTGTTTGGTCTCTGACCAAGGGAGGCCACAAGACCCCTGTTGTTTCGTCTCTGGCCAAGGGAGGCCACAAGACCCCTGTTGTTTCGTCTCTGGCCAAGGGAGGCCACAAGACCCCTGTTGTTTCGTCTCTGGCCAAGGGAGGCCACAAGACCCCTGTTGTTTCGTCTCTGGCCAAGGGAGGCCACAAGACCCTTGTTGTTTGGTCTCTGGCCAAGAGAGGCCACAAGACCCCTGTTGTTTGGTCTCTGGCCAAGGGAGGCCACAAGACCTGTCGTTTGGTCTCTGGCCAAGGGAAACCACAAGACCCCTGTTGTTTGGTCTCTGGCCAAGGAAGGCCATAAGAACCCCTGTTGTTTGGTCTCTGGCCAAGGGAGGCCACAAGACCCCTGTTGTTTGGTCTCTGACCAAGGGAGGCCACAAGACCCCTGTTGTTTGGTCTCTGGCCAAGGGAGGCCACAAGACCCCTGTTGTTTGGTCTCTGGCCAAGGGAGGCCACAAGACCCCTGTTGTTTGGTCTCTGGCCAAGGGAGGCCACAAGACCCTTGTTGAATAGGTTGGGCTATGGCCAAGAGAGGCTATCAGCCCCTTGTCGAATAGGTTGGGCTATGGCCAAGTGAGGCCATCAGCCCCTTGATGAATATGTTGGGCTATGGCTGAGGTAGGCCATCAGCCCTTTTGATGAATTTGTTGGGCTATTGCCAAGGTAGGCCATCAGCCCTTTTGATGAATTTGTTGGGCTATGGCCAAGGTAGGCCATCAGCCCTTTTGATGAATTTGCTGGGCTATGGCCAACGTAGGCCAAGTCCCTTTGATGATCTGTTGGGCTATGGCCAAGGGTAGGCCATCAGCCATTTGATGAATTTGTTGGGCTATGGGCAAGGTAGGCCATCAGCCGTTTGAAATAGTAGTTTGGGCTATGGCCAAAAGTAGCCATAAAACCCTTTAGAGTAGAGTAGTTTGTTTGTATGCAGTGGCGTAACTAGGGTGGGGCAGGTGGGGCGCGTGCCCTGGGCGCCAAATTTCGGGGGGCGCCATTTTTATGATTTAAAAAAAAAAAATTAAGAGTAAAAACATGCTCTTTTGGAAATGTACCGGTACCATATCTCTAGTCATCGAATTTCCATGAATTTCAGGTTTTTAACTTCATTTAACTTTATTAATTCATTCTATTTTTACTAGTACAGTTCCCGCCGCTTCGCTGACGGTTAGACAGGCTAAACTACAAAAAAAGAACCCAGCCGTGAAAATTTTGAGCTTCACATTGTGTCAACATTTCTGAATCTGGTATCTCCCAAAACCTCCTCACCCCCATTCATACAACTTGGGGGCTAACCCCCTCCCCCATTACCCCCACCCCTCCCCATTACCCCACCCATCCCCCATTACCCCCACCCCCACCCTTCCCCCATTGCTAAACTACAGAAAAGAACAGTCATGAAAATCTTGAGCTTCACATTGCCGCCCGTAATACAATTTCTGAATTTTTTTTTACAATTTCTGAATTTTTTTCTCACAATTTTTTCTCACAATTTCTGAAAGTGTGACGGACAGACGGACAGACGGACAGACGGAGAGCTCTCTTATTATAGTATAGATTAGAATTTTATTGTGAATTATTAATTTATTCTATTTTTTTGTTTCTTTCTCTAGAAAATTTTACCATGAAGCGAACATTGCCGATACCGAAAAGTCCGAAAAAGAAGCTGAGTGGAGCAGAAGGCAGGAAGAAAAGAAAAATGCAAGAAGCAGAAGGTAAAAAGTCAAGTGGCTTTATGATGTCATTTCTTGAACAGCAACAAGCTGGTCCTTCATCAGCATTAACTGCATCAGATATGAGTGTTGACCAATTCGCCAGTGTATCAGAAGGAGAATTAAGTGTCTTTCAAGAACCAGAAGTGTCTTTCAAGAAGCCAGAAGATACTAAAACTTTGAGTAGCGAAAAGCAGGAAAAAACAGCACAGCATCACGATGCAGGCTTCTTGGAGTTTGATAAAATATAAAAAAAAATAATTTTATCAGATGCCCTGAGGACAGAAATGGTCACATTGGGTTCGAAGTATTTTCAAAATAGTGAAGGGCCATTTGTTCCCACACAAACCCGATCAATGAATGAAAGATGGTTTAAAAGAAAGTTGGGAAATGGATGTGGAGAAGAAGTTTGGCGCTCATGGCTTGTTTATTCTCCAGAGAAGAAAGCAGCTTTTTGCTTTTGTTGTTTGCTATTTTCTCAAATTGACAATCAGTCTTCATTGGAGCAAGAAAATGGGTTCAATCATTGGAAAGCACCAGAAAGGCTTAGCACCCATGAAAATGCAAAAAATCATCGATACTGCTTCACCCAATGGAAGGAAATGGAAAGAAATCTTTTAGAAAACGGAGGAATCATTGACGTACAGCTTCAAGCTCAAATTGCAACAGAAAAACAAAAATGGCGAGATGTTCTCCACAGAATTCTCCATTGCATAAAATGTTTAGCAACTCAGAACCTTGCGTTGCGTGGTCACAAGGAATCCCTTAGACAGGAAGAGGAAAACAATATTGGAAATTTTCTTGGGTTATTAAAATTGTTGGCAAGGTTTGATCCTGTCGTGAAAGAACATCTCAGTATTGTGGAAGAGTCTTTTCTTGGATTTATCCAATTAAAACGAAAGGATGCTGAAAACATTGTGGAAGTGATTCTGGAACAACTGAAAAAAAGACAAAATGCCGTTAGAAGACTGTCGATCTCAATGCTATGACAATGCTGCAGTTATGGCTGGTTATAAAAGTGGTGTTCAACAGAGGATTATTGAAAAAAATAGCAAAGCTATTTTTGTAAACTGCGATAATCATTCTCTCAATCTGGTTGGAGTGCGTGCTGCTAACCATGATGCAGTGATGGTGACTTTTTTTGGTGCAATTCAGTCGCTTTATTCATTCTTTTTACGTTCAACTCTCCGTTGGCAAAAGCTGAAAGATGCCATACCAATAGTTGTCAAATCTGAATCTGAAACTCGATGGAGTTCCAGAACAGAGGCTGTGAAGCCTGTTTATGAATACTTTGATATTTTGTGGAACTCTTGCAAAGCATGGTTGATCGGCTTTGAGCTTTATGAAGAAATCCTGGATTGTAAGATGCTTCTGAAAAGTCGCCCAAATGTTCAGATTTCTAAAGCTGAGGAACTCCTCAAGTTTATTGTTCAGTATGGAGATGAAAATGTTTTTCCAAATTTGAGAGTAGCTATTCAGATAATGCTCACTATTGCAATTTCAATTGCCAGCTGTGAGCGATCTTTCAGCAAGTTAACATTGATCTTATCATATTTGAGAGCTTCAATGGGCCAAGAAAGACTTTCTGCTTTAGCCTTGCTCAGCATTGAACGTGAGGAAACTGAAATAAAAAATTTTGATGACATTATTGATAAGTTTGCATCAGCAAAAGTAAGAAAAATACATGTTTAGTGTGAAGTTTCAAATTATTCATTAAAAGAGCCAAAAATAATAGATGCAAACAAGGCATTTCTTTTAAAGTACCATATAATTGGAATGATTTTTGTCAGTATCTAATATTCTAATTGCTAATTCTGCTATCGGTAATTCAGTAAAATTCAAGAAAACATCAAAGTGGACAAAGTGAGTAGTACTATAGTGGCAAAATTTCGGACAGCAATGGATCAATTTGAAAATTTCCCCCCTCACCGTCCTTCATGGCGGTCCTCCACCGTCCTTCATGGAGGTCCTCCACCGTCCTTCATGGAGGTCCTCCACCGTCCTTCATGGCGGTCCCTCCTTTATGAGGTGTCCTTCATGGTCCTTCAAAAAAAAAAAAAAAGGGGGAAAAAAAGGGGGGGGGAGGGAAAAAAAGGGGGGGGAAAGGGGGGGTTAAATTTAAAAAATAAATTTAAAAAAATAAATTTCAAAAATTATATTTAAAAAATTAAATTTTAAAAATGATTCGTCTTCACCTTCCTTCAAAAAAAATTTAAGAAAGGGTTGATCCTGGCCTTCCTCCTTCAAAAAAGTTCTTTCATGAGGCAAACAAGAACAAACATGAAAAAACACATACATTCGAGTACTTCTGTTCAGGCAAGTTAGAAGACAGTAGAAATGAAAACTTATATGAATATCTGAATATCTGAAATTTTCAAATGTTAACAAATTGCGAACAATACATAAATGAAAATCAGAGTGATCATATTTTAAACCGAAAACAAGCTCTTTGTTTAAGATCTGTATTATGAAAAATAAAATTAATATTTATTATTTTAATTTCAATAAATTAATTTCTCTCTTTTTTAAGGGAAACTGGCTTATTTTCAAACGAGATGACCTTCAAATACAATATATATTCATATCACACGCATATATGTTTATTTACTTTTAAGTATGTAGTTTTCTGTTATTTACATCGATATATTCCATCACATTCACTTTCACATGTCATCTTCTGGTATATGAATTAATAATTTTACCGTTCATGAAATTTCGTTATAAAATTGCATGTGTTAAAAAGAACCAAGTTGCCTAACGCGGCTTTGAAACTGAAGCAGCAATTCTGTTATCCTCCTCTAAACATCCACTTAAATATTATTACTAATATTGATTTATTGTTATTATTACATATACATGTACACGTATTAAGAGTATTTAAATTAAATATATTGATTTCAATTCCCTTCGTAATAAAAGCAAACTGACAAAATTCTGCCTTCTAAGCCAACTTTAATTAAACAGATGTTGCTATCAGGCAACCCATCATAGTCATCCAATAGAATCAACTAGTGAACTAACATATATATATATACTTTTAAAGGAACACATTGCGTAATTTTATATTTTAGAAGTACAAATCATCAAATTTTATTTCCATCTTAGCCATGACTTCTTTCCACGGTAGTAAACATCAAATTATTATTCTTAAGTTTCTGTAAACCAGTAATTGCAATTGTCTTTTTATCTTATTCCTATTATGTCTATAAATAAAATTTACGCAGTATCCATTTCATAAGAGAATCAACACCTATGATCTTAAAGAATAATGTTAGCTTCTTGGTTTATTTCGAATCGAATAAGTTTACCAACAGTATATAATACACACACACACACACACACACACACATATATATATATATATATATATATGTTAATCACAGACCGTGCATGGAGCAAGGAACTCTTATGGGGAAATTGGGGGAATTTCACAATTAAACACGTGAAATGAATGAAGGGTATATATATATATATATATATATATATATATATATATATATATTTGATAGGTTCACTGATTCAATCTACAGTATTTGCATAATTCTTTGTACGTTGATTATATTCAGCATCTCAGTTCACATTCTTACCAGATTTTCCAGGCTAGTTAATAAACAATTTTAAAACGTATGTAATTTTTTCTAATAATTTAACTGTAACGAGTAGTAGTTAATCATTACTGCTAACAACTTTTGGTTATAAACTACACAGGTCTACGAATGAGAAATTTGTAAGAGCAGTTTTCTTACTAACAGTTGATTTTATATAAATCAAATACTCTGATTTCGAATAAGGCGTACATTTTACTATCACGTAAGGATTTTCTGCAAACTGGAAGGGAAACGCAGCTACATAAATAAATATTATTTATTTCAATTTACATTAGGTATCTATTTCGTTTTGCTATGTTAATTACAAATGCAAACAACTTTAAAAAGAAAGATTGTTATTTAAGCCAGCTAGTTTTCTTGCGGCCTATGCTATGGTACTTTTATATAGTAATTCTGTTGAGCCCATTTCAACATCCAACAGTAGGCAGGCGTCGTGCTGACGGCACACATTCAATGACATCTTATTAGTTTTTGATAGAAATTAATATGACTCAGTTTTAATTAAAACTAATTACATGTGTAATGTGAAATATGACATTTTGTGATTACATTAACATTAAGTTCATCATGATATACATTTCTTTTATTAGTAAAAATTATGAAATTTGTTTTACTAGTATTTAGGAAGAGTTTATTGGTGGTCAACCATTTTATTACACTGATGAATTCTGAATGAGATATATTCTTAGCTGTATTAACATTTTTGCAAGAAAAAGAGACAGTTGTATCATCTACAAACATTATGAAGTTCAGTATATTTGATGAACGTGGAAGGTCATTTATATATAATAAAAATAACAGTGGACCCAGAACCCAGCACTGTGGCACACCATGCTTGACAGGCGCTTTAGTTGAGCAAACCTTATTTACTGATACATAATGATATCTGTTGGACAACAACCAAATAAGTAGGTTTCTCCAAAAAAAAAAAATTCTCATTTCCAGTTAATAGAAAACTTGGAAAGGTCTTTAGAAGGTATAACTGGTATTTAGCATCGTTGCCTCGTTCATGAGGCAATACCACCAAAGAAGTTCAA
This sequence comes from Bathynomus jamesi, assembly GCA_023014485.1. Classification (NCBI taxonomy): domain Eukaryota; kingdom Metazoa; phylum Arthropoda; class Malacostraca; order Isopoda; family Cirolanidae; genus Bathynomus; species Bathynomus jamesi. Next base: position 290,193 of record JAJOZX010004068.1, read on the forward strand.
ATCACATCTTCAACAATAATTCAAGTAAGGATCTTTCACTACACGGTCGCTTTCGTTTATTTTAGCAAACCTGAAACTTAAATACTCTCAAATTCTGAATGCTTTATACAACAAGAGGAAGAAATCGTAATTTCTCTCAAAACTGTCCTAATTCCATTATTCTAAATCCACATATTCTCTGTGACATATATATATATATATATATATATATATATATATATATATATATATATATATACAGTACTTACTTATGTCTGTTGATTTTTACCCATTCTTCAACAGAATGTACAAGCTGTTGCAAGTTAGAAGTCGGGGATACGGGGAAACTTTATTATTATTATTATTAGTAGTAGTAGTAGTAGTAGTAGTAGTAGTAGCAAGGGTAACAGTAGTTTAAAACTTATCCTCACTTCTTCACATCTCTCTTTCATTGCAATCCTAAAATACCTAAGCTATCCGCTGAAGCAGGAGTCACGCCAAACTATTTTACATCGAAAGCATTCTAACATCTACATAATAACAGAAATGAGCCCGCATATACAATATACGAGTTTACCCATTTGGTTAATATCACAATGCTTTTGTATCACTCATTACCTATCTGTATTACCTAAAAATTAGCTAGCTAGTTGTCAACTAGCGATCAAAATAATGTAATGTGCAAATTTTTAGTTTGGAACCGAGCCTTAAGCACGGTCCCAAACGCACACGCACACGCACACGCACACACAGATTCTTTCAGAAAAGGGGATATATATATGTGTGTGTGTGTGTGTGTGTGTGTGTGTGTGCACACAAGCACCACACACACACACACACACACAGAATCTTTCAGAAAAGGGCATATATACGGGGTGTCAGGAAATGATTGCCCCCCCCCCTGTAGAGCAAAAACTAGAAGAGATAGATAAAAACCGGCGACACCACTTGAAAGAGCGTTAAAATCTGAATAAAAACCATTATATTCTATTCCTGTGATTTTAATTCTTACCATTTTTTTCCCCACAGAAACCATGGCATCATCTATTTTGAACGATTCAGAGAAAAAGCGAGTTCTTGACCGCATTCGAGCTGTCACATTTCGTGAAGCAAAGGAAGCTGGTGCAACTTTCATAACTCGACACTGGGTGGCTGAGAGATTAAAAAGATCAGAAGACTTTGTCAAAAGGAATTGGAATAAGAATCCTGAAGATTGTGAAACAGAATTTCGAGGAGGAAGACCGGAGAAATTATCTCAAGAATCGAAAGACATTGTGCTTGCTGCATCACGGCGCCGAAAGAAGAGCTGCTCTGAGGTAGCGAAAGAGATACTTATCCGTCGTGGTAAGATAGTCAATCGGCAACTTGTGCATCAATTTCGAGTTCGCCAAGGCTTGAGTGCTTGGCATGAAATAGCTAAGCCATGGAAGAGTGATCTTAATATTGAAGATCGGCTATGGTTTTGTGATTATCTTGAGGAATGGACGGAAGACGATTTCCTTCACTTGGTTGTCAGCGATGAATTCTTCGTTTATGTCTCCAGAAAACCAAATTTTCAGAATGATCGGGTTTGGGCAACAACTCCTGATGAAGTCCCAGACGACCAGAAGTATCGAGAAATAGTAAAAAATCCAGCATGTGTGGGTGTTTTCATTATGTTCTCTATTCGGAAGCTCATCTGGGTTATCAAACCAAGAGGAACCAGTTGGGATGGGCCTTATTTTCGAAATGTAATTTTAGCCCAACATGTAATTCCGTTTTTGAAAGACCCCGAGTGTGTTTTGGATGTTCAACAGGCAACCTTTCTTCACGACAAAGCCCCCTGTATGAAAGCACTTGCGACTCAACAACTGCTTAAGCACAATAACATTGATTTTTTCGGAAATAATGAATGGCCTGGCAATTCTCCCGATCTTAATGTCTGTGAACATGTCGGATTCATCATGAAGGATCGGGTGGAGTCCTTAATGCTGGAACAACCCATTCAGAATCGGTATTCAACAGAAATTATGACTGCAAAGATCAACGAAGTCCTTGAAGAAATGAGTCATGATACCGATCTCTTTGAGACACTTCTGGGATCATACCCCGTCGATTAATGGCCGTCAGAGCTGCAAATGGGGGCAACACCCGATATTAAAACAAGTGTTTTTTATTCAAAATTAAACGCTCTTTCGCGTGGTTTTGTCTGTTTTTTCTATTCCTTTCAGTTTCTTCTGTACAGGGGGGGGGGGGGGGGTCATTTCCTGACACCCTTTATATATATATATAATATATATATATATATATATATATATATATATATATATTATATATATATATATACCATCCCAAATTTTTAGTGTTCCGTTCGATGATTCATCATTTCACGAAGGTTAAGCTTGTTCCTCTCTCTCTCTCTCCCTCGGTCACTAGTGGGGTTCCTCAGGGTTCCGTTTTGGGGCCACTGTTGTTTATCATTTACATAAATGATATCGACGGTGGCATCGTCAGTCGGATCGCCAAATTCGCTGATGACACCAAGCTTGGGGCCAATGTTGGGACGCCCGAAGCGATCGAGGAACTGCGTGCGGACGTAGGTAGGATAGGAGAGTGGTCCGAAAAATGGCAAATGCCGTTTAACTTGGGTAAATGCAAAGTGATGCACATTGGCTACGCCAATCCCAAGTCGGACTACTTGATTTTGGGTAGTAATATCGAGGTGACTGATTTAGAAAAGGACTTGGGTGTGCTAATTAGCAGCGATCTTAAGTTTACGAAACAGTGTGTAGAGGTGGAAAAGAAAGCCCAGAAACTATTGGGTTATATCAGGAGGCAATTTCAGTTTCGGAACAAGGAGATTGTGCTCTCACTGTACAATTCCCTTGTTCGGCCGCACCTGGAGTATGCTGTGCAGTTCTGGTCGCCCACCCTCAGGAAAGATATTGAGAGGCTGGAGCGAGTGCAGGCGAGGGCCACAAAGTTAATCCCTTCCGTTAGGCATATGGGCTACAATCGACGGTTACGCGCCCTGAACTTGTTTTCGCTTGAAACTCGGAGGCTGCGCGGTCAACTGATCGAGGTTTTCAAGCTCTTACGCGGGTTGAACGATGTCGATTTTAGAAGTATGTTTAGTTTAAATGATAACCCAACTCGCAACAATGGTTGGAAGTTGGATTTGAAACGGTTTAGGACTAGTGTGTGTGGGAATTACTTTACGTATAAGATCTGTGACACATGGAACAGGTTACCTTCGGAAGTTGTAAACAGTTCCTCTGTGGATCAGTTCAAGAAAAGGGTAGACGAAATCTTGCACACTATTTGAGTGTGTAAAGACATTTAGGACCTCAGTCTGCGGAAATTTCTTTTCCTATAAAATAGTTAATATCTGGAACCAACTTCCCTCAGAGGTTGTTTCCAGTCAAAGTGTAAATGTGTTTAAAAATAGGCTAGACAAAGTACTGAATACTCTCATAGTTTAAGACTAAAACATATGATAACTCTGCAGGAGATCGCTTGCACGGTGTCTCTGTGAGCAAGCTAAATATAGAGCTATTTATATATTCTCCACTTTCCTGTAAAATTTCCTTGGCTACTTTTCCAGGGTCAAGGTATTTTCTTCAACCTTTTTCCGTACCCGCCTCTGGCAGGGAGGGAGCGGAGGGTGGGGAGAGAGCCTTCTACTTTTCTATCCAGTTTTCTACTACTGCTAGGATAGTTGAAAGAAAAATAAACTTTTACAAAATTTTCCCTGGCACCCGTTGCCATTGGTACCTCCTCGGTATGGGCCGCAAGGCCTTTTGAGGTACTTCTTTTCCTTGTAACTCTCTCTCTCTTTCTCTCTCTCTCTCTCTATATATATATATATATATATATATATATATATATTCAAGAGAAATCCAATGACAAGGAGGAATGTAAATGCCATGAAAAGTCTTCTTTAATGCAACGTTTCGAGCAATATGCTCATCTTCAGGCTAAATAATAATAATATGAAATTAAAATCAATAAACAATTAAAACAAGACAAAACAGTTTCTATAAGACCAATTCTTAAAAACAAAATTTAAAAAGACTAAAAGAAGGTTAAATTCAGTTATTAAAATTTACATATAAAATTACAAGAAATTTAAAAAGCTATTTTTAAATTACATATAGTAAATTTGAAATTAATACAATGGAATAACACTACTAACCCTTCATTGCTGGTTCCGAGGCACGAGTAATTTTAAAACAAAACACATGGAACATACTATGGGTTGGGTGGTTGGAGAGTTATAAATTGGGAAGGGGGAATTATAAAAAATTTAAAGGGACAGCTGAGGAATCAACATTTAGAGAAGGGGTCAATGTTTTTATATAAAGAGATTCCAAAATTCTAAGTGAGTTGGAACAAGAGTTATACCCGAGAATTTTAAAATTATCTAAAGTGACATCAGTTTTACATTTAATACTATGTTCCCGGATACTAGAGGCTTCTTTTTTATTTAAAATTTTACCTGTTCGGCAACTTATTCCCATATGCGAATAAAATCTAGCCCTGAGAGAGCGCACGGTGCTGCCAATATAAGTACCAAGGAGACACCTTGGGCAAGTAAATAAATATACAACACCGCTACGCAGCGAATCAGGAGTTCGATCCTTCGCTGAGAAAAAGCTACCTAAAGACGTTTTATTAATAAATATAATGTGAAAATCAGTATGATAAAAAAATTTTTTTTAACAACTTCGTAAATTTAAGTTTAAATTCTTTATTCATGGGACCCATTTCAGGTACCAAGAAATATTTTACATCTTTAGGCACTGAAATACAGGGAAGTTGAGGCCTATAAACATTATTTAAGAAAGATCTTATTAGTTTATCTACATATTGAACAGGAAAACTATTATTGGTAAAATATAATCTTAAATTATTAAATTCATCGTTAAGTAAGGTAAAACTAGAAGTCAAATTATATCCTCTGAACAAGAGTGTTTTAATGCACGACATCTTATAGTTAAAATCAGTAAAACTAAAAAAATTCATGCCCAAACCGGTAAAAGTGGGTTTCCTGTAAACTGATGTAGTAATAGAATCTCCTTTTTTCGAAATTAAAAGATCTAAAAAGGGAAGGGAGCCATTTTCCTCAGTTTCCATTGTATAAGTTATACTGGGGTGCAGAGAATTTAAGAAATTAAAAAATTGTTGCGCTTGTACAGCATTATCAAAGACAGCTATCGAGTCATCAACGAAGCGTCTGTAAAAAATTGGTTTACAATGGGTGGGAGATTGTCTAAAAATTATACTTTCTAAATGAGTCATAAAAAAATCAGCTGATAAAGGTCCGACGGGTGATCCCATCCCAGCACCATCAATTTGTTGGTAAACCTTATTATTGAAAGTAAAATAACATTGCTTAAAAACCATATATATATATATATATATATTATATATATATATATTAAGATGTATACTTCACTTAAATAATGATATGCATATTATATATAATCACGTAAATATAAAATATGCATAATATAAAGATTTTATACAGAGTAAATGACTGACAATAAATATCGTATTATGAAGCAAACTGTGGAATGACATCTCGATCTCAAACTGTGGTTAATAGAAAAACGTGTTTTCATTTTTGTAATCAGGGTAAAAAGAACATAACAATCACCCATATTTAGCAAATGGAGAAAAACTTTGTTGATCAATGTTATGATGTGATGAATATGTGCATTTGTACATTGTTGCAAGACCATAGTTCATGTGACAAATATTAATAATACGAAGAGACGCTAGATTACATTTGACAGCTCAAATACTAAGGATAGAAATGGAATTAACAGGAAATAGTACAATAATGTCGGATGTAAGTAGAGCCACAGTCAGACGTCTTTTTATCATGAATCCCATAGCTTACGAAGATTATATATATATATATATATATATATATTATATATATATATATATATAATATGTAATATATATATATATATATATATATATATAATATATATATATATATATATATATATATTTACAAACATGTTCTAAATCAATTATTCAGCCGTTAATGTTCTCATATTTGCTGAAATAAATTTCTAATAATAAAATTTTTATAAGTTTATACATCTCAATTTTATGTTTATGTACAACACTTTTTGGGAACAGTTGGACGGAGAACGCCAATATATATATATATATATATATATATATATAAATATATATATATATATATAAAATGTTAAAATTTGAACACACACATGAGCGTGTAACAACATAGTATGAGCCTTATCAAGCAATTATACGACGCTGGAAAAAATAAATAATTAGATAAATATAAATGAAAAATGTAGACGGAAATGGAACGATTTGAGAATCTCCCCGTCAAGACCCACTTACGAATTTATGAGTTATACATCTACTAGAGTTTCTGGTAGGATGATGGCTTCATACTCTTTTACAATGTATATTTGAGAATAAAGGGGGATCATTCTAGCCTAAACATCCAAAAACCGTACAGCAGAGATCACCCCTACAAACAGATGACATTTTGTAGACGCCTAAACTACATGAACAAGCAGGAGCCCCTAAATAAAAGTTCACATACTTCATGCTCGTAGAACCATGTAGTTTTTATAATGCTAATACATGAATGATAATTTAACAGACTGTTTTCGCGACTCTTTCTGTTTTACCCTAATTCTTCCACGTGTATAACTATACTGTATGTTGTGATAAACATTCTTTGACAAACTTTTCGATGCATACATCCTATCGCTGGATGCATGTAAAACTCAATTTCGCACGCTTTTCACACATCTCTGTTGCATTATCACCCGGCTGTAGCATTTAGGACAGCGTTTTTCATGGATTAATGCGAGAGACCAGTGCACCCTGAAAATCATATTGTCAGAATTTACGAGTATATATAAACATAAGAACAAATAAATTCCATATAGGCTACTGCTAATCAAAATAATAATCAAAACACTACAAATACATAATGTTGTGAAACCTATAATAAAATAAGTTTACAAAATAGTTGCTAATTATAAGCCATCAAAATTTCAATAAAATTAAGCATGTACGAATTACTTCTCAAACTCTAAGTTTTTAAACATTGCGTTTCATGGCATCATGCATCTTCTACAACACACACACACACACACACACATTAGCTTTCTGAGTTTGGTTCGAGGTCTGTAAAAAGGTACACCTTTCTTAATGCACGAAGGTCACATTCATACTGAATACACCCTGGTGTAGGATTTATATTATCATTATGAAATGAAGTTCATTCCTAACTACGGTCTCGGAGTTAGATAAATGTTCTCAGTAGTAGCTAGGTGTTAGTAAAGTTATTTATATGTTAATGAACTTCCTGATGATTAGATATTCTGTATTGTACATTTTGTACCAAAATATATTTTCCCTATCTCATCTATCTGAACTTGGCTTATAATAGGGTTTGATGAAACCTTTATATCAGATTTTGTTCATGATTAGAAAGTGGCGTTAAAATACTCGTAGCTAAAAGTAAAAAATCTGGAAAATATTTGTGAAGGAATGTTCATAGGAAATTTCGATATTGTAAAGTATTAAAGTATATATTATATATATATATATATATATATATATATATATTATGCAGGAAGGAAGGGCCAAGGGCAAATGTCCGCAAAAGCGCCCCTCCCATAGAAGACAGCCAAAATCATCGTCCGAGATTTTCGAGATGCCTAGGCACGAGGCGTTTGAAAGATGGGGGTCATAGACAGGAGGAAAGGCGGATTGAGGAAGATTTTTCCAGAGTTCACTGGTTGAGTAGATGAAAGACTGAAAATGCCGATTAACCCTTGTATTAGCTAGTTGAATAGAAAAGGATTGAGAAAGTGTAGAAAGTCTGGTACTGCTCGCTCTCCTTAAAGGAGGAGGCATGAAGTTTTAGAATTTAGAAGAGCAATGACCGTTACGACAGCGATAGTGAAGAGAGAGTGAGGTAACATTGCGGCAAAGAGAGAGAGAATGAAGACAATCAGTAAGAGGCGGGGAACTGATGAGACGAAAAGTCTCTGATTCCATCATGTCAAGCACAGCTGTGTGGTTGAACCACCCACACATGAGAAACATACTCCATACAGGGGCGAATATGACCCCTGTACAGAGACAGCAACTGAGTCGGGGTGAAGAAACTGCGGAGGAGGTTCAGTACAACTAACCTCTTAGAAGGTGTTTAAGAAAGCGAGTATATGTATTCTTTCCAGGAAAGATCACGAGAAAGGGAAACGCCAAGGATGTTAAGAGAAGAGGAAGGGGAGCTATTGAAGAATAGGGACCCCAGCCTTCTTTAATTAGCTTTATAAAGCTAACTAAAGAAGGCATAGGCCATAGCATAGGCCGCAAGAAAACTAGCTGGCTTAAATAACAATCTTTCTTTTTAAAGTTGTTTGCATTTGTAATTAACATAGCAAAACGAAATAGATACTAATGTAAATTGAAATAAATAATATTTATTTATGTAGCTGCGTTTCCCTTCCAGTTTGCAGAAAATCCTTACGTGATAGTAAAATGTACGCCTTATTCGAAATCAGAGTAGCCTATTTGATTTATACAAAATCAACTGTTAGTAAGAAAACTGCTCTTACAAATTTCTCATTCGTAGACCTGTGTAGTTTATAACCAAAAGTTGTTAGCAGTAATGATTAACTACTACTCGTTACAGTTAAATTATTAGAAAAAATTACATACGTTTTAAAATTGTTTATTAACTAGCCTGGAAAATCTGGTAAGAATGTGAACTGAGATGCTGAATATAATCAACGTACAAAGAATTATGCAAATACTGTAGATTGAATCAGTGAACCTATCAAATATATATATATATATATAATATATATATAATATATATATTATATTATATATATATATATATATATATATACATATATATATATATATATATATATATATATATACCCTTCATTCATTTCACGTGTTTAATTGTGAAATTCCCCCAATTTCCCCATAAGAGTTCCTTGCTCCATGCACGGTCTGTGATTAACAATATATATATATATATATATATATATGTGTGTGTGTGTGTGTGTGTGTGTGTGTGTGTGTATTATATACTGTTGGTAAACTTATTCGATTCGAAATAAACCAAGAAGCTAACATTATTCTTTAAGATCATAGGTGTTGATTCTCTTATGAAATGGATACTGCGTAAATTTTATTTATAGACATAATAGGAATAAGATAAAAAGACAATTGCAATTACTGGTTTACAGAAACTTAAGAATAATAATTTGATGTTTACTACCGTGGAAAGAAGTCATGGCTAAGATGGAAATAAAATTTGATGATTTGTACTTCTAAAATATAAAATTACGTAATGTGTTCTCTTTAAAAGTATATATATATATATTATATATATATATATATATATATATATATATATATATACAGGGTGGGCCGTAAGTTTCCATACATAGGAAAAATAAACATTTTTTTATGGACAACCATTTTTATTTATACTATAATATGCTCTACATGGTTGCCATTGTTTTGAAAACACATTTCAATACGTGTTCCCCACTGTTGATGAACACGCATTAGCACAGTTGACGTTATGCTTGTAATGGCGTTGGTGATACGTTCCTTTAGATGATTTATGTCTCGTATCTTTTCCTGATACACCATGGCCTTCAAGTGCCCCCAAAGATAGAAATCAAGGGGGGTGAGATCTGGGGATCTGGGAGGCCACTCCACAGGACCACGCCGACCAATCCAAGCATCCAGAAACTGCTGATCCAAATACCGACGCACGTATTTAAATTTTCCTATGTATGGAAACTTACGGCCCACCCTGTATATATATATATATATATATATATAATATATATATATATATATATATATATTAGTTCACTAGTTGATTCTATTCGATGACTATGATGGGTTGCCTGATAGCAACATCCGTTGGCTTAGAAGGCAGAATTTTGTCAGTTTGCTTTTATTACGAAGGAAATTGAAATCAATATATTTAATTTAAATACTCTTAATACGTGTACATATATATGTAATAATAACAATAAATCAATATTAGTAATAATATTTAAGTGGATGTTTAGAGGAGGATAACAGAATTGCTGCTTCAGTTTCAAAGCCGCGTTAGGCAACTTGGTTCTTTTTAACACATGCAATTTTATAACGAAATTTCATGAACGGTAAAATTATTAATTCATATACCAGAAGATGGCATGTTAAAGTGAATGTGATGGAATATATCGATGTAAATAACAGAAAACTACATACTTAAAAGTAAATAAACATATATGCGTGTGATATGAATATATATTGTATTTGAAGGTCATCTCGTTTGAAAATAAGCCAGTTTCCCTTAAAAAAGAGAGAAATTAATTTATTGAAATTAAAATAATAAATATTAATTTTATTTTTCATAATACAGATCTTAAACAAAGAACTTGTTTTCGGTTTAAAATATGATCACTCTGATTTTCATTTATGTATTGTTCGCAATTTGTTAACATTTGAAAATTCGATGTGCTGATGTCGATGCGTAATCTCGTTAGGCCTATTAAAACCTTTCAGATATTCATATAAGTTTTCATTTCTACTGTCTTCTAACTTGCCTGAACAGAAAGTACTCGAATGTATGTATGTTTTTTCATGTTTGTTCTTGTTTGCCTCATGAAAGAACTTTTTTGAAGGAGGAAGGCCAGGATCAACCCTTTCTTAAATTTTTTTTGAAGGAAGGTGAAGACGAATCATTTTTAAAATTTAATTTTTGAAATTTATTTTTTTTAATTTATTTTTTTAAATTTAACCCCCCCTTTCCCCCCCTTTTTTTTCCCTTTCCCCCCCCTTTCCCCCCTTTTTTCCCTTTTCCCCCCCTTTTTTTTTCCCCTTTTTTTTTTTTTTTTGAAGGACCATGAAGGACACCTCATAAAGGAGGGACCGCCATGAAGGACGGTGGAGGACCTCCATGAAGGACGGTGGAGGACCGCCATGAAGGACGGTGAGGGGGGGAAATTTTCAAATTGATCCATTGCTGTCCGACATTTTGCCACTATACTACTAAAGTGTATTCTTCTCATGAAAAGTTATGCCTCTCCTCGTACATATATTAATTGTTTCTGTTGTAATTCGACAAATAATTAACCATACTTTGGTTCTATAAAATTAAATTGTATTAATAGAAATTTAACATCAACCTTAATAGTAAATATACGCGGTTATGTATATGGATAGAAAAACATTAAAGTATAAACTGTAAAAATAATTTTTATGAATTGTATTTTCATTTTTCAATTTATTTTTACATATTTTTGTGCAGTTTTATATGTATATAACTGTTTTTCATTTTCATTTGTCATAAAATAAACTTCTTAAAAGTATATTTTGTTAGCGGTATTATTACGAGTAACCAGTTTGAGTACCATTATAAGAATTCAGCCAGAATTTTAAAGAACACTGGTTTTAAGGGCGCCATTTATTGATTTGCCCTGGGCGCGATCAACCCTAGTTACGCCTCTGTTTGTATGTGTCACTGTCTAACCATATAATTTTTGGTACAAAATTATGTGCACAGAATCAGAGCGCAGCAATAAAAGTTTTTACTCTCCGATCCTTGGTTATGTTTAGACAGGTTGTTGTGTTTGAGACACATGGAAAGAGTAGTGTGTGTGTGTGTGTGTGTGTGTGTGTGTTACATTCCTCCGAATCCAGGTGGTCTTCAAAACTTGGATTCACCACTCCAATGAAGTCAATACCCGTAATTATGAATGAGTAAATGTTGTGTATCCTACAGGTAGGTCTGGAAATTTTGGGGTTTTGAAGGAATCCAATCTGTTTGCAAGGAATGTATGTGTCTGTTGATGAAATCTGTTGTGTGATTCTTCCCTTAAAAGAAGAATTGGATGTTTGGAGTCGTATGTATATATTTATATACTGTACCGTACGTATGTGTGTAAATGTGTATTTTGTTATAGGGTTTTATTTTTGGCTTTTGTGTTAGGTTAACCAATTTGGCTGAGTAAAGATCCTCAAATGTTGCATTTGAGACCCTTATATCAAGCCTTGTCTGTTTTATGCCTATATGTCAAATAGGACTTACAATAGGTTGTGCCTATATGTCAAATAGGACTTAGAGTGTGTTGGCCTATATATCAAATAGGACTTAGAATGTGTTGGCCTATATGTCAAATAGGACTTGGAATAGGTTGCGCCTATATGTCAAATAGGACTTGGAATAGGTTGCGCCTATATGTCAAATAAGACTTGGAATAGGTTGCGCCTATATGTCAAATAGGACTTGGAATGGGGTTAGGAATAGGTGTTAGGTGGGTGTAGGTTTGAATTCGTGCAATTGCTTTAGGTCTTTGTGATGTTACAGTTCTGAGCAGTGGTGTAGTGCTGTGGGAACGTGTGGGAACGGCGTTCCCTTACTTTTTTTGGTAGACGGAACGGCGTTCCCTCACTATTTCAAATAAATCCGAACTTACAAATCTCTAACGTCATGAAATTTTAATTCCCACCCCTAGAAGAAATATGAGAAAGAATCATTAAGTGCTTCATTTCTTTTAGCTTCGACTGAGGCAATGCTAGCCTATAAAGATCTGGTAAAACAGTCACCACGGCGTACCAGTTGTTAACTTTTTTTTAGTTAATCATTCCAGTTGTTAGCTATTTTTGTTGATCGTACTGGATGTCGTATATCTAATGACACTGGAAATACTGCATCTTCAACCTTGGAATATATCCTAATATCCAGTGCATATGACCTCAAAATATCCCTGAAATTGGTCAGATTTCAAAAGATTTCCCGGGGGGCTTACAGTGCCCTCGGACCCCCAGCTGTATGGGCTCGCCGCGCTCGCCATTGTCCCCCCCCGCATCTGAGTAACACTTTCAAAATGCGTTCCCTCACTTCTTTATTTAGCACTACACCACTGGTTCTGAGTCGAATTTTGTGATGTTAATGAGTCTTATGAGTAAGTTAAATTGCTGAAATAAATTTTATAACCTACACCACAGGTTCAATTATAAATTTAGTGTTTTTAGTTAGGATAGGCCTTGAGTGTAAAGAGTAAGGCCTACTTTAAGAGGTAGGCCTATTATGTAAGGTAAAGTTAGGTGGACCTACTAAATAGGCCTATTTTGTGGGCCTACTAAGTAGGCTTATGATTGGGCCTATTATTTTATAGGACCTTAAATGAGTTAAGCCTGTTAAATCAACAAGGCTTTGTTTTGAGTTTGAAGAGTAGGACCTATTAAATAGGCTTAATGTTGTGGGCCTATTTTTATAGGACCTAAAATGAGTTATGCCTGTTAAATGAACAAGCCTTTGTTTTCGGTTAGTGTAAAGGTAAAGGGATCTGTTCCTAGTTGCATAGGCCACCATATGAAAAAACTATAGTGGGGTTATGGTTGAAATTTGGGTTAGGCCTAATGATCTAAGCCTAGCCACTGTGTGTGTCAGTGTAAATTTTAGAGGGGTCAGTTCCCCATATACGGGCCACCATATGTAAAAACTATATAGGGCTATGGGTTGATTGCCTGATACCCTCATCCGTTGGAAATTTCCAGCAGATTTCAGTGGAGAATTAAACGACAAAAGCCCTATGTTTTTTCGTTAGTTTGTTATGTCAATGTAGGTCTTTATTAAAGGACCTCTTTATATTTAATTGTTTGCGGTAATTTTAGCGTCGGGATTTTAGATGCCTATATGTGAACAAAAAGAAATTGTCCCACTTTATTTTTTGCTGGGTCTTAGTTTGCTTCGATGTAGGGCCTCACGATCTTTTTCGGTGTAGGGCCGCCACGATGGAGCTACGCGATGAGTTAACTTGATGTAATTAATATAGGCAGTCACTATATAAACACTTGAAGGTATAGGCCTATCGTTTTTGTAGTTATTAAGTTTATTATAAGGAATTCACTCAGAACTTTAGGGAAGACAAAAGCACATCTTCCCTGTTTAAAGCGTTCGCTGCACATAAACAGCTCCGAGAGCCGTTCCTATTCGCGGTGTATTTTCATTATTTGCTGATCTGGCAAAGTTTTCTTTAGTCTACTTCTCTCTTGAAGACTAAACAATAAATTGGGTTTTCTTGTTGCTATGTGAGGCTCGATGCATACATACCGGTTCTTTGTACGTATGGCAATTATTTCATTCCCAATAGGCTATGTCGCCAATCCCGAGGCAATTTTGATAGATATTTAATTCAATTAATTAATAATTTATATTTAATTATGAAATAAAGGTACCACATATGATACTATGTTGCGAGCGCGTATAGTTTTTCCATAGTGGGTAAGGGTATTGTGGCACCCAATGTTCCCGCTCACCACACCGCAAACACAATCCAAATGCCAATGGCAATCCCATTCCAGATGACACCCCCTTCTGCAGTAATCACAGCTCACCCATGGATGATCAGAAGATGGTGGTTGGAAGTCTGGCTGGCCCTGAACCTTGCTGCGGGGCCAACAATGTTTTAATCTGCTTCAGAGGTAAAAAATACATCATAAACAGTTTTTAAATTGTCTTTCTATCATGTTTGAGACCCGAGATAGGTTACTGGGTTCAAATTTTGGTTATTATGTATATTGAGTAACTCAGTCATTTTACACACCAAAATACATTTTTCTAGTAGTATTTGATGTGATTTGTTCAAATCTGACCTCCATTTCCCTCGGAAATTAACCTAACCTAACCTAACCTAACATGAATATGTTATTACATTATCATTTGTATAATTTAGGTCTCGGGGGTACGGGGGTGGAGCCCCCGTAAAGATCACGCATGACAAATTGATCAATATTGATCGACATTTTAGCGTCGGAAATTCAAAAATAAAAAATATAAAACCCTATACCGATCAATTTGTGATGCGTGATCTTTACGGGGGCTCTGTCCCCGTACCCCCGAGACCTAAATTATACAAATGATAATGTAATAACATATTCAATATTTCTATTGCTCGGGAGTCATTAGAATGCACTTCGTATATTAAATCCTCAAAATAATATTCGCACCCTTCACATGTCATCGCGACCAACATCTATGAAAAACTAACAGAAGTGGAACTAGCAACTTAAAAAGCCTAGCTCATATATCATGTTCTCATGACGTCACCAATCAAATATTGGAAGGGCGGGAAAAAAATGCAAAAATGTCATAATATTCAAATCTACATAATTTGGTAAGGACGCCTCTGCGAGCATAGTGACTTATATGAAAATGATGAGAAAATTATGCTTTAATATTTTATAATTATATTTGCTTTTGATATTCTGAGTACGATAAAACTCATATTAACCCAAATTTTGGTTGCACGCATATTAGGCCAGGTCATTTTTGCTTGAAAAAATTTTTTTGGGTAGTTTAATTTACCCTGTATTACCAAAATTTGTGTACCTACATAGAAAGTCTACTTATCATGACAAAGTTTCAAGCTTTTATATATAAATATTTTGAGGTTCCACAAGTCACAAAGTTTTGGTGATTTTTTCCGATACTACAGCAGAGCTTTCTAAACTGTGTGTCGCGACCTAATGTGTCGCCAATACCTCCCAGGTGTGTCGCCAAATTTAGTTAATTATTTTCAATATTTTTGTATTTTGAAAATTTTGATTTTTGTATCAACAAAATCGGCTACAAGATAAACCACCTACTGAAAAATGATCTAATATTTGATGATAAAAATTAATTAGTGTGTCGCCAACGTGAAAAGTTTGGAAAGCTCTGCTGTACAGTAAACTACAGCTCTTTGCTGACTTGCCATGATAGTTTACAAGGCAAATCACCCAGAATTCACCATGAGGAGGTGGCTGTAGGTCAAATTACACACCATGCCCAGCCCAACCTCCCTCCCATTAGTTTTTACATGTAGTTTATTGACATTTGTATTCGCATTTTGACTCAAAAGTAGGCATGTTTGATCTTGAAGTAGTTCTTGCCTTTATAAAACCATCTCTATTTTCCTGGCCACAGACAGAAGCTGATGCTTCTGTTACAAGTTTGACATGTCTTTCCACAGCTTGTGAATGACATGGGTACTTTTCAATAGAGGGTTAGTTTTATCACCCCTTACGATAAGCTCTAACTGGGTGTTTGTCAAACTTTTTGTCAGAGGTGGTTCATGTCTTGGGTAGTCTCCAAATCAAATTAAATCTGTGTACTCTCTTGCCAAGAAATTAATTTTAGGCTGTCTAAATTCTCTAATCCCCAAGGACACACTTTCCCTGGCTAAGAGAATGCGCTAGAAAGCTAACTCTCTCATCACTTGCCTTTCATCAAATAACATCGAGACCAATAAAGTTTCTGGGTGAGCAAAATATGCCCCTCTTTCAATAACAGGATCAATGACTGCCTTAAGCTCATCACATAGGTATCTTGAATCATAAACTAGAGGTGCCTTGGTCCCTGGTAAATTGTAATAGTAAGGATTTCGCTTTATATTAAACCATGTTGGGGCATAAACGCAAACAATGAATTTGGTCAGAGTTTTCAAGTTTTCTGATGGCTTTTTGGTCGCAACATAAAGTCTAACTATCCTTTTGGCTGTCATAGGCCTGGGTTGCAGTTTTCAAGGTTTTGGGAACATTGGCCTTTTATGACGGCATTACAAATTTCCATGAGATACTTTTGATCTTGGCTTAGATTGAGATCCCCCGGAATAGAAGGCATATTACTTGATTTGATTGCTTTGAACTTGACAACTGGCATCTTTTCGCATGCAGTAAAACTTTTGCTAACATCTCCAGCAAGGGCTTTTGGTCCTTTGGTTTTACCATCCAAATAATTAAACAAATGGTAGAGAGGTAGCTCATTGGTATACAGCAAACACATGAACCAATGAAAAGGAGTATTGTAGTGTACCTCTACCTCTAGTTGCCTGATAACTCCATTATGTATGCCAGTGTTTACATTGGTTCCATCACACCTTCAGATTCTCTTATCTTAATATTGTTACTGTTAAGAAACTTTATATCACCCTTAGAAATGTTAGTTGAATTCCAGTCACAGGAGTGAAGTGCCCAAGATATTTTGATTCTGGTTCAGCTATAAGTGTGATGTGTTCCTCAGTAATTGTTGTACTGTAGTACCTCCCATCCTTACAGATATTTGCTTTAGTTAAGTCCTTTCTTCCATCAAAATACAATGTTTCTATACTTTCTTCACTTGATTTACTCAATTCCTCTCTGACCTTCTTTCTCTGCTGTCTCACCTTATTCTTATCCACAACATTGTGATAATCTTCAGAGGTAATGAGACCAAAATCTTCCAGAACAGCAGAGGCAATGGCTGTACCAACTCTGTCTGGTATTCCAAATTGGTCACAAGTTTTTGCTAATGAAGGCAATTTGCAAGTGAGCTTATGTGCTTCACCTGATTTCTTTATACCTTCCTCAATGTGATCATCATCATCACGCTCTCTGTCTGTATCTGTTGATGTGTTAGAATCAGGAATTGTATGAAAGTTATCCCAGTCTATTGGCTCTTCCCTGGAAGTGGATGGGTTATTGATATCTCCATCTTCAATGTTTTTAGAAAATTGTGCTCATTCTTGTTCTTTACACTCAGATCTTATTTGCAGTTTCTTTGTTGTCTGTAAATCAATATTGCCTATTGCCATTTTTTGTGCACCTCTTTGGTCAATTAGGAAAGAATGTTCCATGGCAGGAACTTTTAGCTCTTTTTCACAAGTGCAAGAAAACAGATCGTGGCATTTGCAGGCAGCAATATCAAAAAGCCTTTGATTTTTAGATTTGAACGTGGTCAGTTTAGATTCAAAATCTTTCCTTTTTCTACCAGTCTTCTTCATATTTTTAGATTTTTTATGACAATCCTTTACTCTGGCTAATATTTGCTGTTCTGATATTGTTGGAATTGATGCACTTTTCCAAATCTCTTTTACCTTTGATGCATCATCATTAGCATTTGGCTCTTTTTTTCCCCTCACTAGTTATAAGTAACAGATATTTTGTTTGTAAATATTCTTTTAAAACGTCTTCATATAGGGGAAGTTGATTTCCACTGAGCTCAGCTTTCCCAAAAAGGGAAACAGCTAGACTCATGATATTTTTTTTTTTCCACAGTTGCTTTTACTTTTATGGCCTCAGTCATTTTGGATAATTGGGAAAGTCACTCTGTTAGTGTAACAACGTGTATTTAACTAGTTAAATAATTCTGAAAAGAAAAAATTTATACAGGGTGTCCCATAAGTCTGGCATCATAGGAAAAATAATAAAAAAAGGCAAAATAAAAGCTTTTATTTACAGAATGTGCTCAATATGTCCACCATTATTTTCAATACACAAATTTAGACGTCATACCCAGTCAGCAAGCGCACAGTGAATGATGTCAGGAGTAATGGTGTTACATGCCCCAATAATGCGCTGCTGCAAATGTTCAACACTCCTAATTTTCTCTGCATATACCAGCGCTTTCAAGTGGCCCCAGAGATAAAAATCTAGTGGCGTGAGATCTGGGCTTCTAGCTGGCCATTCCACAGGCCCTCTACATCCTATCCAATGATCAGGGAATTGTTGGTACAGGTGGTATTCCCTTACTTGGGTGCTGTAATGTGCAGGAGTGCCATCTTGCTGGAACCATGTTGGAAAATTATTTTCTTCATTCAAGACACTGGGAAATGCTTCTTCCTTGAGCACACGTAGGTAGGTGCCTCCAGTGACATGTTTATCGAAAAAGAGGGGGCCTATGATGCGATCCTTCCAAATGCCACACCATACCATCACCCGAGATGCATCTTGTTCCTTTGAAGAGGTATACTAGTGAGGGTTGTTTTGAGACCAGTAGCAGGTGTTCTGTTGATTTACCTCACCATTTCCATAAAAAACAGCCTCATCACTGAACAGAATGGTGGATGGGAAATTGGCATCCCAAGCATATTGTTCTGTAGCCCATTAACAAAATTCCATCTTCCAGTTGGGATCATCTTCGCTTAATTTCTGTAGGATCTGAAGTTTATATGGATGCCATTTGTGAGCCTGAAGAATGCGATGGATGCTACTTTTTGACACTCCTGTCTAGGTGGACAATCGCCAAAGAGACTTATTGGGACTTCTGTTAAAATGAGCCAGGATAGCAGTCGCTGTATCATCGTCAGTGGACCTCCTTGAAGGTCCACTGTGTGGTTTATCTTCTATGGATCCTGTTTCCTTAAACTTTGCAACAAGTCTGCTAACACAACTCTGTTATTGGCTTGTGGTCTGGATGCAGTCTGTTAAATTCAGCAGCGGCCTGTCTTTGACTCCGATTTCCTATGAGTAGAATTATCTGGATTCGTTCTTCCTTGCTCACAGACATTATGGCCTGTAGAAAGAGAGAAATATGAATTTCTCCTATGATGCCGAACTTATAGGACACCCTGTATATAAATTATATATATTCTGGAGGAAACACAGTCAAGAAAAAACTTAATAGCAAGAAGAATACAAAAATACAAGAAAACCTTAATAAAAAATCATAATTGCCAAATAATTAATAAAGTTTACATATTTGAATAAAGTTTTAAAGTTTTTTGTAATGTTTTACGTTTTACTTGTAATCTTCAGAGGACTTGTGGAACATCTAAAACTTGATCAATTTAGTTTTTTTTAATCATTGTGTAGCATTTATAGTGCATCTACAAATTTCTTGGACACAGGCATGTGGAAATTCACAAATTTAATTTTTTGACCCACCCTAACGCACATACCATACAATTTGTACAAATTGGCTGGTAGCAGTCAGTTTTTTATGCAACCACCCAAAATCAGTTTCAAAGTTTAATCCTGGACAAAAGACTAACTATCTAGACTTCCTCAATTTTGATCCTGGCATTTTTAATTTTTTTTCACTCCACCCTAATATACATCCTGGTCAGAGGTTGTACCAGCAGTGGTAGACTGGTAATTTAAAAGTTGATCCTCAATATCTCCCAATGGGGATTGGGTGGCTGATGCTACTGCTCCCTTGCCAAGCTGTCCACTAACTTCTTCAGCAACATCCATACCCTGGGTCATGTCTGGATTAGACATTCTCCACAGTTCCCCTTTTAAACTTCACTATTTCCAACCAATCTCTCAACTTATCCTGCTGGGGATGCCAAAAAGTATGCTGCAGTGGCTGCGTAGGCTGTAGTCCCCAAGTGTCTGTATCATTGAGCCACCCAGCACCCCTTCACATTTCTGGGTTTGTGATAGTCAAGAGACTGGGCAAGGGGATAGTCTCCTCAGGTATCCAAGAATGCCTCTCTTATCAGTTGTTTATTTCCAGGAGATTATTCCGGTCCGACTTGCACATTAACTGCAAAGGACTTCCCAAGCTCTATTCACAAAGTCTCCCCTTCTTTCCGGGAAATTATTCAGGTCTGGCTCACACATCAACTGTAAAAGATTTCCTCAAGTTCGGTTTACTAAATCCTCATCTCCACTGAGTGGGAGAACTAACCACTCAGAGTCTAAGAAAAGGCTGGAATTCAAAGGTAAACCTCATAGAAATAAGCTGTTCTATGTTTTTTTTTCCTTTATTATAGGAAAGTAGAAACATACATACATACATACATAAAAAAAAAACTGGCAATGAATCACAATTAACAAAACCTCTGGAAAACAAATAACACTTAGTGAGATTCAGCAGAAATGATTAGAAAGCAAGTGGGAGACAAGGACTGTAAATGACTTGTACAGAATATGAACCCCTGTCCCACCCCACCTACCCTCCAAACTTGACCCCCTATGACCTGAGTTTTTTTTGTTATACAAGGCGGCTATCTAGTTAGTACTAGTAGTGTTAGGGTCACAGGCCTGATTCCATGGCAGATCCCAGTAGCCAACAATGGTTGACACACCTCAATGGACTTCATAGCTCCCACTGGATTGGATCCACAATCCAAGCCTGATGAGTCTGTACCATGTGAGTTGAGTTCCAACTGGTTGCCTAGACAACACAAGATTATTAGTTACAAGCACCAGGCACCATTAATCACAATAAAAAAATAACTGGAATCATGACTTCATAATGGATCACTGGAAAACATAATTTACTCATGAAATCAACACACAAATAATAAATACCCAACATAAAAATAATAGGTGCTACTATAGCGTGATTCCTACCTCAATTCAGTGGTCTACCTTTTAATTATAGCTTCTTACCTTGTTTACTAATTGCTTGTTTACATTCCAATGTCCATCGCCCTTGACGATTGGTTAGGTTTAGTCATGATATTTTCGTTAGTTTTAACGAAAATATCGTGACTAAACCTAACCAATCATAGGTAGACCACATACTATAGTAGCACTGAAACTATTTTTTAAATAAATAAAATTGAATAATAAATAGCATTTTATATTTATTATATTTTCATTTATACCTTGGATAGGAATAACACACTACAGTACGGTACTGTAGTTTTGAACCAAAACGGGTAGGAATCACCCTATAGTATCGAAGTCACTGGCTGGACTGTGGAGAAACTGATAGGGCATGCCTAAAATGGTGAAGAACCGGCTTGAGTCAGGCCCAATTAGGTCCACCAGGGCAGTGCCACTTTCTGGGACAGGGGGAAGATATGACTTTCCATAGCCCCCATGATTGAGCCCCACTCTCTTAGTAACTTCAGTGCCTTCATGGCAAAGAAGGGCCTTCCTCATCTCCTCTTTTGTCCTTTCTTGTACTTGGGACGAGAACAAAGCCAGTGGGGCCAACTCCTCAGTTAGGTACCAAGTGTGTGTACCGAGTGCCACACGTGCTTTGTCAACTATTGTGGCGTCATATGGGGCAAATTCAGCCAAGGTTTCGACCAAATTCAAGTCATTCAGTGGCGCACTTGCTGGAACGGGGCAAACAATCCACCATGGGACATAAACAGCGACTGTAAACACAGCAAACCGTTCTAACTTGCTGATTTGACTTTGTCACAACCTCGGCTTTGGGAAACTGCTCTTTGATCTGGCCTGACAAAAGAACAATCTTGAGGGTATAGAGCAGTTTAGCCATCCACCTTGCTTTGTGAAGTGCGCCGGGGTAGACCATTGTGAAGTTCACTGGCTCGGATCCTTTAGTTACAAGCAGCAGACAAAGCTCTACCAGCTCCTTGTAGTCGCCACGTGTAAATGGTTGGGCTAGAGATTCACGGAAGAAGTCAGCCATCTCCTGCTGGCGTTCCTCAAACACTCCAGGCATTGCGGGGTAGTAGTATTTCTTTTTTTCATTGTACACCAGTTGAGAGAAATGGTTTTTGAACCTAGAAATGCAATTATTGGGATTATTGTATTTCGTACTAATCTATAATATTGTTTTAGGGGTATTAAGATTGATATGATCGATCATTTGCTTGGTGTTAGTATATCTTATAAGTCTAATAAAAGAAATTCCACTAAATTTGTTTATTAGATAATATTCCTTGTTATTTTGTAAAGCTTATGACTCACCTCTGGAAAACCATTATGTTTGGACTTGAAGAGCCCTCCACTTTCAAGCAATCCCAGCAAACACCTAGGATGACTTCGCCCACATGCCTGTGACAGGCGCACCAGAATACAGCATGCTCTAATTCCTTTTGGAGGGAGATGCAAACAGCTGTTTTTTGTCCTGAAAAAAAAATGTAATTGTAGTTTAAGGCCACCATTTCAGGCACATGCTTTTTGCAGATTTCTGTTAAATCATTCACTGTATTTTGGTATTAATGTCGTGATAAATTCACGCTGATGTTTGAAATAGGTTTACCTGTATTGGATGAAGTTGTGTCGAAAACCATACCAACGACATTCTGTTCACACTCCCAATCACTGTTCCCTCTAAGGTGTGCGCGTGTGCGCACGCACACGCTTTGTGAAACCCGCGCACACAGCAAAATAAAATGCGCACAGGTTCAAGCGTGTCATGAGTCATGACAGTAAATGAAGTAATTTTAAAAATTTCAGTTTAATGAATTCTATAAAGAACAAATTAAGAAACCGCTTGAAAGAAAATCATTTGAACATGCTCATGCGAATTAAAAGTTACCTGAATGATGACGGATGTATTAATCTTCATAGAGTTTATTTGGAATGAACAAATGCTAAAGATCGTAGGGAGAAATCATAATCATACTTTAATGAAAGACACTTTCATTTAATGCTAGTTTGATTATATTTTATTTTACTGAATTTTATTATTTTTTATTTTATTCCTATTTTGTGAATGGATAAAATGATGTATTAATCTTGATAGTCTATTTTAAATTGCTAAATGTTAAAAATTGTTTTGAGAAATGATAACTAAAATAGTCATTTTCAATTAATGTTATTTTTATTTTATTTCTTTATTTTGTTGAATTTTATTTTACTATTTTTTATTTTATTCATATTTTTAGAATGGATAAAATGCTTTCTTTTTTAAGAATATATAATATTGTAAACAGTTTTTTAATATCCATTTAATAGTACCGTAATGATCAAGCTATCACCTTATGGAAATAATATTTATTAAGTATTTAATACTTATATATATTTCATTTTGAAGATAATAGTGCTCAGAAAAGTTTGCACAATTTTTCACCATGAATCTAAATGTATGCACAACGAAAATTTCTTGCGCACACGGACTAAAAAAAATTAGAGGGAACATTGGGGTCATTCTCTGTCAGATCAACCAGTGCCTAACACCCTCATCTCTCAGATTTTGCTGAAATTTGGTTTATAGAGAGTTTGTGGGCCCTGAATCCATTTCTGAAATTATAAGGTCAATCCGACCAACGGTTCAAGAGATATGACCTCGGGAAATTTGAGGTCACTTGCGAGGTCACTAACATTTGGCGACCCATAACTTGGGTAATAATGGTCACAATTATATAAAAGTATATATATTTAGAATCAGAAAACGACAAGGAATCCAAATATGCAAGTTTTAGAACTCTAGGTTGAAAAATAAAAAAGTTACACTGTAACCAAAATTTGAGGTTACGATTTGACCTCTGGGGTATCAAATGAGAATTTTTTTTTTAAATGTAAAAAATGAAGGCATAGGCATTGGCTATTAGAATCAGCAAAAAAAAGTTTGTTTATGTTAGTATTTTTCATGTAACTAACATATAAGTGAACACCATATTCATAAGTTGTGCGTCAATTCTACCTATTTTTTCACACTTAAGCTCATAATTTGACCTATAGAAATTAAAATTACATTTTTTTATAGATATAAAAACGAAGGCAAAAAATGTAAAATTGTATTTCACTGCTAATCTAGACTGGCAATAATAGTTATAATAGTGAAAGGGGAAGACCTACTTAGAGGATTCATGTGCTAGCCTAATACAATTTTTGCATGCTCGATGCTCTCATCAATTTCTTTTTGTGGAAAAATGTATTGAATTCTGCTGCCTCCTCTTAGGGTAGGACAACTCATTACAGTTAATATATGATGTCCTGGCACTGCACATGAATCCTTGCTTGATGGATAATAATATGCACTTGATCCTGATGACCCAGAGGGATGTAGAAAGTTCACAGTGAAATCATCAAACTCTTCACAATATTCCTCCACAATTCCATACCAAACTTGCATGTCATAAATGCAGCCAACATACTCTCCTGGTTTGACACATTTTAGGTTACCAAGCATTGCAGGTTCATTAGTAAAATGACTTTTCCTTATTCTTTTCTTTTCTCCAATGCCACTTGAAATGGGATACACCATCAGTTCTTCCTTGTTTAGGGGAACAAATCTATGATATTTCTGAGTTCCAGGAATAGCCCTACTATCCTTGAATCGATGTTCCAACCATTCTTCTGCATCTTTCAAATCAGCTGTAGTTACAAAGAAAAAATTTATCTTCTTGCTCAAGTTTTCTTCACAAAACTGAAACATGTGTTCTGGTGTAAGAATTTGCCTCTCTGTAGTTCTCTGCAAACTGGCACGAGCAGTAGCTCTTTTCACTGTTCCTCCAATCCCATCACATGCATTTTTGCCATGGGATGTAGCAAAGAAGTGCCATTCACAAGACAGACCAAAATCCTCTTCATGGTAACAGAGATTTGTGAAGTTGTATCTGTTCTTATATTGGCTAGCACATCCATCTGAGAAATAGTGCACCTTCTTCAATTGTGGGCATCTGAATTTAACATATGTCATAAGCTTCAATATGAATGAGTAAACCATTATAGTGTTGTGTTTTAGTGATGCAGATAAGAAACAGACACTAAAATGGCTAAGTTCCTGGTCTGCAGATGATCTATAATAGATGACAAAAGGGTGAACTGTACACTGTGAATTGTCCCAGTGAAACCCTTGGGCAGCATCCTGGACAATGAAAGAATAATTCTCAGAGAAATCACCTACTATAACTACCTCGCTCTGAGGTGGTAGTGTTTCTTTCAACTGCTTGAAGTACTGTGATTGTTGCTGAGCAACAAAGTGATGAACCATGCGGGATATTTTCATGCTTAGGGATGATAAGTATTCATGAAGTGGCTCCACCTTATCAACCATTGTACAACGGTCAACAGTCACCCATTGCTTGTAAGATATTTCATTTGGAGCTGATTTCACACTGTCAAGTAACTCAAGAAAATCCAGGACACCCTCTTCTCTTGGGCAATCATTGCAAAGTTGCATCATGCAAGTCTCTCTTTCTGTACTGCAGACACTGTAATCCATAAGATCCTTGTATGAAAGACCTCTTTCTCCCAATGCAGCCAGCTGCAATTTTGGATTTTGATGGTATGTGCAGACACAGACAGAATGAGTCCCACCACTACCGGCAAGCACACAATATGATGGCCGTAATTTTGCAAATGTGGAAAATCCTATTTTGGGATTCTTTTCATATTTTTATATAGTTCAAACATCTCTCTTAAATTCCCGAGGACCAATCGTTTTTGCACCTTCATTGCACCTTCAGCACTGATAACTTTCACGCAATCCTTTTGGTCAGGACACATACGATTAACCTCTTCTGACTCATAGAATCTTCTAACTATATCTTTGTGTTCTTCAGATATCACTTTTCCTTTGCTCATTAGTGGAATCTTCGGAAGGATTCCATGTTCTGATTTAAGTGAACGGCTTCTTTTCACCATGTATGTTGTAGTTTGAAAGAAACTAGCTGTTTTTTCAATTGTGTATGGTGAGAGTGTCAATATTTGTAGTTTGTGATGGTGACATTTGCTCTCCAGGAATGACTGTTTCAATTCATTCATTAATTTGTCTAGATGTTTTTCAGATTTAGTTTCAGGTTTTGAAGTATCACTTACCTCCTCGGTAATTTGAACACCATAACTGAGTTCTAGCCTCTCCTTCAGGTGTTTCTGAGCAGATGATAGCTTACCACGAGCCTTGCGCTTTTTGGCTTAATGACAGCCCTTCTGAAAAGAACAGAAAAAAAGGTTTCACACACCTGAATATTAGTAATTAAATATTAATTATAGTACCTTAAATGCTATATAATTGGCTATATAGTAGATCAAACAGACCTTGTAGTAAAGTATAAGTTATTATATTAATTTATTACTTACTTTTTTTAACTGGTGTTTGGTCCAGAAATGCTAGAACTGGTTCAACTGAAGTTGAAGGATTTTCCTTTATCAAGCAATCACTGTCATTGTCCAGATCTTGAATTGAAGAGATGTTACTCAAGCCACTGATAGTAGATGATTCATTTGAATCCTGCTCAGACTCGTTGTTTTCAGTGGTACTAAGTATAGTGGGGTTTTTCATTATCAGTGTCCAGCAGTTCACACACAACAATGAGTCTTTTTTTCACTCTTCCAGCACATTTTTCAACAAGTACATCAGTCACTTTTCTAAGATTGATTGTTATGCGTTTCTTGTGTTTTTGAATAGGGTCCTGGCAGTATTTCAAGTGCCGAACCATTGTATTTTGATCTGTAAAGATATAGGATTTACAATTAGGTAATATATATTTTTTAGAAAATATATAGCTATACACACTTAATATTTTAGGCCTTGATAGTCTCTGAGGCTCATTAAAACACCATACCCACCAGCCACCCACAGTGCTGGCTGGAACTGTACTAACCTGTAGACAAGGAATTTTGCAACTATCTGTGTTGATTCTGCACTTAGACAAGTAGCAACATGTTTCAACAGGTTTGTTTAGGCTACATGTGAGCTTAGTCTTCCCCTTTCACTATTATAACTATTATTGCCAGTGTAGATTAGCAGTGAAATACAATTTTTATTAAATTCTTGGAGCTTGAGGTCAAATTGATAGCTAAGATATAAAAATTCCTTGAAATGACAAGCAATTTATAAATATGGTGTTCACTTATAAGTTAGTTACATGAAAAGTACCAACATAAACAAACTTTTTATGATTGTTTCTATTAGTCAAGAACTCTGACTTTGTTTTTTATATCTATAAAAAATGTAATTTTAATTTCTATAGGTCAAATTATGAACTTAAGTGTGAAAAAATAGGTAGAATTGACGCACAACTTATGAATATGGTGTTCACTTATATGTTAGTTACATGAAAAATACTAACATAAACAAACTTTTTTTTGCTGATTCTAATAGCCAATGCCTATGCCTTCATTTTTTACATTTAAAAAAAAAAATTCTTATTTGATACCCCAGAGGTCAAATCGTGACCTCAAATTTTGGTTACAGTGTAACTTTTTTATTTTTCAACCTAGAGTTCTAAAACTTGCATATTTGGATTCCTTGTCGTTTTCTGATTCTAACTATATATACTTTTATATAATTATGACAATTATTACCCAAGTTATGGCTCGCCAAATGTTAGTAACCTCGCGAGTGACCTCAAATTGCCTGAGGTCATATCTCTTGAACCGTTGGTCGGATTGACCTTATAATTTCAGAAATGGATTCAGGGCTCACAAACTCCCTATAAACCAAATTTCAGCAAAATATGAGAGATGAGGGTGTTAATTTCAATTTTTTTTGGTTGATCTGACAGAGAATGACCCATTGCTCCCAATCGACCAGAAGTTGTTTGGTTGCTGTTGACATGACTCCAGATTCCTGGGATCTTGGGAGCATTGCTCCAGTAAATTTGACCATGAGAAAAAGTAAATTTGAGTTTGGGTTTTGTTCATCCGCTAGACGTTATACAATTTTTTTGCGTATACGTTCTTGTACAAACCAATTTTTTTAAATTACAAATTTAGTTATTTTAAGTTTAGTTGGTAATTCCATATTTAACAATTATTTTTATTTTTTGTTAAGCTTCAATGTTTTGATAATTAAAATTTTATTAAAACATTTTTTTTTAATATAAAATTATCAGGATTGGACTATGTTCCATTGATCTCGGCCAGGTTTGATAAATTGGCCAGATAATTACTTGCGCGGTTTTAAGTAATCCACCATGACTCTAGAATTGAAAAGTTTAGTTAAGTTTAAACTTACTTTTACTTACTTTAACTTACCTACTTTTACTTACTCTTCCTTACTTTTACTAAGTTTAAAGCACTTACTTTTACTTACTTTCATTATACTATATTTACTTACTTTTACTCACTTTTAACATACTATATTTACTAACTTTTACTTATTTTGTATTTTTTCAGGTTGTCAATAATCAATAATGGATCCTAATATTGATGAAGTTGGAGAGAAAAGTGAGGGTGTTAAAAGGGGTTACTTTTGTGGTCAATGCAAGAACAAATATTCAAAGAAGCAAAACTGGGAGAAACATTTTAATTCAAAAAAAAATATTTGTTACAATACAAGAGGTCCCAGAGTTTGGGCCCACAGCTTAGATATTGCAGTAAAGAAATACCAGGATGAAGTGCAGCAAAGAGATATGGCAAAGCAGTCATTTAGTTTGTTCACAAAATGTGCTAGTGCTAGACCTCAGAAAAATGAACCAACTTCATCAACTGCTAATCTAGAAAATGAAACTTTTTCACTAGATGTTTCACAGGCTGAAGAAAGTGCTTCTCCTCCACCTAAGAAACAAAAGGTAAGTGAGGAATCTGCGCATCAGACTAACAAAACTGCTTTAGAGGAATTTGAAAATTCCCAAATCCAGAAGACATTGAATGCAATTTTGCGCCTAACAAAAGAAACTCACCAAGCTGTTGTGGTTAATAAAGAGAAGAGTCAAAATATGCCTTCAAGTTCAAGTGTTGCATCCAAATCTAATAAAGCAAAAAGCAACAAATTTGACATTTCCAATGGAATAGCCCATTTAAGCAAGTGTAAATCAATACAAGAAATCCTGAACAATGATTTGATCAAATCTACATTCAAATTGGTGGAAAAGGAGGATCTAGGGCATGCTGATGATTCATTTTCAGTACCAAGTGATATAATGGAAAACATTGCAAATAGTGACACTAATATGCCTGATGTAGATATAGCTGTTGAGGATGAAGATGATGATAATCAAGAAGATATTGATGATGCTTCTGATGATAAAATGTTTACATTATATTGCATAGTTTGCACAGACCCCAAAGCATGTGCTTCAGACAAACATTCTAACATAAAAGGTTACTTCAATGTTAAAGATTTAACCTATATATGCAAACAAGGAGAAAATCAAGAGAGATGGTTTAGAAATCTGAAAACCCACCTGAAGAGACATTTAATTAAACTTCAGCATCATCAAAGAGCTGCTGTTTATGAAGTGATGAAAACATCTTCTCGGAACACTACTAAACGCATAGAAGACTTATGTGGCAACATCTTATACTACATAATGAAAACAAACACTGCATGGGCTCTATATCCAGTACTTCTAGCTGTATTACATAGGTCAGGTTGTGAGGTTGGAAATTTGAATCATAGCACACATGCGTGCGAGACAATTTGTGAGCTATTACATAATTAACTTAAAGAACAAACTGTAAAGTGGTTCTTAGAACAAACTTCAGTAACAATAACAGCTGACATTGGAACAATTATGGGATTAAGCATGCTAGTTGTATTAGTTATGAGTGAAGAAGATAAGACTGTAAAACTTGCTGGGATAAATTTAGTATGCAGCAAATCAGGAGTTTATTTGGCCAATGAAATTTTTGATGCGTTGAAGTCTCCTAATCACTTGAAACTATCTGAAGAAGCAATTAAATCCAAGGTATCTGGAATGGTTGGAGATGGAGCTTTTTGTAAGGACAACGAGCCATTTAAAAACGAAATGAAAAAGTTGTTTGGAGAAAATTTCAAATTTCGATGGGACTTAATGCATCTTGTGAACAGAGCCCACGTTGATGCATTGAAGAAAATTTGTAAACTAAGTGAGCTTTTAGACTTTATTCAGAATCACACTTCAAATCTGAGATCAGGCCTTGACTATACCAATATGGTTCTTGACAATATCATTGGTTTTAAGAGACCAAAACTTAAATCTGATACTCGCATGGTTAATTACGAATTTGATCAATTTGACAGATTTGTGGAAAATTGTGTGTTTTTTGATGATCCACAAGAGAAAGAAATTAGTGCCAAGTTCTATGTATTGATTTCCTATGTAACAAAGATTATGTTGCAAGTAGCTCAAAAAACCACAGTTAGTGCAGAATTTGTAGAAAATATATTTTATAAAGAAGGAGGGAAAACTGTTATGTTAAGAGTGATGGAAACAATTTCCAAATTAGCTAATGGAGGAAATGCAAATGATGTAGTTTCTGAATTTAAGCACGATACCACAGGGCAGCAAAAGGAACTAACAGCTGAGGATTACATCCTAAATGAAGTTTACAAATACATCAAGAAACGTTCTGATTACTACCAGGTTGCCAAAGTTGCTAGACCATCCAGAACCAGATCTGAAAGTAGTTTTACAAAAGACTCGGTGATAAATTGGCTGACAGAATATATAGAACAGCTGTGGAAAGGAATCACAGAGAGATTAAAGCATTTTGATAAAGATGGATCAACTGCCTGGAGTGAAGCACCAGCTGAAGGGACATTCTCCATTCTTGGTTACATTGTTGAACACAAAGGATCCATTAAGCCATCTCATTTGACTAAGCTGTGCAGAATTGTGAAGGAGGGTCCAGCTCCAGGCACTAGATAGTTTCTGCTGTAATGATCACACAGAAAGCCATTGATCAGTGGCCAAGCATACATGGTGGTAAATTCACAACAAATGCCTACATGCAAGGTCTAACATCGTCCACTGTTGCTGCTGCAATGAATAAATAAACTTAAGGTGAGTTATAAACTGTACATTATTGTATTATTATGTTTAGCTAAAACAATTTGTAATTGGTATGTCGTCATTTCAAGAGTTTACTATCATTAACCTATCTAGTGGTGTAAGGGGAAAAAAAGTAAATTCAGAGCTGTGCTCCAGTAAATTTTTTCAAATCTGGTGTCATGGCTGTTGATATCAAGTCTCCTTGAACCAGGCCAGCTTTTTTAGTCAAATGCGGAAGAGGTGGGACTCCAAGAAGCTTTGTGCCATTGACACCAGACACAAGAATGGGCAGGTGGTCATCAGTGCCTTTGGAATCCAGCATGTCCATAAGTTTACCATCCCAGTGCACCAGTACTTTGTCTGATGGTTGCCATTCATCCATGATTTTTAAACTTATTTCTGACACGATGGAAGCTCGGTATTGGTGGGCCGTCCTTGCATTTAGACTCCGCTTTGATGTATCTCCACCACATGCAGATACAAGGGAGTACACAATTGCACTCAGCTGGGTCAGCGAGATGTTGTTTCGAACACTGCATGAAACAAGTTCTGCCGACTTCAGAATATCATGGGGCACAAAAATTGAAACTCCCTCTTTCACTGTTCTCCGATGTTTTCTCTTTGGTTCAGCAGTGCTGGCCTCATCAATGTCATCATCCTCATCAGAGCTAATAGGTGAATCAATATCAGCCTGTACATTCTCAGCATGATCACATTGCTCTCTCTCTTGTCGCTTCTCTTCTCGCATCTGCCTTTTCTGTCGCTTCTGAACCTTTTCTGTGAGTACTTTGTTTACCCCAGAGTAGGTAGCTAAGCTACTCTGTCACTTAGCATGCTTTTCATAAAGAGTATGTCAGTATCGATGGCATCTTGTTCGGCCTGAGTTTTCCCCTTTTTCGCAGCCACCATGTCTTTCAACACTGTGTTCTTATAAAATTTCATCGTCAGGCTCAATTCTGATTTAAACTTCATAATTCCAGGATCATCAGCCCGTCTTCTATCTTCATTCTTTTTCATAAGCATCATGTAGTCTTTGTCATAGTAAGTTTTAATCACTTGGCCAATATTGTTCCTGCCTGTAATGGTCAGGACATTCGGCTTCTGGTAATGCAAAAGCACATTGTCAATGGTGGCAGATAAAGCCTGGTCCCAATGCATATCCCGAAGGTTTGCTAACAGACATAGTAAGACCTGCCTATTAGTTGGCAGTTTGCAGCCCTTTATTTCCTTTTCTTCTTCTCGGGGTACGGTGCCCAATAACATTCTGACATACTCATCATCTTGCCGTGTATCCATGATTAAATTCTCTATTCACAACATCAAATCACTGTCAAGGGAAAAGAAAAGAGCATCATTAAAATTAAATGCAATAAAATAATACGTGGAAAATTTGTGGGTCAGTGTTCCAGACCTGGAAATGAAAATCTGATAAAATGTGCTATTTTCACACTTATTTATGAAGTTCATAAGCTGAAATAGCAATACTTGCTGGTACGACGGTGCTAGCTCAAACATGCACCGATCTCCAAGAAAATTTACAGGGGTGTTTCCTAGATAAATACACAACACAAACTTTGAACAGCATTGTAGGACCATTTTTTGATTTTTGGAGGGCAACGGTCACACCCTAATATATATATGTCTACTTTTAATAATAATAATTAATAATGAAGGTGAAATACAAATGACACTACCACAAAATAACTAGGAACAAGAATTATGGGTGGTATTGCAGTTTCACCCCCAATTGGTTCTCAGCAATTTTGATGTGTTGTTTAGCTGTATCTCTTCATTTCGGACAACTTATTGTCTCAGTCTAGCCATGGCTACAGTGTGTGAAGGTTGTGCTCTTACTCTGTTTGAAGCAATTCATAAATTTTTTAAGATTAACAATGATTTGCTCAGTTTCTTCCATTCTCTAGGTTAGGTTAGGTTAGATTGATTTGGGTTGGGTTATGAGACATGTTTTTCCTGTTTTTTGGGTAATTATTCGTTTTTTGACCCAGTCTCTTTTTATAATGAGAGCAAACTTTTCTGGTCAATTTTGAGGTGCTCTGCGCGAATCTGCCATCCATTTCCTGTGCAAATGCGTAGTTTTCGAGATATCGTCATCTTGAAAACTACGCATTTGCACAGGAAACGGATGGCAGTTTCGTACAAAACACCTCAAACTTAACCAGAAAAGTTTGCACTCGTCATTTTCGTTTAAACTAACGAATTTAAACGAAAATATCATGACTTAACCTAACCAATCATCTAGGGCGTACAGTTGACCTAACCGGTTTCACGTACTGAACTGTCCACAAAACATTAGGACCGATCAATTTGTGATGGGTGATCTTTACGGGGGCGGAGCCCCCGTACCCCCGAGACCTAAATTATACAAATGATAATGTAATAACATGTGCCAACCTTGCATGGGTAGTCCGCTAAATTTCGCCTACCCTTAAACTGAAATGACACGTTTATTTTTAGGATTTTTTTTACGGCATCTAAAGACCTTCTGGTCTTTTCTTAAAATACAAGCACTATTGTATTTAGGGCAGGTCACGGATGTCTTAATTATTCTGTGATTGAAAAAAAGGTCTAAACTCTTGTTTTTATCGAGAGCAATATGGCGGATCACGTCTTCAAAATCAAGTTCACAAGATTGACACGTCATAATACTAGAACGAAAATCACCACACTAACAAGAAACAGAAAGAAGTAGGCAAAAGCAAGAAAAAGTAACCAAAAATAGCCAAAAAATCTCCAAAAAAGGTAGCCAAAATAAACAAACTAACCGAAATTTATATACATACATATATTAGAAAGTAGAAAATATTTTTTTTATAAAAAAGTACATTTTATACAAATTTGCACAAGATAATATATATATTTTCTTATTCAGTTTTGATTTGTTATTCAATATATATTGCTGTTATAGCTGGGTGTGACTGGGTCAAAAAACGAATATTAACCGTTTTTTTATGTGATTCACTCAAATTTGACATCCATTTCCATCACAAATCACTCGTTTTTGGCTTTTGATGTTTGGGGGGGGGGGGGGGGGGGGGGGGGGGGGGGGGGGGGGGGGGGGGGGGGGGGGGGGGTATCTCATCAAAAAACATAGGAAAAACATAAGTTTCATGTACAAAATGAATTGAGGCTGAAACTGCAAATTTACCGAATTATGAACAAGTCTTTATTCCTATTGTACACTGGCCAAGGATTACAGCTAGAGCACTTAACATCATACCTTTAAAGGCTTTCCAAACTCCCTTGGCTTCCAACAGGACACATTTACCTAAGTCTCAGCCTGTCTATCTGGTAGTCTACTCTGGTTTCATAACCTTTTAATAGGCTTTAATGTTCCAGGATCAAACAAGATCCAGAGTACTTACAATCTTTTTTTACATTTAACAGGTTTACTAACTAACTACTAACTCCCCTGTGGGGAGAGAAAAATTTGAGAAGAACTAGATAGACTTAAAACTCAGGGTGGGGGTTTGTGAAAAACTTCACAACTCCCAAGGGGACTTTAAAATCAGGGTGGGTTTTTTTTTGCACAAAACTCCACAACCCTCACAACTCCCCACAATATGGATCAACTACAGCTTATCCTGCTATAACATGTGGGATGGGTTCCGGGGAAAATGGCGTGTTATAGCATGCTTGTTTTCCCATAGAAACAATGTTATAAGTCAGAGATTGGTTCCACAAAAATTATTTTTAATTTGTAAAAATTTGTTAACCTCCTTTTCAAACATTTTTTACCAGTATTACTTTGTAATGGAGAAATAAACAAATTTAAAAGATGCAATTTATTTAACAAAGGTTTTTAATTCAGAAAAAATGCATGATAAAAAAAATTTATTCCATATCATCGCCAATTTTGATCAGGGCTTCTGCAATTGCAGTCTTCTTTTTCAATTGGGGCTTCTTCTTTGATAGGGGTAACTGCTTCAATCTTTTCAAAATAGGAGTCCAAAGTTTTTTGCTTTGCCCATTTCTTTTTCTTCCAAACTTACTGCTTCATTCCATATTGGGATTCATGTCAGAAATTAACTTGGTAAGGTGATCAGCTGTTTGAAAACATGGATAATTCTTTAACAGTCATCATTGTTTTTATATAAGGGCAGTAAGATATGAGAGAAATATTTAATATTGTACACGCATGTAAAATACAAATGAAATATTTGATAGATGCATGTTGATTCAAAGGCAACCAAAAAAACTAAATTGATGCTCAGAGTGTAGCAGCTGCGTATGCAGCTGGCAGCACAAATGCGGTATGACAACTGCATTACAGTACAATAACACATGGGAACAGCATTTGCTCAGTAAAGCATCAGTTACACCCGTATTTTATTTCATTTTGCAAAGTTTTCATATTTTTAAATTTTCAAATAGTGTGTAACTCTAAATCTTTTGCGCTTAATAATGGGTTATCATGTAAAAAAAATTATGTGCGTAACTCTAAACATACGTTGTAACATGGTGCATTATAGCAGGATGACCTGTATTGCATCTGTGACATTTCTATCTGAGTATTTGTCCCTAGGTCCCCTACTCCTCCCACTTGCCTCCTTTAGTGCCTTCTCTGGGTCTTGCATACTGCCAGTCTTCAGTGCTCCTTGGCTGCAATTTGTGGCCTGTCCAGCACTCTACTTGCAACCAGAAACCAAACCAGAAATTCACAAGTTGGGCTGAGGTTGGCACTAGGCCTTTTTGTTTGAGGAATAAATATAGTATGTCTGAAGATAATAGAAGTAATAACAAAACTAAAGAACTTGACATATATCGAGATACACCAGTCAGGTTATTAGGTAAGTAAGTGTTTTTAGTAGGTTATTCTACCAAGGGATGCTATTAGTATAAAATTTATGAGTAGTATTTTATGCTTAAATTATGAATTTAAAGAGCTTTGTAGTCAGGGATTTGAATTCATAGATTTGTGGGATAATTTTAATGATAGAAGGGATGTTTACAGTAGAGGGGTACGGGGTACTGGAATTCTGGTTCTAGTTCCTGCTGGCTGGACTTCCAGCCATTTATTGTGAGTTCCAGTTCTGGCTAGAATTATCTCTGATATCCAGCCAATCTGGAATCATTCAGTTTTTAATGATATTAAATAAAATAAATATAGAAGGAAAATAGAATTATAGGATACTCTGTGTTAACTGGTATTTTATTAACTGGAACTCTTGAGAAACCAACAAAATTGAAAAAAAAAACCATTATGAGTCACTCTGGAGTAACCAGCAACTTTCCCTGCAGCAACCAGCACCTGGCTGGCACATCTCCGGCAGTTTTCCAAGCTGCCACCACCCAGCATTGGGTACTACTGGCAGTCCCTTCCAAGCCACCATTTGCAGGAGTGTTGTGTTGTTTTTGCTGCTTGTTTGGGCTATTTTTGACTATATTTATGCACTTTACAGCACTTTTCCTTGTTTTTTTTAAGTTTCAATATTTTTTTTATTTTTTTGTATTTTTCTTCTATACCTCTTAAGTATCCAGCATATTTGGTTAACTGGCATGGCCTCAGTCCCATGGATGCCAGATAACACAGAGTTAACTGTATTTATAAATGGATTTTGATATATTTATGCAAAGTCCTTAGCCATTCCTTTGGCTACTTGCATGTATCAAATAAATGAAATATATGAAGTCGTAGCTTCTTCATCTGGAGGGTCTTTTATTTGGTTCATATTTCTTCATTTTCTCTTGTAGGTGCTTAAAAAGCGGGCTTGTGCTATAATATTTGTTACCTTTATGCTAGGTCCTCTTGATACAAGAGTCTTTTCAGGACATAGAGTGCAAATAGCTTTACTGCTATCTTTATCATCAATTCAAAATATTTCTAAACTCCAGAAGTTGGCATTTCTTAAAAATTTATTATTATAGAATATAGACTATAACTTAACCTTATGCTTATGAAAAATATATATATTTATAAATGAAATATATTTAATATTTATATCTGTAAAGAGAAAACATAAGTGATATAAAACAAGTGAAATAATAATTTGCTTAATAATGAGATGCCATGTGAGAGAACTATCTAAGTGCCAAAAATAAAAATTGCCAGAAAATGCAGTTAAAGTTTACCAATTTAGGAATTAATAATACATATATTATTTAAAATTATAGACCTACTAGTTAGGGCCTAAGCTAACACAAAAGGTTCCAGCAGCTGGATATTCCAGCTTCCAGCCAGAACCAAAATTTATTGGCTGGATATTCTGGCTTCTGGCCAAAAAACTGGTTCTGGCACACCTCTAGTTTACAGTAAGGATGGATTGCATTTGAGTAGAAAGGGAACTGCTTTGTATGGCAGAATTTTAGAAGACAAACCAAGTTCTATGGATTTTGAAAGATTACTGGTGGTTAGTGTTGCTGACTACAAATCCATCTGCTGCAGGATGAAGACCCAGTGATGGCAGGTGCCATGCAGCAAAACCCAGCTATTCATCCTTCCACACAATAAAAATTGGTTGGTAGATAAGTGGGTACCCTGGGTAGCCTAGTGGTTAAGACATTGGGTGGCTGGTGGGGTATGGTTTGGATTCCACATTAAACTGTAGGTCAAAAGTGGAGTGACAAGCGAGAGCTTCATCAGAATGAACAATTTGGGCAGAAGCAAAACCAAGGTTACTTCAGATTAATAAAGGGCATAAATCATCAGGGTATATCTTATGTTAGCAATACTGTTGGAATTTTAGTTAAATTATGACATTGTAATAGTACAATTTGGTGAGGATTGCAAATTTGTGCTCTTATACTTACCATAGCAATTCTCAATTGGATATGATGAGATGCATTGGCCACTAGGTGGATCTGAACCCAATCAAAGTACCACCAAGGAAGTCTGTACTAATAACTCCCAGTGGTCACAATACCCAGCAGTATAGATTGGTGGATGAGTAGAGGCTTACTAAATGGTAGCTTTCTACATTATACAGGAGCAACTTTGAAGATACCATACTATATATATATATATATATATATATATATATATATATATATATATATATATATATATATATATATCGCCTCGGTGGTGTAGTGGTTAGCCGCTGACTACGAATCCATCAGCCCCAGTTTCGAGACCCGATGGCAGCCAGTGTGCAGCAAAACCCAGCTGTTCATCCTTCCACACAATAAAGAAAGTGGTTGGTAGATAAATGGGTACCCTAGGTGTCCTAGTGGTTAAGACGCTGTGTACACTGCTGATGGGGGCGTGGTTCGGATTCCATGTTAAACTGTACGTCTAAGGTGGAGTGAAAAGCTTGACCTTCGTCAGAATGAACAATTCAGGCAGAAGCTAACCAAAGGTTATATATATATATATATATATATATATATATTTTTTTTTTTTTTTTTTTTTTTTTTTTTAGTTCGGGAAGAACCGATTCGCCTCTATTTAAAGGGCATATCTCAGCGGAAAAACAAAGAAAAAGTGAGAGGAAAGACAGAGGAAAAAGAAAGGGTGGAGGGGACAGTCGAAGTGGAAAAAGACCAAGGATGACAAGGACTGCAGGGTCGAGCCCCATCATCCTTGGGTGCTAGGGCCGGGAGGGCGCACGTGAAACCTCCAGGAACAAGCACGTACAAACGAGCACAAAGAGCACTCAAGAGCACGAGCTTAGAACCCCCTTGCGGGGATATATATATATATATATATATATATATATATATATATATATATATATATCGGCTATTGATTGGTGGCGTGGAAAACGCAGTTTAATAATGAACAGGAACACCAGAGAAAATACAAACATCCTTCAAGGTTTAATAGTACCAACGTTTCGGAATGCACTAATTCCATCTTCAGGGCTAAAACAATAAAATTCCAAATCACATACAAAATTACAAAATACAAATTGCTTAATAACAATTTAAAATAAACTTAAAAAATTATAAAAAGTAGCTAAGAAAATGTAAAACATTAAAACTAAAAGGTTTTAATGTTTTACATTTTCTTAGCTACTTTTTATAATTTTTTAAGTTTATTTTAAATTGTTATTAAGCAATTTGTATTTGTAATTTTGTATGTGATTTGGAATTTTATTGTTTTAGCCCTGAAGATGGAATTAGTGCATTCCGAAACGTTGGTACTATTAAACCTTGAAGGATGTTTGTATTTTCTCTGGTGTTCCTGTTCATTATATATATATATATATATATATATTATATATATATATATATATATATATATATATATATCAGTGGCGACTGGCGTATAGGAGCGATGGAGCGATAGAGCGGTTGCTCCCCCTTGCTTGAAACGATAAATATTAATTTAACAGATAAAAAATATATTAATTTTAAGATATTAAAATAAATATTCTTGAAATATATTTTAAAAATTCATATAAGTACCGTACGGAAGCACCATGTGATTGTTTATGTACGAGAATTCTAAAAATTATAAATTTTATGAAATCGCACCCCCATACATTTATACCACGAGTCGCCACTGATATATATATATATATATATATGTCAACGCGTTCAGTTGATCTGGACAAGAGTAAATGCAAAAATTCTGTTAGTATTGTCATCTTGACACATGTAGTATGTCAGCTGTGATGAGGCACAGATCAACTTTAGTTTCGTGTAAGAAGTGACCCGAAGGGTAGGATAGAGTTTTGATGCAAAATGCACTGGTAGTAGTCCAGTGTTATATATATAATTTAGGGTGGTCCAAAAAATAAAATTTTGTAATTTTTTACCTCCACATGGCTGCTCCTGTTCCTATATCTATCAAACATCTCCATGCCAAATTTCAGCCTAATTGAATGATATTTACTGGTCACTATGAATTTCATTTTACTAGTCATTTTCTAGTAGATTGATCTTCTGGGTTAAAAAATGTAAAAACAAGGGCAAATACTAGTTTATTTGTTTGAAAACAGATTAAATCTCAAAGAAAACATCTTATTTTTTCAGAAAACAGAATAACTCTTAAAGAAAACAGATTAATTTTTAAAGCACAAAAATATGTTTGATAG
Organism: Bathynomus jamesi; assembly: GCA_023014485.1. Taxonomy (NCBI): domain Eukaryota; kingdom Metazoa; phylum Arthropoda; class Malacostraca; order Isopoda; family Cirolanidae; genus Bathynomus; species Bathynomus jamesi. The sequence continues at coordinate 330,286 of JAJOZX010004068.1, forward strand.
AAAATTACATTTATCATTCGTTTATAATATACATCATTACTTAGATTAATGCTTCATCACTGACTCCTTCGAAGACAATGAGTAGTCTTGGCGATGTTTTGCTACTAATCGGAGAATGAATTGTTTTTGTTCTTCATCCTTCGTCAAAGATGTACAGGGTGTCCATGAATGTTTACCCTGAAAACAGTATGCTCTCATGTTCTCATATTTTAATGACGAATCTTACATCCATTTTCTTTTTACAGGTGATCTCGTACACGCATAGAGTTTCTGTGCTGGTGTGTTTCGTCTACCGCATTCGCCGCAAGGAGCGCTGTAGTAGCTGTTCAGTTAAGATGGTGTCTGTCAGTGTTCAGCGAAGGTTCAGAACAAAGTACCGTATGGAAAGAATCCACCTGATGTGAAGTTAAGTCAGTCGTGGATGAAAAAATTCTTGGAAAAGGGAAAGAGCAGTGGTAGACCATCAGTTTCCGATGGGACGGTGGAAAACATTCAAACTGTTTTCAAACGGTCACCAAGGAAATCGGTGAGACAAGCTTCATGCTAACTAAAGATACCGAAGTCTACGGTGCACAAGGTGTTACACAAACGTTTGAAATTACACGTCTACAAGGTACAAATTGTTCAAGAACTGAAGCCTGATGACCGTCCAAAACGTGAACAATTCGCTATTGACATTTTGAACAGCATTGACGAGGATAATGACTTCTTGTTCCGTGTCTGCTTTTCAGACGAGGCTACGTTTCACCTTAGTGGTAGAGTCAACAGACAGAATGTGCATGCGTATTTGGGGATCGGAAAACCCACGTGCCGTAAGGGAGCATATTCGGGGCAGTCCGAAGATCAATGTCTGGTGTGGACTAATGCATGACCAGATAATTGGTCCTTTCTTCTTCGCTGAGAGCACTGTTTCCGCAACTGTGTACCTGGATATACTCACCAATTACGCCATCCCCCAGCTGCAGGACAGGCAGCCAACTGTCATCTTCCAACAAGATGGGGCACCCCCTCATTGGGCGCATGTTGTTCGTGAAACTCTCGACGCAACATTTCCAAATCGATGAATTGGCAGGGACGGGCCAATCCCATGGCCCCCAAGATCACCAGACATTACCCCGCTAGATTTCTTCCTCTGGGGTCATATTAAAGATTTGGTTTATGCAACAGTTGTTCCAGATATCAGGACATTGCGAGAATGCATTACGGATGCAATTGCAACAGTTAACCCACAAATGTTGGAAAATGTGTGGCGTGAGTGTGAATACCGTTTAGACATTTTACGTGCCACTAGGGGTGCACATGTGGAAGCTTATTAAGTTCATTAACTATGTATCAAAACTTTGTATGTTTATCTACTTATGATTAAAACTGTGTTTGAATACGAGTGTTTATTTAAAAGTTATAGCATGCTTTAATCAGGGTAATCATTTATGGACACCCTATATTATATGCCTTGATAAGGGCGATAACCTTCTCCGCTGAATCATTGACAACTTTTAGGTTGATCGCTATGCGTCGAAACTCTTGAAAGCAATCATCCTCCGTCCAGGAATTGGGATCGGTCCTCAGGAAGGTATCCTCCGCTGCCTTTCTTCCTTCATTCTTTAACAGATTGAAGATTTCCAGGGTCCTTTTGGTGACTATTTCGTACAAATTCAAATCTTCAATGTTTCCTTCAAGCCTCAATCGACGAGTAACAGTGGTAGTCTCGTTACGTTGGAGGTTTACGACCATCTTCCGTTTGGTCTCGGCATCGACTCTAGGACCGAAGAATGCAAGGCCGATGATATGCTCTCCAAGATACCACAGGTGCCGTTGAAGAGCTGTGGATGCTGCTTTGGAAATGGTCTGATTTGGGTACTTTTGCAAGATTTTAAGAAGCAGAATATCATTGAAAGGAGCCGATGGGGGCCTCGTTCCAAAAACGTGCGTAGACCAAGGCGATAAACAGAGAGAGCTCGGTGATATTCTCCGTCTCACGTGCTGTCAGCTGTAGTTCATGCTTGAACAGATAAATTTTGAGGACGTAGATGGCTTTGGCCATCCAGCGTGCGTGGTGAGTTGGTCCTGGAGCGCGGACCTTGACTTCTTTCTCATCACGGCACCCGAGGAAGGTGAGGCAGAGTCGTAGCAATTCCTCGTAGTCATCACGCGATTGTTTAGACTCCAGTGCCTTTGTGAAGTACTGAATCATTTTCTCTCGAAGCTGGAACATCTTTGGATCTCTGAATAGGTTGTTTGAAGCCTTCATGAAGGAATCCTTCTGAATTGATGGCCATTTTTTCTGAAAACGTTTAAAGAGAGTCATTTCCGGGCCACCTGTGGGTCCAAGAAGTGCGTTGCAGGTGTTTGACAAGACGACTTCAAGGATATGATGCTGACAAGCGATCCAGACAAGTTTCGTCCCTACTGCTTTTTCAATCATGTTACAGGCTCCCCTGTGAAGGCCAGTATTAGACGCAGTTATTTCAAATACGAGACCTTGGATCTCACCACGAAGATTCCAGTCATCAATCATCGAAATGCAAGCCTTGACCTGTTCTTATCCTGTAGCTCATTGTATTTTTGGCACGGCTAGGAGTTTTTCCATCCCATTTCCCGTAACGATTACCGCGGTTCGTTCGGCTGTTTCCTTTGCGCCGCCGATGTCGGGAAGTAGTTTCCCATCCCAGTGAAGAAGAAGGGGTCCTTCGACAGAAAACGAAGCTTGATCCTCTTTGACAGCTGCCTGCCTTGCTTGCCTTCTTGAACGACGGATGCAGCTGCGTGAAAGAGTCATTGTAGAAATATCATAGCCCAGGGCTTGAGCGATTGATCCAGCAACGAAGATCGGGAAGGTTGACGCGATCAAGAGCAGCAACTACATCTGGTGATGTGAAGATATTGTTTCGTTTCGGAGGATGAGAGTGTACATCTGCTCTTCCGGTCGAAGTCGACGGACGATAATCATCGTCTTCAGCGTTGAATTCTTCAGAGGATGAAGTGGATGTGCTGGCTGATGGAAGAGCAGCAGCTCCAGCCTGGAATGCAGCCTCTCTTTCTTTGTACCTTAGAGCTTTGTCAGCATCTTTCTCCTGTCGACATCTCTTGCGGTATTCCTTGGCAAAATTAATCTTGTCAGGGCCTGCCATACTGCAGGAAAAGACGTCTTCTCATTGCATCATCAGGAATTGGCAGTGTTCTTCATTGTCTATCACCTTCAAGGCGTCCTTCGAGGCAACGTCGAAAAGCTCTGAGAGAGTTTCTTGGAGCATGCTCTCTCTCACTCTGTAGCTGCGTCTTGGGTTTTTCGTCAACGCAAGGAACTCTTCGTACAGCTTTGACAGCTTCCTAACGCAGGAATCGACTCGCTGTATAGGAATCCTTGCTCTGTGCCATACTTGCATGGCCTCTTTGCAGGCCAAGTTGTAGCTTTCTTTCAAGGTCTTGGACTGTTCATGGTGGTGAAACTGAACCAAACGAAGCACATCACCACATGTGGGTAGCCTTGCAGTCGATAACTCGTTGCTGGGCTTTCCTAGAACCCACGTTTCTGCATATGAGCGAGTACTTCTAGCCATAACCTGAAAAATGAGAAAAATAATGCATTAACCGTTTAGCACCAATTGGTTACAGTGGTTAGTGGCTGATGGGTAGGAAGATAGCCAAATTTTTAAAAATATATTTAAGAATAAGTAAATAATAAACTTCAAGAGACATGAGATATATACCTTACAATTTTAATCATTTAATTTAATAGCAACATCCTTACCGGTTATAAATTTGCACATAAAGAACATAATTTTATATATATATATATATATAAATTTTACATATATATATACACCTTACCTTACCTTATGTTGTTTCGTGCGTTGGTCTCTCTTCACACGGAGGTCAAGCTGGTGGCCCCGCCTCTAGGTCTGGCCTGGTAGAGGAGCGAGTTGCTTTCTTGCGCTCTCCACCGTACATAGCCAGGCACGCCCGGCTCATCTGGTACTGTCCTGAGCCAGGCATCCAGTCTTTCCTTGAAGACTTCAACTTTGACCCCCGTTACGTTTCTGAGGTCCTTAGGAAGCTGGTTGAAAAGTCTTGGCCCCCTGACAACCAAGCTATTTTCCTTCAGGGTTGAGGAGGTCCCTTGTCGGGCCTTTAATTTGGGAACACTACACATTCTGCCTTTCCTATTTTCCAGTGTTGTTTGAATGGTAATTGGGTTTAGTTTTAGGTTTGGTACCAGTTTTTCGATCATTTTCCATATGTAGATTATGATGTACCTCTCTCTCCTTTCCAGTGAGTACAGATTTAGTTTACGTAGTCTTTCCCAGTAGTTGAGTTCTTTGCAGCCATCAATCTTGGCTGTGAAATGCCTTTGCGTTTCTTCTAGTTTATTAGTTTCTTCAGTTTTATATGGGGACGTCAAAACTGAGCAGTATTCAAGTTTTGGTATAATCAGTGTTTTTAGCAGGGGGAATCATTACTGTCCTGTCCCTTCTCTTGAAAGTTCTTAGTACCTGTCCGGCGACTCTTTTTGCTATATTTATCGCTATCTGATTTTGTGTTTCGAATTTCGCATCATCTGTCATTATTATCCCGAGATCAATCGCTTTCGTGCTTCTCTGAATTTCCTGTCTATCTGGAGCATAATATGTAGTCTGTTTAAGTTCTTCTTTTCTACCATATTTCAAGAGCTGAAATTTCTCGGCGTTGAATGACATGTTGTCTTCTGACCATTTGTATATTTTGTTCGTGTCTCTCTGCAAGGCCTCCACGTCATGTACATCGCTGATTTTTCTGCTGATCTTTGTATCGTCTGCAAAGGATGTTACTATACTGTTGCTGTTTACTCCGCTGTCTATGTCTGTTAACATGATTATGAACAGGAGTGGGGCCAGTACTGTCCCTTGTGGTACTGACCTGCGTACTTCCGATTCTGATGATGATATACCTTGAATTTTGACGACCTGCAGACGATCTCTAAGGAAGTTGTAGATCCATTTTCCCACTTTGCCTGTTATTCCCATATATTTAATTTTATGTGCTATTATACCATGGTCACATTTATCGAAAGCTTTAGCAAAATCTGTGTATATAACATCGTAGTTGTCATTGCCTTCCAATGCATCTAGGATATTGTTGTAGTGTTCTATTAGTTGTGATAGGCATGATCTACCTGATCGGAATCCATGCTGATTTTCGTTGAATCTTTCCCGTGTCTCCAGGAAATCATAAATTTTCTCTCTAACTATTCTTTCAAATACTTTGGTGAGGTGGGACGTCAATGACACTGGTCTATAGTTCTTTGCTTGAGATCTGTCCCCTCCTTTATATATAGGGACAATGTTTGCTCTTTTCAAGATGCTCGGTATTTCCCCAGTGTCTAGGGATCTTCTCCATATCCAGTATAAAGGTGTAGCTATTTCATTTTTACAGTTTTTAATCAATAATGCGTTCCAATTGTCCGGACCTGCAGCTGAATGCGGTTTCATTTGTCCTATAGCTCTCGCTACATCTTCTGGTGTAAAATCAAAGTCTGTTATGCACTCTCCTTGCAATTCCTCTTCAAAGAATGCATTTATGTCAGGTATCGCTTTGTCACTTTTTGGGGTACTGAAAACTGATTCATATTGAGCTCTCAATGTATCAGATATTTCTTTTGGATCGTCGGTTAGTTCGGTTATATATATATATATATATATATATATAAATTAATACTTACATGAGATACTATTCCTAAGCTCTTGAAATTTGAACGAACTTAAAACCGTTCTCCAACAAATTTAAACTTGAAATGATGCATGAGTAAATGATTTGTGATTCACAAACAGCATTATACAAGAAATCGAACAATTGCATCATCCTCTGAAAGGTGGGCGGAGTCATTGTGGCGTGACTGCCGCGTCCTCTAAAAATGAAGCGGGTAGAAAATGATTAATTAATTGAAAATGTGAAAATCATAGCGATCTCTTATTATGTACTGAGTCAACAGATATTTTGCACAAAATCACTTCGCATCTAAAGGAATTAATAAGAGCAGCCATGTGGAGAGCATTTCCAACTATTTTGAAATTTTAGCCCAAATTTTGGACCACCCTAATATATTTATGGTGTATATATATATATATATTAGGTCATCCCATAAGTAATGCGGCATTTTTTAATTTTTTTTTTTTTTTTCCATTTTTATCATTATTTTACAGATAGAAATCAAACAACTCTTTAAAGTTATTTATATTTAAATAAATATTTATTTAAATATAAATAACTTCAAAGAGTTGTTTGATTTATATCCGTCAAATAATGATAAAAATGGAAAAAAAAAAATGTTTTTTTAAAAATGCCGCATTACTTATGGGATGACCTAATATAATGCAAATCCACAAGGGAAAAGAAAAATGATTCCAAGGCCTTTTGTGTATTCAAAAGTGTACACCTTGTCAGGGAGAATTTTGTTCAGCTTATATTTGATTCGGTAGGTTATTTGTTTACTTTAGTTTTTCCATCATGGATATTAATTGGTATTGAATTTTACTGGATTAAGTGGTATTCCCATTACTGGATGGGAATGGGAATGACGTTGAGTTAGAAGTAATTGTCTTTATCTTTGTTACCAGAAAATGTTTTCCATAGCTGCATGACATTACTAGTTTTTATTTTTGATCCACAGGATATGCCAATGAAGTTGGAGAAGCATTCAGATCTCTGACACCTCTTTGGTTTGTAAGGTCTACCTACGGAGTTGCTTCAACATATGTTTTAGCTGATACGTACGATAAATCTTGTAAAACAAGTGAGGTATGTCTTCATACTTAAGTTAAGCTTCTGTTATATATCCTTTTAGAAGATGCATTTTACTAGTTACCATTCAAGTGAGCTTCTTATAACAAGGAACTATAATTTGCTTAAGAGTGAATACGGAAGTTCACAGACTACAGACAAGTGAACGTAATACGTTTTTGACATTCTTAAAAGCAGTTATTCAATTTGAATATGAAGACTGGTTAAAATAGATATCTTAAATGCAACAGAGGAACTCAAATTACTATTGCTCGTGTCTACAACAATTTTATCTTGATGACCTGTTAGTTTTTTTTTTGTTTTTTGTTTTTTAGAAACCAGAATCCACAAAGAAAACTGTAGTATACGCCGCTCTCGACACTTTTGTATGGCAAGCATTTGCGTCAGTAATAGTTCCTGGTTTTACCATAAACCGAGTTTGTGCTTTTTCGCTTTGGGCGCTCAATAAAGGGCTTCCAAAAGTACCTCTTGCTACTCGCAAATGGCTGACAACAGCTGTTGGATTAAGTTGCATCCCTGTAATAGTTCACCCCATTGATTCTTTTGTGCATATGACAATGGATGCTTCCATACGGAAATATTTGGATTTAGTACCAGAACTCGAAGAAGAGAGAGAGAGTAGTAACACCAGTGACAAGTTTTCATAATGAAAATTTATTTTTAAATATTATACTTGTATCTGATATTGTACATACATTTGGCAAGCAATGTAAACTTTCATTAAGCTCAGATTTTGTTTATTACAGTAAGTATTTCTTCACTTTTAACATTTTCATGACAGAATTATGTTGAAGATTAAAACAATTTTATAACCTATGTTATTCTCCATAAGCCTAAAATCTCGTAGAATTGTGTGGTCGCATTTACGACGCTGGACATGAAAGGGTTAAATATTGCAAACTTGGGCTATGCAAGAGTTCAAAATCTGAATCCTTTGTGCCTTTTACATGATACAAAACTATTTTTTCTACCTCCAGTTGAAGTATTTTATTCATAACTCGGAAATCATAATGCAGTTAGTTACAATTCACTATATAAATACCCTTTTTACGCCGGATGAGTTATTCAAGCACAAGTAACCGAATTCTTTCAAAATGGTCGTGTGAATGAGGTGGAACTTAGATTATTAGCACTTCTATACCCACTTTTGCTGGTTCTTCTGTAGCTTTTGTGCCAGTGGAATAAGCTTAACCCATTTATCAAGGTTAAAAGAGTGTAAACATTAGCATGTAATTCAAAATTGGTTTTGCGATTAATTTAAATTTTCTTGGATACTCTTTATAGTAATTTTAAAATTATATATAATGTATATAGAATATTTAGAAAATTTAAAACCATTAAAAATAAAACGTCCGTTTCTAAAACTCAATATCCTACAAATTTCCCGTGTGAAAATGGTGTACTGATTTAACTAGTATTCTGCAGTTCCAGGATAACTTTGCACGTGTGGAAATGGTGTTCTTGCTTAAGTAATGATTGTGTATTTACATGACCAGTCTTGCAATTAATATTGATTAAACTTGTTGCAATTTTGTAAAATAAAGTCTATCTGGTAATATTTTTTAAGCATGTCACACTTTTAAAGGGTTTGTTTGTATTTTTTATTAAGTGAAATAAAAAATTAAACTTTTACTGCACCTTCTCTACATATCCTATATACTATTGAGCTAAAATGTCTGTCTCTCTCTCTCTCTCTCTCTCTGTCCGCTTTCTTCGGAACCGTGCAGAGACTAAACGGCACATCGGGAAAATTCTGCAACCACCACCAACTGATAGCCCATGAGCTGCCGGTGTGCTCTGTCAAGTTTCCCGGTCCTAGGTCACAATTACTGGGTCCGAAGGCCCCAGCACCACGATAAAACTACAGAAAAGAACACAGCCGTGAAAATCTGAGTTTCACATTGTGTGACATATACTGCTACCCGCCCGGGAGTAGGTAGTGGGGGAAGGGGTGGGGGTAATGGCGTTTTTTTACTTTTGTGTGGAGATAATGTGGGGGTGGGGGTAATGGCGTTTTTTAAAATTTTGTAGCTGGATCACAGTGCTACCCGCCCGGGGCCAAGTTGTACAACGGTCGCGAGCGATAGCGAGCTACCGCTTGTTAGTTCCTAAGTGCAAAACATGCTCTATATATGATGTCCTCTCAACTTGTTCAGTTGATGCTTTCAATTCTTCTTTTGTGTGTAGAAGGTGTTTAATCATATTATCTTTTAAATAATACCACAAATAAAAGTCATGGGGGTTTAGATCTAGTGATGTTGGTGGCCATGATATTCCATCATAAATTGCAGGAAATCTATTGGACAGGACTCTTCCGTCGAAAGTACTGTGTAAGTATCGTGAGCTGAGAGGACATCACACAGAGCATGTTCTGTTTTGCACTACGGGACTAATTCCCTTGTGTATAGGAAGTACAGTAAAAATTTCATGCTTTTATTTCAGTTAGCTAATAAAAAAAATACAAATCTTTTAAACTGTTGCATATTCAAAAAAATCACCGGGATATATGATATATTTTGTTTCGTTGGCAGCTACTCTTTACAAAATTGACATTCGACTTTTTAATGTAATCAATCGATCCCTCAACCCGATGTAGGATTTTGTTTTTAATTTACAAGAGCAATAACTATAGAATCAGAAACGAGACAAATTAAATTAAAATTGATAACAGTCTGCCAGCTTATATTTTTTATAGACACGCATATAACGACAGGGCCTTGGGAAGGGTGGGTATTGTGGGTGCTACAGTACCCCCAACATTTTTGGTAGGGGTGCTTGAACATGCTTGAACACCCTCTGGTTTTAGCATTTCATTGGCTGTTTACTGTGTAAAACTTTTTTTGATATTGTAACTTATTCAGCAAATGAGAAAATACTAAAATTACTGAACCGTCTCAACATATTCATGGAATCATTTCGGAACATGTTTCAGCTGGATAGTGTTTATTTTGATCATGCACCATTTCGGGTGCAAAGAGTGGCTCTCGCCTCTCGGGTCCATGAAAATTTAAGAAAGCTTAAATACAATATTAATGTTTAAGACTCCTGCCATGCATATATAATACATATATGAGCCATAATGGCTTCGCGCTTCACACTCGCAGTAAGTACCCAAAATATTCAGCACCCCTGGTAAAATATTGTTCTAGCTTTACTGTATAATGATTAAGTCTACGTTCGTCTACAAAAAAATTGGTACACTTTTATGGTGCTACATAAATTTGTAGATTTTAAGTGTTTTGAGGAATACAGTAATTAATTTTCAAGTTTAACTTCTTATTGGTGCCTGCTGTTGTACATTATTACTGAATTTTGTATCTACTTGCACATTCCTGCATTATGTTACTTTGTCACACTTTTTCATTTTGTATATATAGCTAGCTATTCATCAGTGCTGCCATTTGTCACTTAAACTATGGGGTTCTTAATATGAAAACATTTGTCTATAACCTCTCAAACACACACTCCTCTCCCTATTCCTCACTACATACACATGCATCTTACACACTACATAATCTTTTCAAAATTTAAAAAAAAAAATGGTATCGACTTCAAGAGCCTCGAAGTACCCCTGGGGAGGGGGCCATAAATGTCCCTATTTCTGGCTCTCCCCCTGCCGATACCTGGAATGCAGGCCCGGGCAGTAGGGCTGGATCTGCTACCGCCAATTCAAGATGTTCTGGATCTGTCTGATTTAATTTTTCTTAAACTTCTGCAACATTCGTGGCCTTTTCTCAAATTTTCAATCTGTTGAACACCACCTCTCCTCCTCTAAACCTCCTCTTCTTTTCCTCACTGAAACTCAGGTGTCTGGGACGACTGACAGCAACCCCTTTTCTGTACCCTCTTACTTTCTTTATAGTTAATTTCACTCCAAAGGTGGATGTTGCGTATATGTACACAATGACCTATCTTGTTCTCGTTTTCCCGAACTCAGTTCTTCAGATTTCTATACCCTCTGGCTACGGCTTACATGCCAATCTCAAACTAAATACATCTGCGCTGTTTATCTTTCTCCGAATTCTACTGACTATCCAAAATTCTTTGACTACCTCACTTCCAAAGCGGAATACATTTTTTCCCGCTCTCCCTTTGCTGAAATCTCCATTTTAGGAAATTTCAATGTTCACCACCACCTTTGGCTTTCATCCCATTTCACTGACATCCCTGGTGAAAACAGCTTCTAAGAGGTTAGGTGTGCTGTACCGCCTCCGCAGTTTCTTCACTCCCTCTCAGTTGCTGTCTCTGTACAGGGGTCTTCTTCGCCCCTGTATAGAGTATACTTCTCCTGTGTGGGGTGGTTCAACCCACACAGCCGTACTTGACCGCGTGGAATTAAAGGTTTTTCGTCTCATCAATTCCCCACCTCTTAATGATTGTCTTCAATCTCTCTCTTCGTCGCAATTAGTGTTGAAAAATAATCGAAACTTTACAAACCGGTTTTTAATCGATCTGTTTTTTGAAAACCGGTTATGACCGAAAAGTATAGTAATTTTTAAAAGCCACAATTGAAAGGTACTGACTTTAACTCTTAACAAGCATAGCTTATCGCCTATTTTTTGGTCAAAAGAATGCAAAAATGCAGCATCATATGTATGCATATGAATAAGAAAATGACAACTTTGACATATTTTATTTTAGCCAAAATAATACATTATTCAAACAATTTAGATTTGAAATAATTTTTTAAATCTATACTTAGAAAGAAATAAACTTCTTTTTGTAAAAAAAATTATAAAGAATAAAAATAAAATTTCTCTCTATTTTGGAAAAAACATTGAAATAAAATTTTTTAATAAAAAAAACTTTACCTAGAAAACAGAAAATTGACTCTTCGTGTAAGAAAAAATATATAAATTAATTTAGATTTTATCCCTATTTTGGAAATGACATCTTAAGAAACAAAGGGCATTAAGGGTCTTATACTGCGAATAGGGCTTTAGTCGACTGAATCTACACTACAGCCTACATGATGAGACAAACCGAAGATCGAGTTGCCAGATAGGCAAAAATTATACTGAAGAGCAGTTGCCAGTTTGTCACAATTTAACTTAATAGGTAATGTATTCGAAGTTATTTTTTGTGCGCTGTAGCGCGTAGCTGCACGTTCGCGCAAGTTTGAGCCAAATAAAAATCAATCGATAAAACCGGTTTTTTCTTTCGGTTTTCGATTTTTAGGGGAATTTTACAAACCGGTTTTCAACACTAGTCGCAATGTTGCCTCGCTTTCTCTTTACTATCGCTATCATAACGGACATTGCTCTTCTGAACTCTCTAACTGCATGCCTCCTTTAAGGAGAGCACGCAGTACTAGACTTTCTACACTTTCTCATACCCTTTGTGTCCAACTATCTAATGCAAGGGTTAATCAGTATTTTCAGTCTTTCATCCACTGAACCGGTCAACTCTGGAACAATCTTCCTCAATCCATCTTTCCTCCTGTCTATGACCTCCCATCTTTCAAATGCATAGTGTCTAGGCATCTCGAAAATCCCAGACCTGAATTTTGGCTCTCTTCCTCTGTTAGAAAATCTAGAAGAGGAAGAACCATTGTTGTCCCAAGGCGATACGATGACTAAGCTGATTGATGCAGCATTGCTTGTATATATATTAAGTCAGTGGCGGTCCTAGCTTACATGACGCCCTGGGCGAACCTCACCTTCAGCGCCCCCCCTCCCTGTTCGCCAACACACACACATTCGAATCCCCCCAAAATAAAGGACAGACATAACTCTCTCACAAAATAACTTTTTATTGGACTAATTGTTGGAACTTCAGAACCAAAACAAAGACTCAAATTTCTGAATTTTACAAATCCTTCATCACGTAAATAGAATAACTCACTTAAGAGAATGTAATTATGATACTATGAACAGGAAAAATACAAATTAAATTGCACAACTGCCATAAATAAACTAGAGAATCAAATTTCTAAATTGTACAAATGCTCTATCACATAAATAGAATAAGACACTTAAGAGAGGGTAATTATTATGCTACACTTTGAACAAGAAACAAATATTGCACCACAGCACAACTGCCATCTAAAGCCTGACTCTTCTTACCTTCCTTGATGCAAAGTCATGAATTAAATCATCATATGAAATCTGCTCAGCAATTGTATGATTTATACTGATGATGGCCAGACCGGTAAGGCGTTCCTGTGACATAGTTGACCTCAGGTAGGATTTGATGAGCTTCAGCTTTGAAAAGCTCCTCTCTGCTTCAGCAACAGTGACTGGAAGAGTAAGACCAATTCTGAGAGCAGTCCACAAATTGGATATATTTCAGAGAGCTCCCTTTCATGGATAAATGTCAGCAGTTCAAGCAAGGATATGGTCTTTGATGGCAAGTCAGGCAAGTTCTTCAGCTCCTGTGCAAGCTCTCTGCCATCCAAGTCAGATTGTCCCTTAAAGTGTAGTGTAGTACTAAGGTTCACACATTGTTCTGTCAGCTCCTCAAATGTGAGATTTTGGAAATGTGTCAGCACTCCAAACTTCTCTCCCACAATTTCCAACGTGGAAAATCTTTCCTGAATGGCTGATGTTGCAGCATCAACCACTGCATTGAAAAATGTCACCTCCAGCTTCTTCAAAGCATCAATCAAGGGCTCATCAGATGCTTCATAATATACATTTCACTATTTAACCAAACCCAGAAAAATAACATTACATATGTTAAAGTATGGGCCTTTATTCCCAATAATATTAATCTGGAAGCATTTTGCATTGTTTAGGTCTTTTATGGGAAGGTTTATGGAAAATGCAATAGATGGTTTTTTATTAATAAAAATATATTTATTGATCTTTTATTATTTATTTGTATTTTTATTTTTTTTGCAGGCGCTCATGCCGCCCCTCCACAAATGCCGCCCTGTGCGGCTGCCCATATTGCCCATATGAGGAACCGCCACTGTATTAAGTTAAGGTGTGTGTGTGTGTCCATCTCATAATTGTAAGGTTAGTGAAAAATTAACTTAATTTAGAGCTAGCAATTTTGAGCTCTTGTGGCATCATTGTTTGGTCGCACTGTTGGCATCATTTTGGGACGCTGCGCGTCTTTTCTACTCGTTTGTGGAAGGTCGTACGTAAAGGTGTGGTTTGATAGAGAGCTCTCTTGCAATTCAGTTTGGTTGTTTAGATACATGATTGTTGCATCGTGCAATAGTCCAGGTTGCGTTGTTGTTGCAAGGTTCAGAAAGAAGACCACAAATAGTACCCTTTTGTTTACTTTAAGTTCATGTAATTTAAGGTCTAAGGTAGGCCCGCATCGAGTCAGCAACCCTGAGGTTACCCTGAGGTAGGACCTAATAGATCTCAAATCCGTAAGTTTTAATTTAGCTTAACTTGGGCTTTAGGTAGAACTTGCCCTTTAGAATTTGGCCGTTCACGGCTCAGCTGGGATTTCGAACCCGACAAATAATAAAATAACATGGTCCTTCAGAACCGGATTTCTACCCCAGACTGAGTCACTGACCATTTTTCGGCAAAGTTCTGATTGTGCAAATTGTATCCCAAGTTAGGCCTAGACGGTTGAGTATTATTGAGTTAAGGTCCAGGGTAAAAAGTTTGGTCGCCCAATTGCGAAACTTGGCTAGTCGTCTGTCGTTTTTTTGGCCTACTTTTTTTCCGGTTTGGTTAATTTTTGGGTTATTATTATGAATTAAGGTCCCAGGGTAAAGTTTGGTCGCCCAATTGCGAAACTTGGCCAGTCGTCTGTCGTTTTTTGGCCTACTTTTTTTCCGGTTTGGTTAATTTTGGTTATTTTGAATTAAGGTCCAGGGTAAGTTTGGTCGCCCAATTGCGAAACTTGGCCAGTCGTCCTGTCGTTTTTTGTTTGCCTACATTTTTTCCGGTTGGTTTAATTTTGGGTCATTATTGAATTAAGGTCCTGGGGTGGAAAATTTGGTATTCCCATACTTGTGTTTGGTTAGTACCCCACCCAGCATTCAGTTTATTTGAAATAAAATTTGCGTTTGATCAGTTTTGGTTAAGTATTTTCTGCCAATTCAGCTCATTTGGTATTGAGCCCAAGGGTTGTTTACATTGAAGATGAGTGCATCTGAATTGAACAAATTTATAAAAAGGAGAAGTGCCTACAAAGGTCTAATTACAAAGGTCATTGCCACTATAGATTCTGCCATAGAGCAAGAGAATTTACGCTTAGTGACTGCGAAGCTTGCCATATTAGAAACTAAAAAGGTTGCTCTAAGTGAGGTAAATGTTAAAATTGAGGCTCTTATAGAAGAGGATGAAATAGAAAATAACATAATTTACTTTGAAGAGATTATTGATGATATGATTAACGTAGGCCTCCGAGCAAAAGAGTTTAGCAGCTCAGTACAGTTAGAGACCAGGTCTAATAATGAAACACAACACTCAACAAATGATGCTTGTGAAGTTAAGGTTAACAGATCTGTAGTTCAATTACCGAGGCTTGTACTCAAAACATTTTCTGGGAGTATTCAGGAATGGCAAGGATGGGCAGACAGTTTTCAATCAGCAGTTCATTCTAGTCAAGTGTTAAGTGCCGTGGAGAAGTTTAATTATTTGCGGTCCCTCTTGGAAGGGGAGGCAGCAAAGACTATAGCAGGATTAGCATTAACAGAGGCTAATTATAATGTGGCTTGGGATATTAAAGAAACGGTTTGGTAAGCCAGAGATCTTAATTAAAAGCCACCTCCGTGCATTTTTAGCTATACCTCCTGTTAATAATCCTAATAGTGTCAAGGAGTTACGGCAGTTATATGATGAATTTGAAATTAGAACTAGGTCCCTGGACAACTTGGGTGTAGGAATGGAAAAGTATGGTATAATGTTGGTTCCTACACTGGAGTCTAAATTGCCTAGCTCAATTTTGCTTGAATTAAGTAGGGGACACTCTGCAGAACATGTGTACATCCCCCTTCAGCAGATGTTAAGTCTTTTAGGCACAGAATTAGCAAGACGAGAGGGAGTTGAGTTTGCACAGTGGGATGGTAAACAAGGGGACAAAGGCAGGCACAGCACCAAAGTTTCCACAAAAAGGAATAGCCCAGGTACAGTGTCAGCTCTACATGCCTCCTCTGAGAATAAATTAAAGGGAATCAAGGAATGTATATTTTGCGAAGGCAACCACAAGTCATATAAATGTGAGGTGGCTGAGGCCTTACCCTTTGAGGAGAGAAAGGACAGGGTAACTAAGTCCACAGCATGTTTTAAATGTTTTTTGAAAGGTCATAGAGCAAGGTTTTGTAAGTTTAAAATTTTGTGCAAAAAATGTCATGGTAGGCATCAGCCATTATTGTGTGAAAACACTCTTAGTAGGCCTACCCCAGAAGTAGAGACAGCAGTGGCACATGCCACTGCTATGCAAGGGAGTAAAAGTAAAGGGGGATTATTGCAAACAACTGCAGCCTTATTAATTGGGAATGAGGGAGAAGCTACTGTAAGAGTGTTGTTTGATAGTGGTAGCCAGTGTAGTTTTATTAAGACCAGAATTTCCAGAAAATTGAAGTTTAAAGAACTTAAGAGGGAAAATTTAAGAATTTCTGGGTTTGGGGGTTCCGTTCAAAACCGAACCAAATTTAAGAAGGTAGAAGTTCTGGTTAAAGGGTTGTTACCGCAAAGTCCCACTATCAAGGTCCAAGCTGTAGAGATTGAGGAACTTTGTGCTCCAGTCACTACTTGTTTAGATATGGCATGTGTCCAAGAATTGCAAGTTAAAGGAATTAATTTGGGCAATAATAAGTTTGAGGGAACAGAAGATATTAGTCTTTTGATTGGAGCTGACTATTATTGGGACTTCATCACTGGTAATATTGTCCGTACATCTCAAGGCCCAGTAGCTATTGAAAGTAAGCTAGGCTGGATGCTACATGGTAGTTATTGCAATGAAATAGAAGTTAAGGCTCTCTTTGTTAAGATTGAGGAGAACAGCCATGGTCTGGAAAGGCATTTGAAAGCGTTTTGGGAACTTGAATCTATTGGTATAAATGACAACCAGGCAAGTACAGTGAACAATGATGTTTTAGAGCAATTTGAAAAAGGGATTGGGTTTAGAGATGGTTGCTATGAAGTTGGCCTACCATGGAAGGATTCTTGCAAACCCGGTTCAAACCTTCAGCTAGCTAATCGGAGGTTGGAGACTTCATTGTACAGGCTAAGAAAAAATGAGGAGTTGTTAATTGAATACGATGAGGCCATCCTAAGTTATGTAAGGGAGGGCTATGCTGAAAGGGTGCAAGGTGAGCTGGTGAGCCAGGAGGCACATTATCTGCCACACCATGCAGTGGTACGGCGAGACAAAACTACCACCAAACTGAGGGTAGTTTTTGATGGCTCAGCCAAGGACAAAGGTGGTGTGTCCTTGAATGACTGTTTGGATGCTGGGCCAAATTTAAATGCAGATTTATTTTCCTTGTTACTGAGATTCAGGTTTGGTAGAGTAGCATTGACTGCAGATGTGAAGCAAGCCTTTTTGCGGATAAAGTTAAAACCAGAGGACAGAGATGCAGTAAGGTATCTGTGGGTGGATACGAAAGACTTGTTGGAAAATGAACCTAAGGTTCAAGCATATAGAATGAAGTCAGTGTTGTTTGGCCTCAGCTCTAGTCCATTTCTGTTGGCAGCTACTATGCAGTACCATTTTAAGAATATTCTGAAGTCTATCCTAACACTATTGAACACATAAGGAAAAATTTTTATGTTGATGATTTGCTATGTTACGTGGATAATACAGAAATGGCTAAACAGATATTCATGGAGGCTAGAGCTATAATGAGGGAGGCTGGCATGGAGCTCAGAAAATGGCAGACCAATCATTCGCAATTACAAGAGTTTATGAGTCATTCCTCTGTAGTACCTGATGCAGCAGAAAGTATTGAGGATTCTGGTATTAAGGAGTTGTGGGCAATAGACGCAAAGGTGCTAGGCATCGTTTGGCAGAAAGATGATTTGTTTACCTTCAATGGAAAATCTTTAGTAGAGCTGGCCGAGAATGAGACAAGGTGGACAAAACGTACAGCTCTTAGTTTGGCTTCGAAGGTCTTTGATCCTCTTGGATTCCTGGCTCCATTTGTGATAAAGTCAAAAATTTGGTTTCAGAGCCTCTGGGAAATTGGACTTGGTTGGGACCAAGAGTTACCTGATCATATGGTGGTAAGGTGGAAATATTGGTTCAAAGAATTGGCACATCTTGGAGACATTGAAATCCCAAGATGGTACTTTGGAGAGTTGAACAATAGTCCAGACAATTTGGAGCTGCACATCTTTTGTGATGCAAGTGAGGAAGCCTATGCAACTTGTATTTATATAAGAGGCGCATTGCAAGAGGAAGTAAGTTGCAGGTTGGTTGCTGCAAAGAGTAGAGTAGCACCTTTGAAAAGGCTTTCTGTTCCAAGGTTGGAATTGATGGGTGCCGTTATTGCTAGTCGGCTTGCAATTACAGTGCGAAAGTCTTTGGCCCTCTATGAAATTCCAAGCTATTATTGGACAGACTCCACTATAGTTTGGCACTGGTTAAGAAGTCAGGCAAGGAAATGGAAACCATTTGTTGCCATTAGGGTGGAGGAAATTCAAGCGCACACAGATCCCAAGCAATGGAAGCATTGTCCAGGCATCCAAAACCCCGCTGATTTACCAACACGAGGAATTTCGGTGAAAGATCTTTCACAATCAAGTTTGTGGTGGAATGGGCCAGAGTGGCTAAAACTTGGAAGTGAAAACTGGCCTTCTAATCAGCCTGTTGTAGGAGAATGCCAGGCTGAAGAAGCATGGGTGAGTGAGGTGAGAAAATGCGCTGTGAACAGTTGTCAAGTTATGCAGCAGGACCCCATATTGAGGCTTGAGGACATTAGCAGTCTGAAAAGATTGTTAAGAGTGACAGCATGGATATATAGATTTACCAACAACATTAAGGGAGAAACAAGAAGGGAAGGAATTCTGAACAGTAATGAGATTCAGCAAGCCAGGAAATACTGGGTGGTATATGCGCAGAAGGAAAAATTTGGTGAAGAGCGGGAATTGCTCACCAGCCATCAGAGCTGGGCAGTATTTAAATACATTTGTATTTAAATACGTATTTAAATACATTTGTGTATTTAGAACTGTATTTATAAATACATTGTTTTTCATGTATTTAAATATAGTATTTAAATACTTTAATGAGTATTTAAATACAATGTATTTAAATACTCAAAATATAAAAATGTAAATACTTTTACTGGTTTAATACACGTTCTGTACTAGCACAGTACGACGCGTCGACAGTGTAGTACAGCATGGTTCATGTTTCAATGTGTCAGTTCAATCAGTTGTGTGCCACTCTTAGTCGAAAGCGGTTGATTTCTTTATCGTGTGCGTGTCATGGCTTCAACAAGCAAATCCGGTGAATCAAACAGTGATATATCTGCAGATAACAATTTAGTGCACCCTCTGTTTGATGGAAAATACTTTAAAATTAAATCTAAAGACGGTAATAAGGTAAAGTGCACTAAAGTAGAAATTTATCAAAACATGAATTAGTGAATGCATATGTTAAAATTTGTATGTATTTAAAATGTATTTACAAATGTATTTAAATACAATTGATGTATTTTGTATTTAGTATCTAAATACATTCGTAAAATGTATTTAGTATTTAGTATTTAAATACATTTCTCCCATGTATTTAGTATTTAGTATTTAAATACATTCAATGTATTTATTGCCCAGCTCTGCCAGCCATCCATTACAGGTTCTACCAACACATTCTGCGCTCAAGGGTTTGGATGTGTTTTTGGATCAGGATTTATTGAGAGTAGGAGGTAGACTACAGTTTTCTGGGCTTCCAGAGGAGAAAAGACATCCAATTTTGCTACCTTCTGGGGGGAACTTTGTGGACCTTTTGATCCTGGATACTCATCATAAGCTGTTACATGCTGGAGTTAGAGAAGTGATAATAGAGATTAGACAGCAATTTTGGATTCTCAAAATTAGACAAGTAGTGAAAAAGGTCTTGCATAAATGTGTGGTTTGCAAGCGTTGGAGTGCAAAGCCTTATTATGAAAAGGTGGCTCCACTTCCAAGAGAACGGTGTGTCTATACTGCCCCATTTGATGTAGTGGGAGTAGACTTTGCAGGGCCAGTCTATGTGTATGAGCAAGGGGAGTCTAACAAAGGTTATATATGTCTTTTCACCTGTGCTACCACCAGAGCAATCCATTTGGAGTTGGTAAGCAACTTAAGTAGTGATGTATTTCTTTTGGCCTTTAAAAGGTTTGTGAACAGAAGGGGTTTCCCAAATAAAATCATATCAGATAATGCAAAAACCTTCAAAAAGGCTGCAAAGGAACTCCAAGAAATTTGGTCCTTGCAAAAAGAGGAAGGATTCCAATCCTACTTTTCACACCAAGGGGTACAGTGGGAGTTTATTGTCGAGAGAGCACCATGGTGGGGAGGAT
Organism: Bathynomus jamesi; assembly: GCA_023014485.1. NCBI lineage: Eukaryota > Metazoa > Arthropoda > Malacostraca > Isopoda > Cirolanidae > Bathynomus > Bathynomus jamesi. Next base: position 350,483 of record JAJOZX010004068.1, read on the forward strand.
TTTGGGAAAGGCTAGTGAGAAGTGTAAAGTGTCCGACTTTTACTTCCTCTAAATAATCAAGTTCGGACATCTTTCCGTCAGCCCGGGGTGCCCGCGGACGCCCTCGCCGAAGCTTCGACGGGGTTTAGCGCGTTCCGAAGGCTACCGAGGGCGCCAGTCCGATGTCCATTAAAGAAACTTTTAGCTAATGCTCATTTGAGCAAAGAAGAATTCTCTACTGTTTTATGTGAAGTAGAAGCAATGGTGAACAGTAGGCCTATCACTTTTGTTTACAACAGTAGGCAGGATGCAGAGCCATTGACACCAAATCATTTTCTTTGTGGTAAACGATTAACATCAAACCCCAGTGTGCCAGAAGACTTGCAGCCTATCCAGAGCACTCAAGGAGAGTTAACCAGACGGTTCAGGTACCTTGAAGAGCTACAAGATCAGTTATGGAAGAGGTGGCAGATGGAATACTTGCCAGAACTCAATTATTACCCATCAGGCAAGGTAAAGGGCTCCAATGCAAATTGTATCAAGGTGGGAGAAGTGGTAATGATTGGGGATGAAAGACCAAGGCAATGCTGGAAGCTTGGCATAATTGAAGAGTTGTTTGTTGGCAAAGACAATTTAGTTAGGTCTGCACTGGTAAAGACTTCAGGAGGAAAGTTAAAGAGACCTATACAAAAACTCTATGCTTTAGAAATCAGCAAAAACACAGATAGTCAAGATGAAACATTTGAGTTACAGCCTCATGAAGAAGGCTTGGCTAACCTTGCAGAAGGTAATGACAACAATGCCTCTTCGGTGGGGAGTGTTAGAAAATCTAGAAGAGGAAGAACCATTGTTGTCCCAAGGCGATACGATGACTAAGCTGATTGATGCAGCATTGCTTGTATATATATTAAGTTAAGGTGTGTATATATATCCATCTCATAATTGTAAGGTTAGTGAAAAATTAACTTAATTTAGAGCTAGCATTTTTGAGCTCTTGTGGCATCATTGTTTGGTCACACTGTTGGCATCATTTTGGGACGCTGCGCGTCTTTTCTACTCGTTTGTGGAAGGTCGTACGTAAAGGTGTGGTTTGATAGAGAGCTCTCTTGCAATTCAGTTTGGTTGTTTAGATACATGATTGTTGCATCGTGCAATAGTCCAGGTTGCGTTGTTGTTGCAAGGTTCAGAAAGAAGACCACAAATAGTACCCTTTTGTTTACTTTAAGTTCATGTAATTTAAGGTCTAAGGTAGGCCCGCATCGAGTCAGCAACCCTGAGGTTACCCTGAGGTAGGACCTAATAGATCTCAAATCCGTAAGTTTTAATTTAGCTTAACTTGGGCTTTAGGTAGAACTTGCCCTTTAGAATTTGGCCGTTCACGGCTCAGCTGGGATTTCGAACCCGACAAATAAATAAAATAACATCCTCTATGCTTTTGCGGGCATTTGTCCTTGGCCCCTCCCATCTTTCAAGTGCATAGTGTCTAGGCATCTCGAAAATCCCAGACCTGAATTTTGGCTCTCTTCCTCTATGCTTTTGCGGGCATTTGTCCTTGGCCCCTCCTTCCTGCATAAAAAAAATAGAAGTTTTTCGATCATTTTCCATGTGTAGATTATGGTGTACCTTTCTTCTTCTTCTTCTTTCCAGGGAATACAGATTTAGTTTACGTAGTCTTTCCCAGTAGTTGAGTTCTTTGCAACCATCAGTCTTAGCTGTGAGATGTATCTTAGTTTCTTCCTTTTTATATGGGGACGTCAAGACTTAGCAGTATTCAAGTTTTGGTATGATCAGTGTTTTCAGCAGGGGAGTCATTACTGTCTTGTCCCTTCTTTTGAACGTTCTTAGTACCTGTCCCGCGTTTCATTTTGCTTTATCACTATCTGATTTTGTGTTTCAAATTTCGCATCATTGGTCATTATTACCTTCAAATCAATCACTTTCTTGCTTTTCTGAATTTCCTGTCTGTCTGGGGCATAATACGTAGTCAAAGTTCCTCATTTCTATCATATCTCAAGAGCTGAAATTTCTCTGTGTTAAATGTCATGTTGTCTTCTGACCATTTGTATATTTTGTTCGTGTTCCTCTGCAAGGCCTCTACTTCATTTGCATCGCTGGTTTTTCTGCTGATCTTTGTATCGTCTGCAAAGGATGTTACTATACTGTTGCTGTTTACTCCACTGTCTATGTCTGTTAGCATGATAATGAACAGGAGTGGGGCCAGTACTGTACCTTGTGGTACTCAGTTGCGTACTTCTGATCCTGATGATGATATACCTTGAATTTTGACGACCTGTAGACGTTCTCCGAGGAAGTTGTGGATCCATTTTCCCACTTTGCCTGTTATTCCCATATACTGTATTTAATTTTGTGCGCTATTATATCACGATCACATTTGTCGAAAGCTTTAGAAAAATCTGTGTATTTGACATCGTAGTTGTCATTGCTTCCAGTGCTCTATAAGTTGTGATAGCATGAGCTTCCTGATCGGAATCTGTGCTGATTTTCGTTGAATCTTTCCCGTGTCTCCAGGAAATCATAAATTTTCTCTCTAACTATTCTTTCAAATACTTTGGTGAGGTGGAACGTCAATGACACTGTTCTATAGTTCTTTGCTTGAGATCTATCCCCTCCTTTACATATAGAAACAATGTTTCCTCTTGAAGATTCTCGATATTTCCCCAGTGTCTTCGGATCTTCTCCATATCCAGTATAAGGGTGTAGCTATTTCATTTTTATAGTTTTTAATCAATAATGCATTCCAGTTGTCCGGACCTGCAAATGAATGTGGTTTCATTTGTCCTATAGCTCTCGCTACAGCTTCTGGGGTAAAATCAAAGTCTGTTGTACACTCTCCTTGCAATTTTTCTTCAAAGAATACATCTATGTCAGGTATCGCTTTGTCACTTTTTGGGGTACTGAAGACTGATTCATACTGGGCTCTCAATGTTTCAAATATTTCTCTTAGGTCGTCCGTTAGTTTATTATTTCCTTTCCTTACTTTTCGCATAGCTATTTTGGATTTTCCTTTATTGCTTCTACTGCCTTTTCCTTTTTCCTCTCTGTATGGCCCTTAGTCAGGGTTTGTACTTCCCTATCGATACTCTCCAGTTTTTCTTGTATTACTCTCCTGGCATTGTTATCTCCGCAGTTAGCTAACTTCACCTCCACTCTCTTTCTTTTGCGGTGTGAAAAATGCTCTGTCTGAATTGGTCCCCAATTAACCAACCCCTAATATCTCCAGTCTAACTATAGAGTAGATTAAGTCTAGCCTTGTAAGGGTCAGCCTAGAGATTCCGGAAATGGTCCAGAGCGGGCAGATAAATTGAGGTCCACAGTAGGATTCCTCACCAAATTAGGTTAGGGCAATCTACCTTCACCTTTGTTAAGCTATGAGTTGATGCTAGGTCTTAGGCCACAATGTAGGCCTAAGTTGTCTGAGCCAGCTTAATTTAATGAGTTTACGTCTAACTGGGTTAAAAACACAATTAGTCACTTACTGCTAGTTATTAGAGAGTCTCTTTTCCCCTTCTGTCTAATTGTAGAGAGCGTACTTGTTGGTGGGGATCTTTTTCGTTGTCTGTTCTTGTCCCTTCTCTCGTTCCGTCTTCTCGCCCTGTTCCTCGTTTTTGTTCTCCCTTGTTCCCCTTTTCGCGGGGCTTTTTCCACCAGCGTCTCCTTGGTCTTTTTTTGGTTGGTTGATCGGTAATGTATATCTATTACCGAGCACGCTCTTGTCACACAGTATATAAATACTAGTGTGGAGAATAACTCTGGTGAGCAACCAATTGGTTTCATCCACCCAGTTATTGACATAAAAGGAATTTAATAATTGTTAGATTAACTACCTACCTACTCAGTGAACCATTTTCGTTACCTCCCAACTACCCAGTCATCAGTTTTCCATATACTGGGGGCCCCGGGAGATAAAAATTTTGGTGTCATTGTCACCAATTTTTATGTCTGAGTGTAGACTAGCTAACTATTTGACTGTAAATGCCTGTTAATCTGATTAACAGTGACTATCCTCACCTTCTCATGGAGAAGGTGTAGCATTTAATTAGAAGAGAAAATATACATCCATAGGATGAAACTGTCTATGGTCTTTACCATAAGAAAAGAAAAAGTGAAAGTTAGAAGATAAAATTACAATTCCCCAGCATCTATTTTTTGTTGCAAAACTAGTCGCGCCTTTAATGCTGTTTGTCGCTGAGGTCTTGTGTCTGTCAATGTTGTAGTAGGATGCGTTACCACTCCTACTGTCAAAGGAATAGTTACTGGAAGTTCAGTGTCTCCAGTTGTTACTGTCAGTGGAGAAGGTTCTCCAAAGTCCATTGTTTTGGGTCCAGACTCTAAAGGGTACAAAAGAGAAATGTCTCTTGTTGTGTCACCCGTTGAAGTCCTTAATTTGACCACTCTTGTTACCCCGTCTGCCCCTGATCTGAGTTCTAAAACTCTAGCCAGAGGCCAGTATTGTCTTGGAGTACTGTCATGTATGAGAACAAGGTCCCCTACCTTAATTGTGTCAGACCAATCCTTCTTAGTCATTTGTTTATGTCTCTCCCTTAGACCCATTGTAGTGCCTTGCACCACAAGATTATTTTTTATTAGTGAAAACTGCCACAAATTGGCATGAGTGAAATATTTAAATCTAAATAAATAAATAAATACAAGTTAAACATGTCCAGTGATCAAATTTAATTCTTAAGCATTCAGTGTGGTGTGACTAGACATGAATTGGCTTGTAAGGATTATTTTGGCTTGTTGGTAAAATTGTTAAGTAAAAACAAACTTGTGTGCAACGACAACACAAGGGACGCCGTTTTCCACATTTTTGAGATCTAAAGGGACAGCGCCAGCAAGCAAAATTTCGTTGTGACAAGGTTGTCATTGTGGCTATTATTAGTGTTACATTATTATTTGTACTATTATTATTTGTATTATTACATATTTATTATTATTATCAGTATTATTTGCAGACTGTTATATATTAGCTAAACGGGCCATTATTTAATCTCGCATTTATATGTCCATCAAAGTTGTTACGGGTAAAAATCCCCTTTGCATTTACAAATAATTGTTGCATATAGTTATTAATTGTTGTCAATAAAATACAAAATTCACATTGATGATTTTATAATCAGTCCTTCCCTTCTTTTATTAAAATTAATGTTGCGCCGCAGTGCTGGATGCCAATCTAGCATTTGGGCGCTGGTGACCCTGGCATTTAGTTAATTATCTACGTAAACTTGTAAAGGTCTATAATAATAAACCAGACTCTTACAATTGGTGACCTTCTGGAGTGACCAAACACCGTAATTTATGCAAAAAAAATTCTAAAAGTTTTTTCTCAATTTTTGTCAATATATTCAGTCTGCATCTATAATTTTAGTAAATTCACTAGTACTAAGCACTCACCTGTACTGGAAGTGTATTCTATTGCAAAATATATTCCTTTTATTTTGCCTTTTTATAAAATCAGCGTTTTCTAAAGTTTTTTTGTGCAAATTTACTTATATTTTGCAAACAGCCTATACGCAGACTATTTTTCTGCTAATATTGGGCTACATCATAAAAAATTTTTTTTACGTAATTTTTTGTTATTGGCATTCATAACTCCAATTGAGTCTCATACTCAACCAAGCTTACCTGAAGCCATTATTTACATTCAACAACATTTGTTGAAATCTTGTCAGTTTTTGACACATTTTTAATTTTTTTTAGTACCTTGTAACAAAATAATAGCCACAATGACCCACAACAACAACAACCTAGGATCATCCAACGGTGGTACTCCAAATTCACCACTTATAACAGACCTTTTAACAATGTATCAGCCTACCACTCCACAATTCACCGCTGAAGAGCCTGGAATCTTTGTGAATCAACTGCGGGATTATTTCGCGATAAAAAGAATTACGGACCCACGAACCAAGTTCCTTATCACAAAGAACCTCCTGCCTGCACTAGTATACAAAGTAGTGCAGGATGTGGCTCTATTGCCTCCGTCTGACCAAGCTTTTGAGAGCCTCCTCAGCGAGTTAGTCAGGAGGCTCGGCCAATCAGAAGAAGAGCGACTCAATGCTCTACTCAAGGATCAAGTTCTTGGGGATCAAACGCCAACAGCCTTCCGGAGGCATCTGCAAGACCTGGCTGGACAGACCAATGGAGAGGATAAAAACTCACCTCTAATGCGACGCCGCTTCCTCAATGGTCTCCCCACTGCCCTACGACCAATGCTTTTTCACAAGCAAAAGAGGCTATAGCACAAGCTACATGCCTTGTTCACCCTCAACCAGACGCTCCTCTGAACTTAGCCACTGATGCCTCTGACGTTGCAGTGTCAGGAGTGCTCCAGCAGCTTGTTTCAGGCGTTTGGGAACCTCTCGCATTCTTTTTACGCAAGCTTTCGCCTTCACAAATGAGGTACAGCACTTTCGGTCGAGAGTTGCTGGCGATATACCTCTCCATCCGTCATTTCAGGCCATTCCTGGAAGGTCGTGACTTCAGCATTTTTACGGATCATTGTCCGTTAATATTTGCTCTCCATTCTCAGACTCTCATGCTCCTACTGAGAGAAGACACCTTGATTTTATTCTCCAATTTACTTCAGACATTCGACACATTTCAGGTTCTTTGAATGTTGTGCCGGATGCTCTATCTCGCATCTCAGCAATTTCTGATCCTGGACTCTCACACATCAACCTTTCAGAGATGGCTGAGGCTCAGTCCACGGATACAGACCTCCAAGCTCTTATTAATTCACCCACTTCATTGCAAGTCCGCTCTTTACCGGTTGAACCCAAGTCAGACTTACAAATTTTGTGTGACGTCTCGACTGAGCATATTCGACCGTTGGTCCCACAAGGGCTGCGAAGAGCTGTTTTTGCTAAACTTCAACCCAAAACTTTCATCATTGACAAGGTGGGCAAGCGTGAAACCGTTTCTGTGGACCGCTTGAAACCAGCATACCTTGATTTTTCTCCAACAAAAGATCCTATCCTCCCTCAATCTTCTGTACCTCCATCTCAAATACAGGTACAGCAACCTATCCCTCCTCAATCTTCTGTACCTCCATCTCAAATACAGGTACAGCAACCTATCCCTCCTCAATCTTCTGTACCTTCATCACAAATACAGGTACAGCAACCTATTCCTCCTCAATCTTCTGTACCTTCATCTCATATACAGGTACAGCAATTTACCCTTCCTAAATCCTATGTACCACCACCTCATCCGAGGGTACAACAATCTATCATCCCTCTTCCAATTCTCCTTCATTATCGCAACCAACTGTCTTTGAACCAGCCAGTGGCCCCATTGCACAGGCACCAAGAATCCCCTTCCCCCAATGTCCCTACTGCACCTGTAGCACCATCCATGCCTTCAGAACCAGTGCTGCAGGATATTGCCGTCCAAAAGCAAACAATGACTCGTTCTGGAAGAGTCATTCGTAAGCCAGTGCGCTTTGACATTTAAGTGGTTTTTTTTTTTTTTTTACCCCTGACAACCATGTTTTTGGGGGGCAGTACTTGTAGTGCCTTGCACCACAAGATTATTTTTTATTAGTGAAAACTGCCACAAATTGGCATGAGTGAAATATTTAAATCTAAATAAATAAATAAATACAAGTTAAACATGTCCAGTGATCAAATTTAATTCTTAAGCATTCAGTGTGGTGTGACTAGACATGAATTGGCTTGTAAGGATTATTTTGGCTTGTTGGTAAAATTGTTAAGTAAAAACAAACTTGTGTGCAACGACAACACAAGGGACGCCGTTTCCACATTTTTAAGATCTAAAGGGACAGCGCCAGCAAGCAAAATTTCGTTGTGACAAGGTTGTCATTGTGGCTATTATTAGTGTTACATTATTATTTGTACTATTATTATTTGTATTATTACATATTTATTATTATTATCAGTATTATTTGCAGACTGTTATATATTAGCTAAACGGGCCATTATTTAATCTCGCATTTATATGTCCATCAAAGTTGTTACGGGTAAAAATCCCCTTTGCATTTACAAATAATTGTTGCATATAGTTATTAATTGTTGTCAATAAAATACAAAATTCATATTGATGATTTTATAATCAGTCCTTCCCTTCTTTTATTAAAATTAATGTTGCGCCGCAGTGCTGGATGCCAATCTAGCATTTGGGCTCTGGTGACCCTGGCATTTAGTTAATTATCTACGTAAACTTGTAAAGGTCTATAATAATAAACCAGACTCTTACACCATCAAGTACTCAGTTTTCCACTGTTTAATAAAATGAGCTTTAACTCTAGTTAAGTGTTGTAAGTTAGTCTGGAGTTCATCGTGTCGTTGAGTCCAGTTTGGGTCTTCTGAAGAGTCTATATTGTAGTCCGGCAGGAGACTAACTTGTTCTCCCCAGAATCAAATGATTTGGAGTTAATGGTTCCGGGTCATTAATGTTGTCACTCACATAAGTGAGTGGCCTATTGTTGATGATGTTCTCAATCTCAGCCAGGAGAGTGAGCAACTCAAATAAGTGTATCTGTTTTTTACCAATTGCTTTCTTCAAGCAATTCTTTACTGTTTGTATATTCCTCTCCCAGATAGAACCATACCAAGGAGAGGCAACTGGAATATACTTCCACTTTATGTTTGAATTTTGTATATATAATTGTGTGAGTTCGTTGCTTAACAAGTCGTTGATGACTTGTTCACCAGCCTTGAAATATGTAGCATTGTCAGTCCAAACTGTCTTGGGTACTGAATGTCGTGCACAGAATCTCTTAAAGACAGCAACAAAAGATTCTGCTGTAAGGTCCTCCACAACATCCAGATAAACAGCTCGTGAGCCAGCACATGTAAACAGTACAATGTACATTTTTTGTTCAGTGTCAACCACCCCTACAGTCAATGCTCCTGTATAGTCAATGCCTACAGTCTCAAAGGGTCTGTTGAGAGTAACTCTCTCCTCTGGCAAAGCAGGAGGATTTGGTTTCCTATAGGGCCTAGCATGAATACGCCTACATGTGACACACTCACTCAGGACTGTTTTAACAGTGATCCTTCCCTTGGGTATCCAATAAGTTTTTCTTAATGTAGTTAGTGTCTGTGGTACCCCCATATGATATACATCATTGTGTGTTTGTCTGATGATTAATGTGGTCAAATAGCTAAATCTAGGTAAAAGGATTGGATGTTTGCTTTTGTATGACAGTTTTGATTTGTCTAATCTCCCTTTACACCTTAGAAGGCCTTCCTCATCTCTGAACAAATTTAGATCCACAACTACTGATGGTACAGGTTCTTTTGTTTGTTTCCCATTAGTCAAGAATTCTAACTCTTTATTGTACTCCTTTTGTTGTGCATGCCCTATCCAGTACTTGGTTGCAACTTCTGTATAATTATGATTGTTTTTATTTAGCTGTTTGTTTATTGTAGTTAAACAGTTGTGAGCAAACCTCAAACAGTAGGCTGTGACCCTGACAAGTTTACTGAAATCAGAATAACGTTCATAATTAGTGATTGGTTCAACCTTTTCATTTGAAAAGATTAAATTTAATGGCAAGTTAACTTGTTCCATAGGCCATTGGTCTGTATTACAGAGCCACTTAGGTCCCATGAACCAAGTTTTGTTTGACTTCAACAACTTGTAGGATAAACCTCTGGTCAGAAAGTCTGCTGGATTTTGTTTAGTTGGAACATAGTGAAAGTTTACTTGTAGGCTTTCATTAGCTTCAGCTATTTCTTTTAGCCTATTTCTTACAAAGATATTCTTACTATTAATGCTATCATTCCGTATCCAGGCAAGACAAATCTGACTGTCAAGCCAGATGTGGATATCAGTTATATTCACATCATGATAAGCATCCTTAAGCAATGAAATGGTTTTAATGGCTAATGCAGCAGCCAATAGTTCCAATTGAGGTATAGTTCGGGTAGGTTTGAGAGGTGCAACTTTCCCTTTTGCATAAATTAGATGACTTTCTGTCGGACTTACAAAATACGCACAGCACCCATAAGCTTGTGTGCTTGCATCAGCAAACACATGAAGTCTCTGGGGCTTATCCCTAAACCCACAGCACCTTTGAATTTTAATGTTCTGCACTTTTGTTAAATCAGCAGCTAACTTCTTCCAAGATTTTTGATCTTCATTTGTTATTGGATCATCCCACCCAACATTTGTCCTCCAAATTTCTTGGAGGAGAATCTTTGATTTTATTGTTGAAGGCAGGAATAGACCCATGGGATCAAAAATTTTGGAAGCCTCTGATAATATTTGTCTTTTAGTATTTGCTTCCTCATCAAGTTTAAAACCTTTAGTACAGATTGAATCATGACTGTTAGAAGTTGCATCCAAATACCAGTTCATACCTAAAGTTTTAACTCTGTCTGATGGCTCAGTAAGACCATTATTATCCTTTAAAATCTTTTTGTTTAAATCCTCATCATTTGAAATCCACTCTCTAAGTTCAAAGTTACCTTGTTGCATAATGTTTTGAGAGTGTTCATAGACTTCAGATAATTCAGATTTTGTTGTTGTTGAGCCTATTAGATTGTCTACGTAAAAATGTTCCTTAAGGAAGTTCAATGTTAAAGAGTTATTAAACTGGTTCAAATGATGTCCAATTGTCAATGCTAATAGGCTAGGTGAGCAATTGGCTCCAAACAACACAACATTAAATCTATAGGTTATGAACCCTTTATTCAAATCAAATGGATCCTTGAACCATAAGAACCTAAGTTGGTTCTTATCATATTCATTTTTAAGATTTATTCTCAAAAATGCCTTTGAAATGTCACTTTGTACGGCATATTTATCTAACCTGAACCTCAGTAAGATCTTCACAAGGTCAGAAATGAGATTAGGACCCTCAATCAGGCAATCATTCAAACTGTGTTTATCATTGTCTTTGAGGCTACAGTTATATACTACTCTGAGTTTTGTTGTTGGGGCATCTTGTCGATAAACCCCCCTGTGGGTTAAATAATGACAACCATCTTTTTTAAAAGGGTTATTTGTTACTTCTTTAATGAAGCCTTTCTGTAGTTGTTCTTTGAAGACATCATTATACATTTGAATATTATTATCTTGTTTGAGTTTTTTCATTACTTTATATAAATGTCCTTTAGCTACTTTGAGATTGTCTCTTAAAGTTGGACAATTTATTTTCCAAGGTAACTCAACAAAATAACTATTGTCTTTGCACTGAATGGTGTCTTCAAATCTTTCTACCATTAACTGATCTTCTAAAGTTTGATTTGTGTCATGTATACCCACAGATTCTAGCAACCATAAAGTTGAATTGCCTCATCCAGAGTTTCATTTGATAGTGATGAATTAATGTTCTCAGTTGATATAATATTATTCAAAGTGTTGCTATTCTTACAGGTGTTATGTAGGACTGAGTTGAGGCACATAGTATTTGTTAGTCATGAACTATTTTGGTTTAGGTCTAGGTTGTATTTGGATAGGTCACCCAAAGGGGCTATCCCTGATATAGTCTGATAAGCTATACCATTACCTATCTTTACTATGCCCTTATGAATAAGATTAATATAATCTGCCCCTATTAACATTTCAATGTTAGCTACTGTGTTGTTTGTGATATGTCTATCAGCTATTTTGTAGTGTTTTCCCAAATGATTTATGGTTTGTTCTAGTTTGGGTATAACCAGTTTGTTTTGTCCTACTTTAGAAATAATAACTGCTTCAATTTTCTCTAATTTATTTTCTAAATGTAGTTCCAGGTCAATTGTCTTATAGCTATTTTTGTCCGAGTTATCCTTAACAAAGGATGCAATATTGAGTTTTTGTTCATTCGGGTTTGGTGTCAAACCCAATTTATTACATTTTGCGAAACAAATGTTTGTTGAGAACAACAGTCTATAAGACATCTCACTGGAGTGGTGCTACCCTCACTATTCACTAAGTCCAAAGTAATAGTTGGTAAAAGAATCTCAGTGTTTCTTGTTACGTTGTTTGAACAAACAGAATGTCCCATGAAAGTGGCATTTTCTTGATTACCTTTGTTTGGTGGAGGTATCTTTTGAGTTTGAGTACTATTGTTTGGACAGTTTGGTGAATCACACATTGATGAGACATGTCGTAAACTTTTACAAAACTTACACTTGAATCTTAACCTAGATTTACAGTCTTTCTTATAATGTCCCTGGCCAGTACACTTTTTACATAGGTTCAACTGTTCACATCTTTTAGCTCTTGAGTTAAAGTCTGAATATTTGTCACACCCAGTACTACTGTGTTCATCACTTGCACAAAATTTGCAATATAGTGTGTAAGTTGAGGCAGCAGTTACATTAAAGTTCTGTAATGTAGGTGTTCGTGTATTCCAGTTGGTCACATTTGATTCTACAGTATCAAGTTTTGTCTGTTTGGCTGTAGCTAGTTGGTCTCTGGGGATAGTCTTTGGTTTATCCATAGTCTGGGTCTTATTTTGTGTTGCAATATTTCTCAGTTTGTAATTAGTTAGGAGAGTTGGAAAGTGTTTTCTGATATTTTCAAGAGTAGGATAATTTTCTCCCGTCTTTAGAACTAAAACATCTTTAACCCTCAAAGGAAGGCATCTAAGAATTATGCCTTGTATAATCCAAGATGAAGCTTTAACATCTATCTCATTGCTAACCAGTTGTCCTATAATAGCTTCTAATTTTGAATAAAATATTTTCATATCACTATGGTTATCTTTTATGGGTGCAAAATCAATAATTTGTTGAGATAATTCAAATACAATCTCATCTTTATTAATGTAATTACGTTTTAAGAGATCAATAGCTACTTCATATGAATTCCCTACGGCTGGTAAATAGGCTATCAGGTTATAGGCTGGGCCTTTAAGGAAACTAGTTAAGTAGCTAAACTTATCAACAGTTGAAATATAAGGTTTATTACCTATTAAACTCTCAAATTTTTCAATGAAAGATGGGAATTGTACCGTGTCCCCTTCAAATGTTGGTACTAGCAAAGTGGGTAACGTAGCCCTAAATTCTTGTGACTCAGGATTTGGCATGCCACTTAAATTTGGTTGAAAGTTAGCTCTCCTTTGATTAAAATCAGAAGTAGGTTTATGTGGTGTTAATTCAGTCAAACGAGACTGTAGTCTCCTTATTTGCTGTTCAATTGAGATTACCTGAACATCATTATCAGCGTAAAGGTCTATCAATTGTTCTTCAGCCATTTCGGATTCAACTAACTCTGAAATACTCTCATCAATGGCTATTATTTCCTTCTTTTTAGTTTCCAATTTAAGAATTACACACTCTAAATCTTCCTTACCTGGTTGTGTAATATTGTTAAAAGTGTTCACGGCCTTTGTAACAGCACCCAACTTTCCCCCCTTTTCTTTTTTAACTTTTCCAATTCCTCACTGTCCATGTTTAAGTCAAAATTGTTTAACTGGGGATCGTAATGAAATAGAGGACAATAAGAAATTACCAGAGAAGAGAGAGCACAGACAAAACAGTCAAGTTTTAAATTTGGTTTAATCCCCCCCAAGTACTTATGTGTCACTCAGGTCTAAGCTTATAAGAGAATGAGACTCCTTAAATGTAAATGTTTCCTAGTTAGGCCCTAGGTTGTAGACCTAATTAGGCAAGTTTGTTACTTTAGCCTTGATTAGGTTAGGCTTAGGCTAGACCATTTAGCCTAATTCTGCAATTTTTGTTAAGTAAGGTTAAGGTTTGTAAATTCCCCACACACGGGCCACCAATGTGAAAAATGCTCTGTCTGAATTGGTCCCCAATTAACCCACCCCTAATATCTCCAGTCTAACTATAGAGTAGATTAAGTCTAGCCTTGTAAGGGTCAGCCTAGAGATTCCGGAAATGGTCCAGAGCGGGCAGATAAATTGAGATCCACAGTAGGATTCCTCACCAAATTAGGTTAGGGCAATCTACCTTCACCTTTGTTAAGCTATGAGTTGATGCTAGGTCTTAGGCCACAATGTAGGCCTAAGTTCTCTGACCCAGCTTAATTTAATGAGTTTACGTCTAACTGGGTTAAAAACACAATTAGTCACTTACTGCTAGTTATTAGAGAGTCTCTTTTCCCCTTCTGTCTAATTGTAGAGAGCGTACTTGCTGGTGGGGATCTTTTTCGTTGTCTGTTCTTGTCCCTTCTCTCGTTCCGTCTTCTCGCCCCGTTCCTCGTTTTTGTTCTCCCTTGTTCCCCTTTTCGCGGAGCTTTTTCCAGCAGCGTCTCCTTGGTCTTTTTTTGGTTGGTTGATCGGTAATGTATATCTATTACCGAGCACGCTCTTGTCACACAGTATATAAATACTAGTGTGGAGAATAACTCTGGTGAGCAACCAATTGGTTTCATCCACCCAGTTATTGACATAAAAGGAATTTAATAATTGTTAGATTAACTACCTACCTACTCATACTCAGTGAACCATTTTCGTTACCTCCCAACTACCCACTCATCAGTTTTCCATAGCGGAATATTCTTCTCTTTTGCCTCTAACCAGTCGCTCTTTCCTTTTGGCTGTGATTTCAGAGCATATTTTTTCTAAAATTCTCAGCATCTTTTCCATGGTTGTTAGCATTTCTTCAGTTGTTTTATTCTCTAAAACTGTTCTCCACTCTATTTGGGTCATGTGTGATCTGATTGCTTCCCAATTTATGGTCTTGGAGTTCAAGTTAAAGGTCCCAAGTTTGCTTCTTTCTTCAATATGTGTATTGTCTTTTAATGTTGTCGCCATATTTGTTATCTCGATTAAGTTGTGGTCTGAGATAATGGTCGGGATTATTTTTATATCAGCATTCAAGTTCGTGTTATTCGTGAATACCAGATCTAGGCAGTTAGTTTTTCTGGTATTTTCTGTTATTTCCTGTGTCAGCATAAATTCGCTTGAGAGCCATCAACATTTTTGCTTACTCCTGGTCTTCTCTTGTGACCCCCTTGTCCTGGTGTATACAGTATATATATATATATATATAGATGAAAATTATTTCACAAAAGTAACATGCAAAAAATATTTATGATGAATAAAACCACGAAGGAAAGGAAACACAGAATGGTGCTCAAGTGCTTTCGTCTAATGACATCCTCAGGAACACTGAAGTAAATAAAGAGCTCAAGACTATGTACAGGTTAGAAAAAAAATAATATATATATATAATAAATATGGAAATAAAAAATTGTGGGAGGAGCATACAAATTTAAGGAAAACTACCAATTTTAGCACTTTGCCCGAATTCAACACAAGATCAAATTTTATAGTTAATGCCTGAATGATATATGTCACAAAAAATATATTAAAAAAAATACATATATATATATATACATTCAACTGCAAAGAACACGCAGTATAAATAACGTAAAGAACGACGCTTGTATAGGAGATATTCCGCGCAAGACGAGAGAGAGAGAACGGAACAAATGAAAAAATGAGGTAACCACCTGGGAATCGAACCCGGGATCTTCCGATTGCCGGTCAGACGCGATACCATTACACCATGGACCTCACTCTTCCAAACGCCGTAATTCTTCTACATACTCGCAGAAACCAATGCCCCAAGGCATATATATATATATATATATTTTTTTTTTTTATATATTTTTTGTGACATATATCATTCAGGCATTAACTATAAAATTTGATCTTGTGTTGAATTCGGGCAAAGTGCTAAAATTGGTAGTTTTCCTTAAATTTGTATGCTCCTCCCACAATTTTTTATTTCCATATTTATTATATATATATATTTTTTTTTTCTAACCTGTACATAGTCTTGAGCTCTTTATTTACTTCAGTGTTCCTGAGGATGTCATTAGACGAAAGCACTTGAGCACCATTCTGTGTTTCCTTTCCTTCGTGGTTTTATTCATCATAAATATTTTTTGCATGTTACTTTTGTGAAATAATTTTCATATATATATATATATAATAATAAAATAAATAATAATAAAAAATAAAATTAAAAATTAAATAATAATAATAATAATAATATATAAATAAATTGAGAAATAAAAATTGTAAGCGGAGCATACAAATTTATAAGGGAAAACTACCCACGTTTTAGCACTCTGCCCTTCTTGTCTAAATCCTTTCTGAACGAATTCAACACAAGATCAAATGGATTGTTTACAACCAATTTTATAGAAGAGGCCTGAATGATATATAGGTCACAAAAAAAAATATGTATATAAAACTAAATTGAAAAATAAAACTTGTAAGAGAAGCATACAAATTTATAAGGAAACACTACCAAAGTTTTAGCACTCTACCCTTCTTCTCTAAATCCGTTCTGAACGAATTCAAAACAACGGGATCGAGTTGAAAAAGACCTTTGCTCATGTTAAAGTTATTTGTAAGTTGGATAATAGCAGACTCAAGAATATTTCTATTAACAATGTTGCTAGAGTGAAACAAAACTGAAGCATTATTCCAATCAATACAGTGGGATAACTCTGACATATGGACAAAAAGGGCACTGGACGACTGTCCCGTTCTAACGGAATATTGATGCTGTTTTACACGCGTGTGCAAATATTTTAGTATTTCCATTTTCCGACTTTTTAGGCATTGCTAATGTACTTAAACTTTTGGATATTAATGTAGTATTTTCATATAACAATATTGTGAAAAATATCATAGTAAAAAATAGCCCTACCAATAATTCAGGCATTATCTATAAAATTGGTTGTAAACAATGTGATTCCTTTTACATTGGTCAGACGGGAAAGGATTTGCGCACGCGTGTAAAACAGTATCAATATTCCGTTAGAACGGGACAGTCATCCAGTGCCCTTTTTGTCTATTTGTCAGTTATCCCACTGTATTGATTGGAATAATGCTTCAGTTTTGTTTCACTCTTGCAACATTGTTAATAGAAATATTCTTGAGTCTGCTATTATCCAACTTACAAATAACTTTAACATGAGCAAAGGTCTTTTTCAACTCGATCCCGTTGCTTTGAATTCGTTCAGAACGGATTTAGAGAAGAAGGGTAGCGTACTAAAACTTTGGTAGTGTTTCCTTATAAATTTGTATGCTTCTCTTGCAATTTTTATTTTTCAATTTAGTTTTCTATTTTTTTGTGACCTATACATCAGGCCTTATCTATAAAATTGGTTGTAAACAATCCATTTTATCCTGTGTTGAATTCGTTCAGAAAGGATTTAGAGAAGAAGGGCAAAGTGCTAAAACGTGGGTAGTTTTCCCTTATAAATTTGTATGCTCCTCTTACAATTATTATTTTTCAATTTATTTTTATATATATAGATATATATTTTTTTTATATGCATTTTTGTGACCTATATATCATTCAGGCATTAACTATAAAATTTGATCTTGTGTTGAATTCGGGCAAAGTGCTAAAATCGGTAGTTTTCCTTACAAATTTGTATGCTCCTCCCACAATTTTATATATACAGGGCGTCCCAAAAAAATGTATACACACTTTAAATACTTATAAAGGCAGTGTTTATTAAAATACATTTCATTTTCAAAATGTAATAGAATCTACAGACATTATTTAATTGTTTTGTCAACGCCTGTTTTCAAACTGACGTCCGTTCTGGTCCAGGCACTGCTGATAACGCGAAGCAATGGAATCGCAAACATCACGAAACATTTCGTTTGGTATTTGTGTGCATTCTCGTTCAATGGCTGCTCTCAATTCAGCGACTGTTGCAGGTTTTATAGCGTAGACTTTGTCTTTTAAGTATCCCCATAAAAAAAAGTCTAGTGGTGTGAGGTCTGGTGAACGCGGAGGGTATTCTACGAAACCCCTTCGTCCAATCCACATCCACATCGTGCCAAGTACCACTCGCAATACTCCACTCTTCGGTCCGGATCATCTTCATTAATAGCATGGACTAATCTTGGAATGTAACTTTTCCATTGACAGCGCTTCAAAATGCGTTGGACAGACGATTCTGAAATTCCTACCTCACGACTCGCTTGCCGCACAGATTTTCTTGGACTTTGGTGATACGTTTCCAGTACTCTTTCTTGCTTTGTGGGGCTTGTCGATGTCCGTGGTCTTCCTGAACGCTTCTTGTGGACATTCTGAACAGTTCCATCGGCTTCAAACTTATCTCTAATTCGAGTGATGGTAAGTCGCGTTGGTGGATCTGTTTGAAACTCCCTCCTAAACTGTCTTTGCACTTCAACTGCGTTTTCACACTTCCAGTAGCATTTTAGAATGAATTTCCTTTGTTCAAAGCTTAGTCTGACTGCCATTATTAATTCTAATGGGTTTAACTTGGAAAGAAAGAAACATCAATTGAGCTATCAGCTGTTAAAGTGTGTATACATTTTTTTGGGACGCCCTGTGTATGTATATATATATATTTTTTTTTTGTAACCTGTACACAATCTTGAACTCTTTATTTACTTCAGTGTTCCTGAGGATGAAGTAAATAAAGTAAATAAAGAGTTCAAGACTATGTACAGGTTACAAAATATATATACAGTATATATAATATATATATATATACATATATACAGTGTGTCCGTAAAGTCATGGTGGGATTTTAAATAGCTATATTATTGCAACGAAACATGATAATGAGATGAAAAAAAGGCAAATTGAAGAACAACTCTAAAAGAATAACTTTATTTAACGTAGTTCGATATGGGCTCCTCTGGTAGCCCTGCAGACATCTAGGCGGTGATTCAATTCCAGCCACACACGCCCAAGAACATCAGGAGTGACGGATGCGATAGCTTCCGTGATTCGCTCGTGCAAGTGATGAATATCCCTAATGGGTACACTGTACACGCTTTGCTTGACGTAACCCCACAAATAAAAGTCCAAAGGTGTCAGGTCCGGAGAGCGTGGAGGCCATGGCTTCCATCCTCCTCTTCCTATCCATCTCTGTGGAAATTTTTCATTAAGGAATTCTCGAACAACGTTGGCATAGTGCGGAGGGGCACCATCTTGCTGAAAGATGACATTATTGTCAATAAATTGGGGTACTGCAAAATGTTCCAACATAGCGAGGTAGTTGTGTGACGTCACAGTGGGTTCCGCGAAGAAAAATGGGCCAATCACTCGATCTCGTGCTAGAGCACACCACACATTAACTTTCGGGCTATTACACTCATGTTCAACATAGGCATGTGGACAGCCTAGACTAACTACGAGATAAAGGATAAGCTTAGCCTAGACTAACTACAAGATACAACTTTGAGAGTTGTTCTTAAATTTGGCATTGTTTCATCTCATTATCATGTTTCGTTGCAATAATATAGCTATTTAAAATCCCACCATGACTTTACGGACACACATCACCGCCTAGATGTCTGCAGGGCTACCAGAGGAGCCCATATCGAACTACGTTAAATAAAGTTATTCTTTTAGAGTTGTTCTTCAATTTGCCTTTTTTTCATCTCATTATCATGTTTCGTTGCAATAATATAGCTATTTAAAATCCCACCATGACTTTACGGACACACTGTATGTATATATATTTTGTAACCTGTACATAGTTCAAGACTATGTACAGGTTACAAAATATATATATATATATATATATATATATATATATATATATATATATATATATAGTCTTGAACTCTTTATTTACTTCAGTGTTCCTGAGGATGTCATTAGACGAAAGCGCTTGAACACCATTCTGTGTTTCCTTTCCTTCGTGGTTTTATTCATATATATATATATATATTTATACATTTCAACTGCAAAGAACACGCAGTATAATTAACAAGCGTCGTTCTTTACGTTGATATATAATATATATATATATATATATATATAATATATATATGTTCCTGAGGATGTCATTAGACGAAAGCGCTTGAGCACCATTCTGTGTTTCCTTTCCTTCGTGGTTTTATTCATCAAATATTTTTCACGTGTTATTTTCGTGAAATAATTTTCATATATATATATATATATATATATATATATATATAATATATATAGGGTGAGTAAAAAATCTCCATACATAGGCAAAATGGTCACTTTGTTATGCAATCACTTGTAAGTCACAAAATATGCTCTATGTGGGCACCATTACACTGAATGCACATACGGATGCGTTCCTCCCAGTCATGGCAAACGCGCGTTAACACGTCTGGTGTTATGCGTGCACACGCATCACGAATGCGTTCCTTTAGGTGGTCCGTGTTTTGTATTTTCACCTGGTACACCATGGCCTTCAAGTGCCCCCCACAAGTAAAAATCAAGGGGGGTGAGGTCTGGGGACTTCGGAGGCCACTCCACGGGACCACGGCGGCCAATCCAGTGACCCGGAAACTGCTGATCCAGCCACTGGCGCACGCAGATACCGTAATGGGGTGGCGCCCCGTCTTGCTGAAAGTACGCTGGAAATTCCCCGTCCTCGTTCAGCAGGGACGGCATGACTGTCTTGCAGCATGTTTAAATACATTTCGGCATTCAGATTTTGTCAATGAAAAAAGGGCCAACAATTGTGTTGCCCCATATCCCGCACCACACCATCACTTTTCCAGCGCCTTGCGTCTTTGAGGGACTCATCCAGTGCGGGTTGTCATCACTCCAATAACGTACGTTTTGACGATTAACCTCTCCATGAACATAAAAGTTGGCTTCATCTGAAAACAGGATGCCAGCTGAGAAGTTGAGAACTCCGTGTCTTCGTCCACTTTTGTTCTTGCCCATTCACAGAATTCCAGCCACCTGTCCGGGTCGTCTTCGCTAAAATACTGCAACATTTGCATTTTGTATAGATGCCATCTGTGCTCTTTCATAATGCGGACGATACTCCTTTGGCTGCCACCGCATTCTGCAGACATCCGTCGAGTGCTTTTTTGTGGACTCTTTGCGAACGCTGCCAGCACCATGGTCGCTGTGCCTTATCGGTGGCTGTTCGTGGACGGCCACTTCTCGATTGGTCTGCAACACTTCCAGTCTTCTTGAACTTCTCAATGAGTTTGGCAACGGTGTCGTGTGTGATGTGCGTGCCGAGGGCGTGTCTCCTGTTAAAATCCTCGGCAATCTTGCGACAGCTTCCTGATCCTGCCAGAAGAATGATCTCTATACGCTCTTTTTGGGACAAAGGCATCTCAGCACATCACCTGCAAAAAAATAAAAAATAAATAATAATCATTTATTTATCATGACCATTTTGCCTATGTATGAAGACTTTTGACTCATCCTGTATATATATATATATATATATATATATATATATATATATATATATACAGGGGGTCCTCGTTATCCGAGGATAATGGGGCCCAAGAAATCACCACTTTAAGTGAATCCACTTAAAGCGGGGACCTAAAACCCCTAAGAAATAATGAGAATAAGGTTTAATTGGGACCTTAACACAATAAATGACACTCAAAATTATGGTTAAACATTTGTAAAATACACTTTTTAAACCCTTTTATGTACCTTACCTTATAAAATATGTTAATAAAGTATGTTAAACAGTAATAATAGCGCAAAAAATCAACAAAATCAGAACGAAAACACCAGAAAACCACGGACGGGCTCAGCACTGGCAACGGTTAGCGAGAGACTGAGAGTGCGCAGCGTCGGGGTTGGCGGTGGAGCGTGGTGTTGGTGGAGTGTTGGAGGTACGGGAAAGCGAGCGAGACAGCGAGTCCGAGGAAAATTTAAACGGTTTTCCGTTGCGCTTCCGCGTTCCACGTACATTATCCGCGGAAACCTCTTAAGTGCAGGGAATTTATCCGTATGGTTCTACAATTATTTGGCCGCGTAAATACGGGAACTCGGATAATGAGGCCCCCTTTTACATATATAATATGTATATATATATATATATATATATATATATATATATATATATATATATATATATATATTCACTTTTTAGTATTTTACAAATGATAAATTAAAGTCTCCGCAGAGCATTATATTGGGGGATGGAAGGTTTATGGCCTTTATTCGGTTTCTGACATCATCAATGGTATCCGAGAACCATTTGGTTAGTGTGTTTGGAGGTCTATAGATGACTATCAGTATCACGTTTAGTTTTTCTGTTTTCACTGCTAGGAATTCCATAAAGCTATTTGATTTACCTATTACCGTCTCTGTCATATGACCTTCATAATTTATACATATATAGCACAGCCACCTTTATGTCTTGCTGTTCTATCCGCTCTTAGTAAGTTGAAACCCCCTATATTTATCTCTTTCTTATCATCTTAAGATCAGTTTCTGTGAGCATGCGATGTCCGCCGGTGTTTCGTCCATAAATCCTTTCAGATACGAAATTTGAGTGACTTGTTTGGTTTTATTCGTTGAATATTAGCCAGGACAATATTTATGTTCTTTGTTTTTCATTGCCCCTTGTGCATTTCAAGTTCGTTTTCTTCGGTATCGTTTGCTTAGTTGCTCTATGGTCCTCCGAGAGAGATCTGTTTCCACCAACCTGTTCTGGTAGCTTCTTGCCCAGAAGTGGTTTGGCTCGGGGGTTATATATATTAGGGTGGAGTAAAAAACCCTTTTTAGAATTTAATTTTGTAGGGGTACTCGAAAGTTAGTCTGTGGTACCAATAAGAAATCTGTAAAATATTAGCTACCTGCGACATCAACTTCACCGGCCCCAAGGAGGTCAAAGATTTTGCCTTTCAGGTGCCCCCAAAAATTAAAAAAAAATTCAAAGATTTAAGCGTATCTTCCGTCGTGTTTAAGCTAGGAAGATAATTTTTGTTTCATCTGATTCATCTATTTATGTTCTTTAACTTTACTCTTTTACACTTATACACTGTTTTCCCAATCCTCACAGAAATTTGGAAAATTTGGTATTTCTTGAAAAATACTAAAAAAAATAGGGTTTTGTTGTTGCTGGTGAGGGAAGCTATATTTGGGGGCTTTTTGCGAGTAACCCGTTGCCCTCGTTGGGCCTTCCATCATGAAAAAGAAAAAGTGTAGTATTTGTCATGGTTATAATGGATTATAGTGGATTTAATTTCCCAGAAGAGTTCCAAGAGTTCCTTGTTCCATGCACGGTCTGTGTTTAACATATATATATATATATATATTATATATATATATAATATATATATGTATATATTATATGTTAACCCCTCCGTCTATGGTCTTGGGAGGTTCGAAGTTGACTGGGGTTCTGGTTTGGTGGCAGCAACGGACTTGTTACACTGGAGTAGTTGGTACCGTATTGGGAATCGCAGTAGTTTCTCTTATACTACTCTCCGGTTTCTTCTTGTAGTGGATCGGAGGATTCTGTGGAGCTTACTAAATTCTCTGAAATTTTACATCTTTACATACTGAAATTTTAACATCATTATTATTCAATGCTGATCTGTTTTTGATTTTTATTCTCAATGGGCTGATTTATTTTTCAAAATATTTAAAGATAAGGTAAATATTTTAGCTGTAGCAATGTCTAGACAGATAAGCAAGATATTTGAAGATCTACAGAAGATCTACAGAAGCTAAGGCTAACAAAGACCCTAAGATCCACTCTAAGGTTAGCCCGAGAGAAAGGAAAGAGTAGGGGGTTAAGAGAAGAGAAGAGAATAAAGGGTTAAGTAAGGAGGAACACCTATCACTTGTGGGTTAACATTCATTCAGAAAAAGAGAAAAAAGACTCACCATCATCATCCGCCGGCCACTGCCGACAAGTCAGAAAAATAGTCGGAGAAAATAGGAGAGGGGTGAAAGATGAAAAGAAGTAAAATAAAAACGCTCACAAACCATGCAAACACAGTCTTAACTCACTGTCATACCATGCAAACTACAAACATGTAAGAAAAGAGAGTTACAGACATGCAAAGTAAGGAGAGGATAAGAAAAAAAAAAGTAGCTAAAGTTAAACAAAAAGTGGGTTAGTTTACGCTACGAGCTACATCTACGTTCGTCTTAGTCTAATTTTTTTTTTTTTTTTTTTAAGAATTTTATTGCTGGCATCACACGCTGGCATGTCACAAGCTGCATTAATCGTCAACAGACTCATCCTCGACCACCACCCCTAGAGCTCCTGTTGCTAATTGTTTTTTTTTATTTTAAACAACGTTAATATTTTTAAAATGCCTGTCAAGACGGTTCTTAAACACATTAACACTGGTAGAGTTCACGACGGGCGCGGGAAGATTATTCCATTTATCAATTACTTTAAACGTAAAGAAGTTTTTAGCGATATTAGTAATGAAACGTCTGCCACGCAACTTAAATCCGTTATTACGAGTACTGTATTACTATTATCGAAAGTGAACAATTTGTCAAAATTTACATTATCGATGTTATTAACGATTTTGAAAACTTCAATAAGCTCCCCCCTTAATCTTCTAGTTTCGAGTGAATACAGGTCTAACTGTTTAATCCTATCTTCATAAGGCTTGTTGCGCAATGACGGAATCAGTTTCGTGGCACGACGCTGAACCCTTTCTAACCTATCAATATCCTCACGTAAGTACGGGCACCAAAACTGAACGGCATATTCTAAATGAGGCCTGACTAGGGACTTGTAAAGGGGCAATATAATATCCTTCGATTTAAATTCGAAATTACGCGCTATGAAGCCTAACATCCTATTAGCTTTTGCGCAAGACTCCAGGCACTGGTTCCTAACCTTTAAATCCTTAGATACGCGTACGCCTAAATCTACTTCCTCGTCAACGCTCGCCAACTCCCTATCATCCATCGTGTACGTGTAATTATTGTTGCGAGAACCTATATGCAAAACTTTACATTTGTCTACGTTAAATTGCATCTGCCACTTATCTGTCCACTCCATAATCCTATTTACATCGTCTGGAGCCTATTACTATCGTCCTCGTTAACAACCTTACCGCCTATTTCAGTATCGTCCGCGAATTTTGACACGTTACTAGTCAATCCTACATCTATGTCGTTAATGTAAATTACGAATAGCAATGGGCCTAACAGTGAACCCAGTGGAACACCGCTACCTACATC
Organism: Bathynomus jamesi; assembly: GCA_023014485.1. NCBI lineage: Eukaryota > Metazoa > Arthropoda > Malacostraca > Isopoda > Cirolanidae > Bathynomus > Bathynomus jamesi. The sequence goes on from JAJOZX010004068.1 coordinate 375,319, forward strand.
TAACCACCCCGATTCACTACCATTAACTACCACCTTCTGTCTCCTAGCACGAAGCCATTCTTCTAACCAGTTAGCTACCTGACCGCGTATACCGTGCGCTTTGACCTTCGCAATTAGTCTCCTATGCGGAACTGTATCGAACGCCTTTTTAAAATCTAAATAAATAACGTCAGCCGCTCTATGCCTATCGTATTCGCGCACTATTTCGTTATAAAATTCTAACAAATTAGTTAAACAAGACCTATGGCGTCGAAACCCATGCAGACTACTATTAATCAAATCTCTACTTTCTAAGTGATCGATGATACGATCCCTAACTACGGATTCCAAAAGTTTACCGACAATTGACGTTAAGCTAATGGGCCTATAATTGCTAGCTACTGCGCGGTCGCCTTTTTTAAAAATAGGCGTGACGTTAGCTAATTTGAAGTCTTCAGGAATAATCCCCGTTTCGAGTGACTGACTAAAAATCTTCGTTAAGGGGCCTACGATAACGTCTTTCAAATCTTTCAAATGTCTGGGATAAAAAACGTCAGGGCCTGGAGCCTTGCAAACTTTTAGCCTATCGATATAATGCGCAATCTCAGCCTCGTAAACAGTTATTTCATCCAAAATAGTCTCGCTACTAAATGGAACGATATCGTCCACGTCGGGGACATTATTTACGTCTTCTACGGTAAAAACTGTCGCAAAAAAGTTATTGAAAATACCCGCCATCGCCTGAGCGTCAGAAGCCAAAGCGCCATTAACATCCACTAGAGGGCCTATGTTATCTTTTATCGACTTACGATTATTAACGTATTCAAAAAAACTTTTTTGGATTATGTTTACTATCCGCAGCTATAAGTATCTCTAAATTACGCTTGGCATTCCTAACTGATCCTTTAACCTGACGTCTAAGCTCGGTATATCTATTAAAGTTAGCTGCCGTGCCATTGCGCTTATTAAGTTTATACGCTCTATTACGCTCGTTTATGAACTCGCCTATTTCCCTAGTCCACCACTTCGGCCTACCATGATTTCTAGCGCGCTTGGGCCTACGAGGAATAAACTCCCTTTCAATATTCCTAAAACTTTCTTTAAACGCCACCCAATGCAAATTTGTGTCATTACCCATAAATAAGTTATCCCAGTCCACTACTCTCATCCTATCCGCAAAACTATCAAAATTAGCCCTACGAAAATCAGGGTCTTCTATTACGTTACTATCCTTAGTGTTTTCTATCAATAACTTAAACCTAAGAATTTGATGATCACTACATCCTAAACTCTCGCCTACTTCTAAAAGTTCGACTATATTCACGCCGTTCGTCATCACCAAATCTAAAATAAGCACACCGGACAAAAAATTAGTCACCCCTAATAGCACCGATAGTAGGAAGTTCAAGGTCACACAGAGGGCGCTGATGTAGCATTGGTAAGTGACAAGTAGCGGTGACGTAGCTAGCACACAGGATCAGATCTGTTTCGTGAGGTGGTGAAGAACAAAGTGTGTGTTGGATATAGTCTGCAAAATGGGTCGTGAGGCAGACGTTACTCAGTGGCAAAAAGGAGCCATCGTGTTTGGCAGAGCCCACGGACACAAAATGTCTGAAGTAGCCCAATTTGTTGGTGTGTCAACGCGTACTGTCCAGCGAGTTTACAAAGAGTGGTGTAGTTCGCAATCAACTGAAAATCGACGGCGTAACTGTGGCCGGAAAACAATTCTCGACAATAGGGACCGCCGCCATGTTTCTCGTCTAGTAACTGCAAATCGTTTTCAAACCAGAGAACAATTGCTCCAAGAAATCAATGAGGTTCTCCAGCGACCAATTTCCGAACGGACATTGCGACGAGAACTGCATGCGATGGACATCTGGAGCAGGGTACCACGGAAGAGGCCGCTGTTAACAGCAAGTCACAAATTGGCACGTTATAAATGGGCTCAGAGGCACAAAAACTGGACTGCGGCAGATTGGAAACGTGTAATTTAGTCCGATGAGTCCCGTTTTTGTTTGTTCTCCAATGATGGGAGGCGACGAGTACATCGCAGGTCCAATGAAGCCTTTAATCCTGAATGCGTCGAAGGTGTTGTTCAGGCTGGAGGTGGTTCCGTGATGTTCTGGGGATGTTTTTCGTACCACGAAATGGGCCCTCTCGTTCCAGTGACGATGAATTTGAACCAGCAGGCGTACCTCCGCATACTAAACTCGCCGGATTCGTGCGGTTATCAAGGCCAGAGGCGCCGTCACACGTTATTAGGTACATTCTGAGAGGGGTGACTAATTTTTTGTCCGGTGTGCTTATTATCACCGCGCGTTGGTTCGGTAACCATCTGTCGTAAAAAGTTATCTTCCATAAACTCGATCAATCTCAAACCCTCCTCATTACCAGCAAAAGTCTCATAATTAACATTAGGGCAGTTAAAGTTTCCGACAATTATACTATTCCGATTGTCAATAAAGTTACCAAGAAAAAGATGAAGCCATATGTTTGGTTTAAACCGCATATTGACAGATCTGATGGTATCATGATCTGCCGAGTTAACTAAAAATGGAAATTGAAATATGCATTTTATTATGAATTACAATTAAGCATGCATATGAGCGAAAATTAAATCCTTAAAATTTAAAATTAAGTGTTAAGCAAGACATAACTTCATCTTTTTCAACGAAGAGAGAATGTATACAGAAAATGAACATTGCAGAATTTAACAAGATTACATTATTAAGCCAAATCTAAAAAAATGCTGAAGTAATTTAAAAAGAAATAATTCACCAATTATTCAGCAAAAATAAAATAGAAAGTAAATAAAAAATTTTATCCGAACTTGTGTCAGCGTTATGCGAGTTTGGACTATATATATAAAAATAAATATAAGATAATAAATATATATGAATATAGGAATTATTTATTGTTCATTTTTACAGGGCTCTTCCATCTAGAATGATATTAATACAATAATATAACATCCTAACTAATTCTAACTAGATGATAACTAATGGTTTTTATAATACAGATTTGTATACAACACATGAGTTAGGGTGGTTAAGTCTAGTTCACGTGGCCTAGGTACGCACTTTTGGTCGTGCATAAATAGTTTCACATCGTTCGGTGTCTTTTTTTTCTTTCGTTCCAAGAATGATCTTTTACTACACCGAAGCGATAATGACACTAACGGCAGATGTTGAAATTTTTTTTACTGGTTGTAGTATTTGTAGAAGGTTATTCTGGTTTCCTCTGAAATTTTAAAACGACTCGAGTGATCATTCCATTTTGGAGCATGGAGTTCGGTAGGATGGTTACCAGCTTCATGTAGAGATTTAAGATTTCTATAACGGGTTTAAATTTAATTTGCGACGAGAAGGGGTATGAGTCATTAATAGTAACCTTATAAGGGTAGTATATTTTGAAGGTTTTTGAACGTAAGGAACAACCAATTGGTAAACGGATAACAGTAGGTATTTTGATGAGGGAATAATTTGCTGGACACTCGAAAGTAGCGGTAGTCCTATTCGCGAAAGAAACCCAGATTTTTTGGCCCAATTCGGAGTTGAACGGTTTTAGAGGAATGGAATTTCGTGAAAGAACATACCGAGGCATGATGGTCCCGGATTAAGTCGATAAAGCAGGAACAGGGCCGTTTCTAACCATTAGGGGACCCTAAACAGTATACCCATTTGAGGCCCCACCCCTCCATCCACCAACTCACGCCTTACTACATCACCTCAGCACACACATACAAAAAAATGGCTGTGTTAATAAAAAACAATTATGAAACAATTTTAATGAAACATTTATGTCCAAAACAACAAATATGTACTTTCAGAAGACAAACAGAAAAAATACTCTTCATGAAATTCCTGAAAATTAGCTTATACATTATTTAGAATATATGACACAGAACTATGTACAAAAAAAATAATGCAATTATCAACTACCAAACAATTACTAACTACGATACAATCGTGTAATAGCTAACAGTTATACAGAACAGTTTGTATCTTCAAAATTTTTGCCTCCTAGATTTTTTCTGGGCGAAATCATCAATAACATCATCATATGAAATCTCCCTGCTAACGTCCTGGTTGATGCTTATGATGCCAAGGCCACTGAGGCGATCCTGCCCCATTGATGATCTGAGGTAGTTCTTGATTAGCTTCATCTTAGAGAAGCTCCTCTCGGCTGACGCTACTGTCACAGGTAGAGTGCAGGCAATTCTTAGTGTAACCCAGAGATTGGGGTATAGTTCCTCCAGTTGCTTCTGATGAATGGAGGAGAGAAGCTCCAATGCAGTCATGTTGTGTGAAGGTAAAGTCGGCAAGTTCTTAATTTCGAGGGCTAGTTCTCTTCCATCAACGTCAGAGTCAGCTCCAGATCTCAGTATCTTAGAGAGCTTTTCACACTTGCAGGACAAGTCTTCCTTGTTCATTGTGGTGAAGTTTAGGAGAACCCCAAATATGTCCCTCACATCATCTAATGTTTTGAATCTCTCATTTATTGACTCGATGGCACAATCCACCACCACATTGAAAAATTTGACTTCCTGCTTCTTTAAGGCTTCTGTAAATGGTTCGTCAGGAGCTTCGTAAGCAAAGTGCTTTTTTGTGGATCTGAGCCTCTTCTCCTTCCTTTTGTTTTAGTGAGGAGGTTGACTGCCACATCAAACTGCATTGTAGGAGACTGCAGAAGTTTGCTCACATGGTTAACTGCATGAAGAATATACAAATGGCACATCTCACCTGTGCTACTGGAAAGCTTCTCCTCCTCTATTTTCTTCTTTTTCCGTTTTTCAGCTCCTGATGGATAATGTCGTTTCATTTTCTAAGATGCACGGTCACATCTAGTTAACCACAACTAATCTGCTAAATACTGTAATAATAATCATGATAATAATGATGATGATAATAATAATAATAATAATTATTATTATTATTATTATAATTGTAACGTTAATCAAATACATTCAAATAATCAGACCATTTAGGTTTTAACCAACAAAATTCACATTATCTGAAAAAGATGAGAAAAGAATTAATATACTTGAAAACATAACGAAAATAATCCTAGGTTTTAAAGTGTTACAAAAATCTTTTAATAATTAGTAAATTAGTGAAATAATTTTTACAATACTAGAAAAATTAAGCATTTAGGAAAGTATAAGCATATAGTAAGAATAATATAGAAATAAGATCTCACAATAGTTATTTACACATAACGACCAAAACGTTTCGTTTGTCTCCGTTTTATCACATTTGTCTCATACAGAAACTTTAATTAATACGACAATAATAATAATAATAATAATAATAATAAGGATAATAATGATAATAACAATAATATTAATAATAACTTCAGCTATATTCCTATTCTTCCCCACTGAGCTATGACCTGGGAGCCTGTCTAGGGGTCCCCTAGTAGCAGCGGGGCCCTAAGCGGCCGCTTAGTCTGCTTATGCCAGGAAACGGCCCTGAGCAGGACCTAGTGTTTGGAAGAATTACTGGTTTGAGTGGAGGGCAAACGAGTTGCTTGTACGTTTGGGGGAATCTGCAATGCCGGACGTCGCTATCTGACATTATAGAATATGCTGAAAGGTCTTTGGTGAGGAAAAGGTAAGGTGGTACTGTGGGTACATACAATCGATAGATATTAGAACTGTTTTGGTAGGGTGTTGGGAAAGGGTGAAATTTGTATACGTCATAAGTGAGTACATTGGAAAATGGTACAATCATGAGATAAGTGTAGGGGCGTGGTCCATGTACAGTCCAAGTGTGTTCTAGAAATTGGAGGCAATTAGTATGGTTGAGTGGGAATATGGGTGATAATTTTAATTGTGTTTGAGAGGTGTGAATCAAGAACTGAAGTGTATTCCATGGTATTAGTGTGGAAAGAGTGATTTTTCTATGGGCAAGTTGGGTCGCAAAGCTTTGAAATGAATCGTAATTATTTGTTGCAAATATTTATCGATTAGGGTTATTTGTAGGTTAATTATTTCTACTAATTCTAGATATCTTTCGTATTCTTTGTAGTTAGCTAACAGGCAGTGCTGTGCTCGTTACTTTATAAATGTAATGCCGTTACCGTTACAGTTACCACAGTCTAAATGTAACGCCGTTATCGTTACAGTTACCATTTTTAAAAAGTAACGAGTAACGGCACCGTTACTCTTACCGTTACTTTTAATGAAATGTAAATATATTATATATATGTATATTATAATTTATATATACATAAAATATTATGTTATATAAACATTCGCTTGTGAGAGTATGTGTTGGTTTGTATCCACTGGTTAATGCATAGGCTATGAAGTCTGTGCATGCCTTCATTGCGTTGTTATGACTTATAAGGCATAATATTAAAAAAAAAAAAGTGAAACAAAATTACTGCAAGATTTATTACTAGGAATTGCAACATAACAGAGGATGTAGCATACTATTGATACTAATTTACTAATGCTAGAATATACCAGGAAAGCTTAGTTTTGCAAAACAATAATACGAAATACTAAAGAAATGAGTCAAATGAGTTATTGTGCATGGCAATGATAATTGAAATTTATTAGCTAAATATACAAACTTAAGAACTATTATTCAAGAGGTCTTTATTAGCCTTTAAGAAAACAAGCTTCTCAAAAGTTGCATCTAAGAGCGAGCCCTACTGAAAAAAACACGCTCAACAGCGGCACTAAATGGTATAGGAGTGTTAAGTTTAATAAACATATTTTTAAAGTTAGTGGATGGGAAGGATGCAGATTGCAGAGCTAACGTGCCGTGAAGGCCCAGATGAGAAGAATAACGAAACCTCTGTTGAACTTAGGTCACTCCCTGCTCCAGGTTCTTCGCCTTTTTACTTTGACAGTGCTGTCAGTGTAGGGGGAGAGGGTGGATGGGGGTAGGCTGCCAGCATGACAACGGCCAACATGCACACCTCGCTCATAGTGAAGGGACAAATTTTTAACGGTTAATGAATAATGAGTGAGGATCGAAAGAAACTAATTGCGAGCTACGATAAAAAAGTAACGAGTAACGACTAACGAATGTATTTCCCTAAAAAAAGTAACGTCGTTACTGAAAGAGTTATTTGATTTGAAGTGTAACGCCGTTACCGCTACATTTACTAAAAAAGTACCGCGTTACGTAACGGCCGTTACTTGTAACGCGTTGCTGCCCAGCTCTGCTAACAGGGATTCAAAGTATGTAAATTTGTCCGAAAGGGCGTGGAGGAAGCGATTGTTTTCGTGTAATGACTCCATGGTTCGTTTTAAAATGTGTCCATTATATTGCCGATTCTGCGCGAAGAGATTCAATTTGAATTCAATTCTTTTAATGTCTTGTTCGGTTGTTAATCCGAATAAACCTTTGAATGTTTTTCCTCTCATATCTATCAATTCCCTTTTAGTTCTTTGATTAAATTTTGCTGGGTTTTGTGATCCAGTTTGTATCCATGGTAACGCTAGTATATCCGATAGGGTGTGTGCTGTAGTTTGAATATTTTCGAATGTATTTTCTAATAGAACGCGACTAATCTGGTCTGTTCCCGGGATATGTTTAACAGAACCGTGAATTTTACTTTCAAATGCTTTTAATTGGGTTTTTATCTGAAGAAGATTGGTTTTAATTCTAGCAGGGGGCTGAAAATTGATGAAAAGGTCCGCGTGTCCTTTCAAAAATTTACCTTCTGCCAGCTTTTCTATAACAACTCCGGTAGAAATTTTAATGCTAGGGCTACAAGAGTAAATAATTAGCAAAATTCTAAAGGGGACAATTTTATTTATTAGATTATACTGAGCTGGGGGTTGCCGTGTGGATACTTGTGTTTGTGTGCGGAGTGGTCGGCCTCGCTTCGGTAGTAGTCGGGGTCGACCGTTAAGCTTGGATTCTGAGCGGTTTCGTTTTTTATGTGAAGGTTCTAGTTCACGAGGTTGAGGCATTTGCGGGCGGTATGTAGCAGTGCTAAACCTAAGGATTTTTTAGTGGGTGGGTGATTTCACAAACTCGTCATTGTGATGTCGCATTAAAATACACCTTTTCTGTATTGTTTGTACCAGGGGTGCGAACTCGGTAGAAATTTTTTCGAGTTCGAGTTCAGTCATCTTTTCGAGTTCAATTATTGCTGTAAATTTGGAATGATGTGCTATTTATAGGCATTAAAATGAAAATAGAACCAATTTCTTACTTTTATTTTGAAAAAAGTTACCTCAAAACTAGGTTGTTCTTAACATATCATACAAATTATAGAGAATGTTAGTACTTAGTATTTGTTGTTTGTACGTAAAAATAGTAATGCTTCCAACAGATCCTGTTTTATGGATGGTCTTATGTCACTAAGGATGAAGCGCATTGAAGAAAACAAACGCTCTACTGACACTTGTGTTACAGGCATTGCACTTAAAATTTTTGATGCCCCTCGTACGGGCTCTTCAAATAAATCTAACAGGGGCCATACGGACGGACTCTTTAACCTTCCCTTCTCAATCATCTTCTCGATACTATGCTCCAAATCTGTCAAGGATAACTAAAATAACCAAAAATAATTGTAGAAAAAATGATAAATCCCTAGAAGGCTAGAACAGGGGCTTTTCTTATTACTTTTATACAGGGTGTCTCAAAAGTCACTATCTATTTTGAAAAATAATGGGAATTACGAAAAACTGGTTTAAGACATGAAAAATATATTTATTTCAAAGTAAGTGCCACAAAGAATTAGTGCTATTTATTTATCTGTCTCCACATGGCGACCATCAGTGTCTCTACAGAGCTCAAAGCGATAAGTTGTTTCCCGGAACACACTTTCCAGCATTTGAGGTGTTATTTTCTGAACTGCATCGGTAATACGATTTCGAAGTTCGGCTACATCACTAATTCTTCTACCAATGTACATCTTAGACTTAATGAAACCCCAGGCGAAAAAATCTAATGGTGTTAAATCGGGTGAACGTGCTGCCCATGGTTGTGTTCCTCCACGACCAATCCAGCGACCGGGGAAGCGTCTGTCAAGATAATCACGTACAATTATTGCATAATGGCACGGTGCTCCATCCTGCTGAAAAACTACTGTGTCAAGAATGCCATCTGTAAGAAGTTGAGGTTCGAGGAATTGTTCAAGCATGTCAAGATAATAAACCAATTAACTTTTTTAAATACACAAATTTGCACCAGAAGTACATATCTTTATGCCAGCATAGCATTTTTTAAAAAAACATCTAATGTCACCGAAATAGATAGTGACTTTTGAGACACCCGTATATAAAATGTAAATAACCTAAAACACTTACGCAAACTTAAGAATATTTATTAGTTTTACGTAATTACGTAACATACATTTCCGTAATTAAAATTTCAAACATAAAAGCAACAACATTAACAACAATGTTATTGATATTTAAAATTTTAAATATAGCATAGGATTAGGAAATGAATATAACATAACGGTTCGTATTCGTAAAGCTGCTTATACACATAGTATAATGAAAAATACTGTTACTAAATTTTACGACACTTACCATGGTAATTACTTCATAAGATTTAAAATAAATTAAGTTGGCCTACAAAGTACAAAGTCCAAATAGCCACCAAATAAGATAAGAAGTGAGGGGTAAATATTTCACGCCAACGGTCATGACACGCTTCTCGTCCGTTTATTTGGCCCAGTGTTAACTGCTAAGACTGGAGTTGCCAGATAGATTTATTAGGACGCCACCGTAATATTTAGATAAACTAAATTACACATTTCCCGTAATTTAAATAAAATCTGATATATATTTGGGATCTTTTCCGTTTGACTGCCGCCATTGAAACTGAGGTGACGTGTATGTATATATATATGTATATAGTCTAAAAGTCACTAAAGGGGAAATATCACTAAAGCTAAGCTGAATCGCAAGAGAAGCATAAACGAACCAACGCGGCTGTTCTTATTGTTTTGGGCTAGCCTAGAGCTGTTTTTTCCTATCTGACCTAATCGTTGGTGCTGAGTGTAATTAGGTGGTGTTTCTAAGGTGACAAATGGGGTAGGAAGTTGTCCGTACTTAAGTATAGTTAGGGGTAATGTCTATAGCTTCTAAATTGGTAATGTAAGAGAGAGTTAGGTAGGCTGTTTGTGGGACACAGGAATCTAATGGTAGGCTCCCAAAGGAATATCTAATTTAACGCACCGATAAGTGCCTTTGATTGTTTGCTAGAACCTAAGTAACCTACTGGGGTGTCTACCCCACGCTATCACATTTGGCGACGAGGATGGGATTCAATTAAGCTCATGGGATTCAATTGAGCTCATGGGATTCGATTAAGCTCATTGGATTTAATTTGGCTCATTTGATTAAATTTGGCTCATTTTTAAATTTTGTTCATTGGATTAAATTTGGCTCATTGGGTTCAAGTGGTTGTTTGGAAAATTGGATGTAGCCTAGTGGGTCGTCCGATTTGGTTTGTTTGTGTGGGTAAGCTACCGTACTATAGCGTAGGTCCCGCCGGCCTAACTCTAAAACTAATTCCTACTCAGCCCTAACTCTAAAACTAATTCCTACTCAGCCCTAACTCTAAAATAATTCACTATTCAGCCCTAACTGGGGAGTAACTAGATCAAATTTAAACCAAATCTAACCTACTTCACGTTATTTGGGCCTAATTGGTTTTGCTCTAGCATGTCGGTGATTCGCCATATAAGCCCCTACGAAGACTGGGGAGGACTTCGAAGCTTATGCCACTAGGGTGAGGTTGTTTTTTGAGGCAAATTCCATTCCTGATGCCAAGAAAGTACCTTAAACGTTTGGTTTAGTTATGGACCTAGTTTCTCATAAAGCACCGGAAACGTGCACCTATAATGAATTGGTACAGGCCCTAACCGATCACTACAAACCCCGAGTAGTTCTCATCTATGAACGTTTCAAATTTTATTCGAGGCATCAAACGGGAAATGAAAGCATTGCAGAGTTTGTTGCAGGAATAAAAAGCCATAGCCGTACGTGTAAATTTGGAGACAAATTAGACGAAATGCTAAGAGATAGGTTTGTAATGGATCTCAAAGAGGAGTCTACCCAGAGAGCACTATTAGCCCTACAGGACCTAACTTTTAGTCAGGCTGTAGAAATAGCTACGGCTAGAGAAGCAGCTGCTAAAGATGTTAGAGCTTTTGGCAATCACAGTAGTAAAGCCCAACACGTAAATAGCTTTAAATCTTCTATGCCTGGCAGACCTAATGAGCCTACTAGACAGGCAAATAAAAGGTATGAGGCAAATACGACTAAGCCTACTAATTCTACTAAGCTTTCCAAGCCATGTATGGGGTGTGGAAAACACCACTGGAAGAAGGACTGCCCTTTTAAAGAAGCAGTTTGCCGAAACTGTAGTAAAATAGGCCACATAGCTAAAGTGTGTTTTTCAAAGAAAACGAAGGGTGAAAATTCTAATTTTAACATTTCTAGTGTAAATCCTCAAAGGGGAAATACTTCGAACATTGGAGTGGAGTACCTATTTTATGAGCATCAAAGTGGGAATAATACAGGCCCATATATTGTAGAGGTAGGCCTAAATGGAATTACAGTTCCTCTAGAACTAGATACAGGTGCTGCCCGAACTGTCATGTCGAAAACAGTTTTTGACAAAACTTTCAAAAATACACCTAAACTACATGCATCTAAAACTATATTAAAAAAATATGGGGATATACAAATACCTATTTGTGGAGAAGCATCCGTCACAGTTACACTCAACCAGAAAACTTTGTCTCATCCCTTAACCCTTTTAGTGGTGGATGAGCAAGGGCCTACTCTACTAGGCCGTGATTGGATTGATGCTTTGAAAATGCCGATTGACAAAATCTTGCCAAAGGGTCAGGCAGATGTGCATACACACTCATATCCCTCTGACATAGACTCATTGTTAAGGGAGTTTTCTTCTGTTTTTGGGCCTGAAGTAGGCAACCTAAAAGGCCATCAGGTCTGTATAGAAGTAGATCCTAATGTAACTCCGAAATTTTGTAAGGCTCGTTCAATTGCGCATGCACTGCGGGAGAAGGTAGATTTAGAAATTGACAGGCTGCTCAAAGATAAAATTATCGAACCAGTCACACACGCTAAGTGGGCTGCCCCAGTAGTTCCTGTACTAAAACCGGACAAGTCCGTGCGGTTATGTGGGGATTACCGTTTAACAGCAAATAGAGCCGTCCTAGATTGCTATCCTATACCCAAGCCTGATGAATTATTTAGCTCTCTTGCTGGGGGTAAATATTTCACAAAACTCGATATGTCCCAAGCCTATGCTCAACTAAGTTTAGATGAAAACTCTAAAGAACTGACTATCATAAATACGCACCGAGGCCTATATAAGTACAATAGGCTATGCTATGGAATAGCATCGGCCCCGGGTATTTTTCAGAGGACAATGGACCAAGTTCTAGGTCACATTCCAGGGGTACTTTGCTTTCTAGATGATTTCCTCATTTCAGGTTCGTCTAAAAAAGAACACCTAACTAGATTAACCACGGTTCTTAAAAGACTCCGGGATGCCGGACTTAAGCTAAAGAGAGAAAAGTGTTCATGGGTCACTAACGAGGTTTCATATTTAGGGTTCCGCATAGATGCCTCAGGTATTCATCCAACGGTGGATAAACTAGAAGCAATAAAAAATGCACCACCTCCACAAAACATCACACAGTTACAAGCTTATTTAGGTCTCCTAAACTTTTATAGGAAATTTTTGCCTAATGCATCGACTTTCCTTGAACCCCTAAATAAGCTGTTACGATCTGGGGAACAGTGGAGATGGGAGAAAACTCAAAAGGAAGCATCTGAGGCTTCCAAGGACGTACTACTAAAGTCCACTCTCCTAGTGCATTATGATCCTAAACTTCGTCTCGTAGTTTCAGCAGACAGCAGTTCTTATGAAATTGGGGTAGTGTTATCTCACCACATTGATGGTGTAGATAGGCCTATCTGTTTTGCTTCTAGAACACTAACTGAAACTGAAAGACGATATGCACAAGTGGAACGTGAAGCATTAGCCTTAGTATTTACAGTAAAAAAATTTCATTTCTATCTATGGGGTCATGAATTTAAACTAAATACTGACCATAAGCCTCTTTTAGGTTTATTTTCACCTAATAAAAATATTCCAGTTATGGCCTCAGGTAACTTCTAGGTACAAGCCTATAAATTTGACTTAGTAGGTTGCCCTTAGAAAATCCAAATGATTGTGTACCTATACCTACAGAATGGGTTCACTTGGTGGAGTTTTTTGAATCCACTCCAGTATCTGCGGTACAAATAGAGCAGTGGACAAAATCAGACCCTATTCTGTCTAGGGTCATCCATTTCTGCTCAGTTGGTTGGCCTACTAAGGTTGAGAGTGAATTACAGCCTTTTTATCAACGTCAGTCTGGCCTCTCGATTCAAAATGGCTGTCTCTTATGGGGCCACAGAGTGATAATTCCAAATGAAGGCAGGTCGAATTTAGTGAAGGAACTTCACGCTGAACACATGGGTGCAACAAAAATGAAAGAGCTGGCGAGAGCTTATTTCTGGTGGCCTGGTTTAGATGGAGAAGCCGAATCATTGGTTCGTTCCTGTCAAAGCTGCCTAGAGAACAGAGATCTCCCAAGGAAAAGTCCACTTCATCCTTGGGAATGGCCTACTATACCGTGGCATAGGATCCATGTTGACTATGCAGGTCCTATAAATAATATTTATTTCCTAGTCATTGTGGACGCCTACTCTAAGTGGGTGGAAATTTTTCCAACCACTTCCACGACTTCGGGTGTTACTATTCGCTTACTCCGTTCGGTTTTCGCTCGATGGGGTTTACCCGTAGTCCTGGTTTCCGACAATGGTACTTGTTTTACCAGTGAGGAATTTCGTTCTTTTGTCCACCTAAATGGCATTAGACATGTCCGGTCTAGTGTTTTCCACCCGTCTACTAACGGTCTCGCGGAAAAAATGGTCCGTACTTTCAAGTCGGCCTTGCGTCATTCTCGTGGGGAGGAAATGCAAGTGGTGTTGGATAAATTTTTGTTTAAATATTGAATAACACCTCACACCACGACGGGGGTGTCTCCCTCTAAACTTATGATTGGCCGGGGAATTCGTTCAGTTTTCGATTTGTTACGTCCAAACGAAACGTTACAACAACGAGTTTTACGCCATCAGGAAAAACAGAAGCTGTACCACGACACTAAAAGAGGAGAGTTATAGAAGCGCAACCTAATGATCCAGTTATGATTCGCAACTATGGGGCTGGACCAAAATGGGTTCCTGCAACTGTGCAGGAGAGAACGGGCCCTGTTTCCTTCAAGTGCCAACTAGAAGATGGTCGTTCTATTAAACGCCATCAGGACCAGATATGGGAACGTGAATTGCAGAAGGACCAGAGTCTTCCGGAAGAGAGAACTGATCCTCCGGAAAATGGTTCAACTCGCCCGCCTATGCAGGTTGCACCTAATCCTACTACATCAACCCCGCTCCGCAGGTCGTCTAGGGTCCCTCATCCCCCTGACAGACTAAACTTGTAGGGGAGGAGTGAGGTGACGTGTGTATATATATATGTATATAGTCTAAAAGTCACTAAAGGGGAAATATCACTAAAGCTAAGCTGAATCGCAACAGCAAGACATAAACGAACCAACGCGGCTGTTCTTATTGTTTTGGGCTAGCCTAGAGCTGTTTTTTCCTATCTGACCTAATCGTTGGTGCTGAGTGTAATTAGGTGGTGTTTCTAAGGTGACAAATGGGGTAGGAAGTTGTCCGTACTTAAGTATAGTTAGGGGTAATGTCTATAGCTTCTAAATTGGTAATGTAAGAGAGAGTTAGGTAGGCTGTTTGTGGGACACAGGAATCTAATGGTAGGCTCCCAAAGGAATATCTAATTTAACGCACCGATAAGTGCCTTTGATTGTTTGCTAGAACCTAAGTAACCTAACTGGGGTGTCTACCCCACGCTATCACAGAAACATAATTAAACTTTTTGTATTTTAACTGAAATGTCTTGATGATACAAAATAAGTTACTTTATAAAAAAGCTTTTCTTAATTTTCCCTTATAATGACTTATATTTATAAGTTGAACTTCCTTATTTGGATCACCTGAAGGTCAGTGCCCCCAGCCTTCTTTACTTAGCCTTATAAGGCTAACTAACGAAAATACCACGACCTAACCTAACCAATCAGGTCAACTGTACGGCCTTGACGACTGGTTAGGTTAGGTCGTGATATTTTTGTTAGTTAGCCTTATAAAGCTAACTAAAGAAGGCTGGAGGCCCTGATCTTCAGGTGATCCCCTTATTTTTCTGAGTACACGATTAAAACTTAAAAATTAAGCATGGATCTTGAAAGTAATTAAAATTGTTTATAGGAAACAAAATTTGAAGGGGAAATTAAGAAAAGCTTTTCTATAAAGTAACTTATTTTGTATCATCAAGACATTTCAGTTAAAATACAAAATACAAAAAGTTTAATTATGTTTCAATGGCGGCAGTCAAACGGAAAAGATCCTATATTTGGTATATCAATTTTAAAATTATTGTTTGTATTTTACTTTAGTTCTGACTTCTGTTTGTCTCTGATTTTTTTATCAGTAGTATGTATTATTTTGTAATATTTATACAAACTTTGTAGGGTGAGATTGTAACTTTTTCACCCCTGAACTCGATAACTCGATAATTTATTTCGAGTTCGAGTTTACGAAAACAATCGAGTTCGAGTCCACAGCCCTGGCTTTGTACAATACAGAAAACTTTCCAACCTAACAAGTTTATAGTCCAAAATTTTAAGACTACACAAGTATCTACATAGGTACAAACGTCGGTACTGAATATCTTTGTAACCAGTAAAAGCACTCCCAGTAGGCGATTGCAGAATCGGCTCAGCATTTAATTTGAAACAATTTTAAAATCTTGTCTTCTTGACATCATCAGACTGCATGTAAATTTTGAGAAGTGAAATATATATTACATATTGATGAAAACAATATCTGCAAAATTAAAACACAGCTGTTCAGTAAAACAATGGGTATCATATAAGAAAATGCAATCAATTAGTAAACTGTATTTGTAAGACTAAGGAAGTTTTTTCAACATATATACCTACATTTTCATTTATAATTATATTCATATTGCCTCCACAGTGACAAGTGAATAAGTCATTCAATGAAAAATAATGGCAGTTAAAAATAAGCACAAAAATACAAAAAAATTGCTAAATTATTCATTACATAGATGCACAGGTGACAAGACAATTGCGTCCTGGTCAAGTGCGTCCCGGACAAATGCGTCCCGGTCATTGGCGTCCCTGGACAATTGCGTCCGGTTTTATTTCGTCCCGGACAATTGCGCACCTCCCCAACTACTATATGAAGTTTATTTATTAGAGAAGTGAATAGAAAGTTCAATGTGACTTCACCTACGTAATTGTCCAGGGACGCCAATGACGAGGGACGAGTATGTTTGTTATTGTAATTTTGTATGGGATATAATGCCCGGTTAGATTAATTGAATGCCCAGTTAGGTCAACTGTATGCCCTTGACGATTTGTTAGGTTAAGTTGTGATATTTTCGTTAAAACTAACGAAACTAACTTTATCTTAAGTGAACTTAACCCATAAAATTTGACAATGATGTTGCTGATGATGGATAAAGTTTTAGAGAACAGTTTCGAACAGAACTTATGAACATATAACAAGTTTAATAGGTTAAAATGAAAAGTATATTTGAAATTCCGATACTAACTTTCTATTCACTTCTCAAATAAATAAACTTCATATAGTAGTTGGAGAAGTACGCAATTGTCCGGGACGCAATTGTCCAGGGACACCAATGACCGGGACGCATTTGTCTGGGACGCACTTGACCAGGATGCAATTGTCCTAGATCCTGACATCTGCACATAACGTATGTAATACATCATTAATTTATCATCTGTCAGTAATTATTACAGTTAGCTATTGCTTAACGCGAATTCATATTTCACAATTTCGAAAAAAAAACGAGATACAGTGTAATCATTGGCGGTAAATTTTACAAGAAGACAATCTTTCAGTAAAGAGAAACATATTCCTAATTTTCTTGCCTCGTTTAATACGATTTTAAGTTACACGGTGGTTTTCAAGAGTGCTCGTGTTACGCGAGAGCTCCCTAGTATGTGAGCTCAATTAGATATTTCGCCATTAGTACGGAAAAACCTTTTTACAGCTGGATTGTTTTTATAGGTTGATGTTTGTGGCTCTTTGTATCGTCGACGCTTAGCCTGAAGAAATTTTGCTACTGCTGGACGTGGATCAAAATGACCTGCACCAACACCATTTAATGCAATAAGCAATCTGTTGTTGGCACCCTGCAATAACATCGCAAGCCTTCTGTCACTACGGAAAATATTATAATGCGATACCACTCTTTCTACTGCCATTGAATGTGCAGCTGCAGTGAGAACAAGATTCACGAGTGCTGTAAGTGGAGTCAGGATTTTTGGTCACAGCTTCAGAAATACATTCGAATTTCGTGTTGATGTCTTCATGTTCGTTCAACCTCGGATTGTTGATAAAAATATCAATACAATCGTCAGTAAGTTTCATAGAGTCAAAATGTCTGTTCATTTTCCGAAGAAGAATGTTAGCCTTTCTGGCCATAACTTCAGGAGATGTCGAATTAAAAACCTCTGAAATTTCTTTTAACGACGCATTTGCTCCTTCGTCCATTCTCTTTTGCAAGAAATTCTTAATTGACTCAAGTGTCTCATGCCTAATAGCACTGAAAGAGTGATTTGATAACGTGACGAACTGATTAGAAATTGCTCTTCTTGCTCTCCTTCTAACTGCACCTGTATCTTCTCTTGCCTCCTTATGTTGATCGCCATCCGTTGTCGGTTTACTTGTTCCTGCACCTTCGTCTACATCTCCTAATTTCTCCTCCCAACCACCGATATATGGTTTGTCCGCCATCGTCGTGATATGCTCGATGTATCGAGTTTGGATTGCCAGAATATCGAACAGTATTAGGTCTGTTTTTTAGGATTCCTTTTGTAGACAGGCAAGGTGATGAAGAATGTCAGCCATTAAACCAGTCAGTCTATATTGCTGATCTCCTGCCTCCCACATACGCAAAAAACCAGATGCCTGTTGCTTAGTGATTCTATCGTCAGTGGTGGAGATACTTTCCCAGAAAGCAACATATGCTGGCAGATTGTTAAGTAGACTGACGCACATTGCTTGGATATGTTGGGCAAATCGTACTTCTGGTGGATTAATAAACTGTTTGAACGTCAACTCTAGTTTCTTGCATTCAATTTTGACACGCTTGGTACGGACAGAAGACACATGAAAATATTTAACAGCATCTTTCACCTGGGAATACCATCGCTTCAATTCAGGAACAGTTGTGATTAACTCGTGATTAACTCGTTAACACCATCTGCAAGGAACCAGCCGTTGTAGTTCATCATTCAGTTTCTTCCACAACCCAGAATTGATACCAGTGTTGGCTGCTTCACCATCAGTTGTAAGGGATAACAGCTTGTCGAAAACAGGTGCATTGAAGTTAATTTCATTCATGTTGTCGCTCTCGGTGTCGTCATCATCGCTTGAATCTTGGCCTTCTGGCGCTAGATTATTATACTGAAATGATACATCGCCAGGCCTCTCTAAGCTTCTACCGAGAACCTCCAGTAAGCCATTGGCTCCTCCTTGAACAGGCTCCACAGCTACAAGAAAACGTGTAGTAATAACGCCATCTTTCACCAATCTTGCAGTCACAAACTTAATGCCTAGTTGTTGACGATCACATGATCCATCAATTTGTATTCCTAAAGCATCGCATTGATTTATTTCTTCAATGAGATTCTCCTTAAATACATCACCAATGCATGACAACATTTCATAGTAAATATTTGTCATGCGATAGTGCATATCTGAACCTGTGGGTCTAAATGGTTCCATGTTGCAATCCCAGTCTTGGGAAAACTTCTGTACAAGTTGGTCGGGAAAGATATTGGTGAGACTCCTTGATGGCCAGGAATATCCTGATACGGTTTCACACTGAGTGTCATTGTAGCAGTCCATTGCCAGGCGAAGTAGTTGTGAAACTTCCTGAATTCTATATCTCTTGAAGAGATTCAGCCAAGGATGTTTGTCGCTCTGCTTTTGAAACTGATCATGTAATTTGCTTGCCTCTAGTGCAGCTGCATGTGGTTTACCCTGAAGATGCTCAATTAAGCGCTGTGCTCCAAGCTTACCTTCTGTTCGTGCTCCAGTACTGGATGCATAAGGTACACTTCTGTTCAATGAAACCTCAGCATCATCTATGAAACTGCAAAAAACATTACACTTAACAATCAAGTTTGTCTTTTATCCTTGTTTTTAATTCTTGTAAGAACCGAATCCGATGAATACACGTTCAACAATCTGTTAATATTAAGAGGTAAGCTCATATAGTACGATGTGGAACCAGTAGAAGTGGAAGATGAATTGGCCACATCCGCATCTTGACCAATACTTGAAGCTGAGGTCTCTGGGCATGGACATTGAGAAGAGGCTGTATTTGAACAGTCAGATGGCATAATTGAAGAACCTGTCAACCCTGTATCACTGGCCGTTGTAGATGTCAATGGTCGTTCATTAGCTGTAATTCCAACAGACTGAGGTTCTTTACTATGTGTTTTATTGTTCGACTTGAAAAAACTAAATATGTCCATTGAACCAACAGAATCATCTTTTTTAATTTTTTACGACCAGACATTTCAGTATTCAAATACAATCTGTAATAGACAACCAATATTATTGATGTATGAATTTAATTTAGCATAATAAAGTGAATTGGTTACTAAAACATAGTAAAAATATTTTTAGTAGAAATAAAATAAACAACAATAAAGTAAATTTATAGCTAATTGAAAGAGAGCAATTAATATCAATAAAAAATCTGATTGGTTTCAATAATCTGATATGCCTATGTAAACTATAAATATAACCTATATAAACTATATAAATTATAAATATAACCTATATAAACTATATGAATTATAAATATAACCTATATAAACTATATGAATTATAAATATAACCTATATAAACTATATAAATTATAAATATAACCTATATAAACTATATAAATTATAAATATAACCTACATAAACTATATAAATTATAAATATAACCTATATAAACTATATAAATTATAAATATAACCTATATAAACTATATAAATTATAAATATAACCTATATAAACTATATAAATTATAAATATAACCTATATAAACTATGTAAACTATAAATATAACCTATATAAACCTCCACTATTATTTAATAACAAATATTAAGGTACTTTTGCATTATCTCCCAACACTAATTTTTTTAATATTCTGAAATTACATCATTAGTTATATGAATAAATATTCTTAACCTAACCTAACCTAACCTAACCTAACACCAACACTAATTTTTTTTATAATGGAAGGAAAATAAAGTACCATAACCAAAACCAAACCAACATTATATAAAAAAAATTAGTGTTGGGAGGATAATGCAAAAGAACCAATATTAATTGTGTATTATTAATAGTGTATTAGTAGTAAATATTAGTCTTGTAGGTTATCTCCCCCCCCCCCCCCCACTATTAATAACACATATTAATAGTGGGGGGGGGGGAGATAACCTACAAGAAGAAGAACCTACAAGAAGCATAAATAAAGTATTCAACAATTTTTAACGAAAAAATAATATACATTTGTAGGTAATACCATGTAATATTGTTTATATATAGTCTCATTATGTATGAAAATAAAAATATTGTGATAAATATTACGGATAATAAAACAACCAATTATTATATTTTGAACTAGGTAAATAGAATAAAATAGGATAAACAGTATGCAAATATTCAATTATGCAATATAAAAAATTGCCACTGGAAAAGACCCAAACACGCATTCATGTGTCACTTGCTCAAGATTGGCATAATTAGGCCCTGTAGCTGTAGCTATGCCTACCTGCTACCTGCATATCAACCATTATGTAATAGAGTCATGCAAATGAATAGATAAATGCATAATTGCATTAGAATAAATAATTTCAATCACATAAACATAGGAAATAGGTTGTTTCATATTTGCTTCAATAGTCAAAGTTAGGCTGCCATCCATGATTCCATCACATTACAATTATATACCAAGGCAGCATTAGCAAGTCAATATCTTAATACTGCAATATAATATGAGTAAAATTAAACTATGTAATAGAACTTATAGAAAACAAAGTTATTTATTTACCTCTATCCCCTTTAAAAGCACTTAAATTAAAAGCAACAGAATTGAACAGATCAAGCTGGCTATTTCACTCATTGCTTTAGTATTAGGGCCAGCATGGGTCTTGTTTACAACGGATTTTATGGCAAATGCCAAACTACCGATTAGATTTATAGGCAAGTTGACGACTTTGGATGTATTCTTTTGGCTGCTTTATCCATGGATTCGACCGAGTTTTTTTTAGATGATTGAATACAGTATTATTTTGTTTTTTTAACTGGGTGGGTGAAATCTATTTAATGGGTGGGTGAAATCCTTTACTGGGTGTAGAGTCCGTGCGTCGATCATCAACCGGTGAGGGTGGTGACGGAAGAGATGGACGAGATGTGGAGTTCCACTGAGTGATCCTCCAGAAGGGGTTTCTCCAGGGCCTGGTTCCGATGAGACTCAAGGTTCTGGGACCTCCTCTTGTTCAGAGATTTGCTCGAGTACCGGTCCCTGCTGGATTTGTTAATACCGTGATCTTTTGAAGGGTAGACGGCTCGAACCCATGGCAGATGTGTTTTGGGAAAGTTTTGTTCGGCAGCTATCTTCAAATTATCACTGTGAATGATCTTTAGTTTGAAATGATCTCAAAGGTCGAGGATTTTGTAACTGTTCTTTCCAAGGTTTTTCATAATCCTATATGGGCCATCCCATTTTGGGTATAATTTGCGATGAGCACTTGGCGGTTTCACGCTCTTTATGTAACAGTGCATACCGACGATTATAGTCCGTTGCTGTTGTTGGTTAGCCGATCAGCCCACCATGATCGAGCAAGCCGGCGGCACGCAGGTAACCTATCACCCTCTCCGGAGTGGACCAGAGGTTCAACGCACTAGTGATGTCGTGTTGTGTTCTGTTATGCTAGAGCGGTACAGTCTGTCATTATGTGTTCAATTGTTTGTGGTGTGTCCTGGCACAGGTGGCAGGTGTCGTCTGTGGAGTTGTCTAGTCTTTGTTTATATGTCTGAAGTTGGGGTGATATCCACATCAGAATCGTGCTAAGTTAACTCGATCCGATCTGCTCAGGCTGGTCTCTGACCTGTCAATGGGTAGCGGCTTCGCACCCAGGACCGCATTCGGACCGAGTCGTATCAGTGTTTTGTGGGTTAGGTGTGTGTGTGTGTATTTTTTCTGTACTGTATGATGTCTGTGGGGCGTGGTATGGAATGGAATATTTGGTTATAATGTCTCTGGTGTTACCTTAATGGTGCGAGGTGTTGGTGCATGATTGTACATGTAGTGGCAAGGGTGTTGTGGGTTAGTTGTCGCTGCTGCCATGAATTGTGTTCTCCTCAGTATTTTTGTTTCTGTGTGCAAGTGTTCTATTGGTGTTGTTTGAGTATATCCTGTAATGATACGAAGTGCGTTGTTTTGTATTGTCTGTAAGGTGTTTAGGTGTGTGTTTGAGATAATGGGTGCCCAGCATGGGCTAGCATAGTCCATAACTGAGCGAATATATTGTCTGTATATGAGTGATGTTGTTTCTTGCTGGTGTCCAAAGTTTGTGCCTGTTAGTACTCTAAGCGTGTTAAGTTTTGACGTACATTTGTTTTTAATTTCCTGAATGTAGTTTGCAAAAGATAATGATGTGTTGTATGTGACTCCACGTATTTTGGTCCTGTGAATGTATGGAATGTTGGTGTTGTTTAGTGTAAGCTGTGGAGTTATCTGGTGTTCTTTTGTGCTGCTTGTTAGCAAGGTGATGGTTGATTTTTTGGGCGCTACTTTGAGTCTACTATGTGTGAGCCAGTCTTGTAAGCTGTTCATGTATGTTTGTAGGTTATTTGTAGCGGTGTTGATGTTATTGTGGGTGGATGTTAGAGTGATGTCATCTGCATATGATGATAAGGTAAGTGTAATAACGTGGGGGGTATTAGACCCCACCAGTTATTAAGTTATTTAAATAACAATAAAGGTACTTACAGGTGCTTTGATTTAGATCTTCTTTAGGGCATACCACAGATGCCAGCGTCCCACAAACGACCTACTACTAGTCCTACTTTACTAATTTAGAAGCTATAGACATTACCTCTAACTGATATAATAATTAGATAATTTCCTGGTGAGAGAACAGAGCCTTGAGGGACCTCGTTCAGAAAAAGTTTGTTTTTGGATGACTTGCCATTAAATGTGACATGTGAGCATCTTTCTGAAAGATAGTTGCTCAGTTACCTTTTGGTGTTATTGTGCATGTTTGTGTTGAGTATTTTGTTTGAGAGGGAAGCGTGGGATAGCATCAAATGCTTTACTAATGTCTATTGTTGATTATCGTGTACGTTGAGCTGGTCGTCTGGAGTTGATGCCATCCATGATGTGCTGCGTGAGGTTAGTGAGTAATGTCGTGGTTGAGTGGTGAGGTCTGAATCCATGTTGAGTAGACGATAATGGTATGTGTGGGTTGGTGATTTGTAAGATTGTCTGGCTGTTTGTCTGTCTGCGTGTTTCTGGTTGTTGTCTCTGTTTAAGTGACTTATCTTTGCGTAGTGATTAACTAGAATGTTAGCTTGTTGTGTATATGTTGGGATATTATTTTGGGTGCGACAGATAGCCGCGTGTGAGGTGTGAATGCCGCTGTTAGAGTGGGTAATGCTGTTTATAGTCTTGTATAGCCTGGATGTATATGTGGAGTGGTTTAGTGTTGTTATGAATTCCCTAAATGTTTCTGTTTGTTTTTCTTTAAGTTTGTTGTTTATTTCTGTGTTGAGCTGTTGTATCTGCTGTTTTTTGGATTTTGTGTGTGTGTGGTGTTTGTGTGTTTGAGGTTGTTACGTTGCCTTATGAGGTGGGCTATTTCTCTAGTGTAATTTGGGTTGTATTTCCTAATGTTGCCCTTGGGCATGTATTTGTTTGCATTATTGATGATCTGATTGAATGTCTTGAGTATTGTATTGATGTTTATGATGGGTGTGCTGTTTAATGTGGTGAATTGTTCCTCAGTCTGTATTTTGAACTGTTTCCAATCAGCTTTCTTGTAATTTCTGTAAGTGTGCCTAAGGCTGTTGGGGCAGAGTGTAGAACATGTTGTAATGATGATGGGCAGGTGGTCTGATGACAGATTTTTCTGTTCTCCAGTGCGTATGTGTTGCTAGTGAGGGGGAACAGAACATTATGTCTGGGGAGAAGTTTGAGTATCCTGCTTGATGTGGTATATGTGTATGTTCTTCTGTGTAGTAATGCTTAGTTAAGAATATTAATTTCTGTTTAATTAAATAAGATAATGTTTAATGTAAATCATTTACTAATAATTATGAAATTACGAAAAAGTATGTTTGTTAGATTTAAATTGTTTAAAATGGGTAGAGTTGGCAGTCCTGAATTGAGGCCGACAAAGAGCCGGCTACCCATGAGGGAGTTAGTCTTGAGGCAGGCGCGTTACGCGTAAGTTGACGAAATGTAACGTAGAATTAATTAGTTGTGTGTGTCCCTCTCCGACCTAAATTATTATAAAAGAAATTTCATACTCGCATACCCCTAACTTAACTAAACCATTTTCGGAATTAATAAACGTTCACAAGTGTTAAAAAAAGTATTAATATACCCCCCTTCCCCCTTTGTTTTGTAACGGTTTTCAGAGTCAGGTCTCGGCGCGGCTACCGGAAACTTTATACGATACGGCAAAAAGAGTGTAGAGAAACAAAGTGATAAATGAAAGAAAGAGCCGATAGAGAATAAATAGAGATATAGTAAAGTAGAAAGAAGCGTAAATAATGAAGAGAAAGTAAATAATAAAACCTATTCACTACATCTGGTGGCTAGCGGCGGTCCTCCTATTATATAATATTTTGAATGAGGCTTACCCACGTGCATATTATTTCGATTAAAATTCTTCCGACCGGTATAATAACCAATAGCGTTAATGAATATTTTATTTCGATTATTAAAATATCTAAATGCAAAGTTTACCCCGTTGCAGGCAAAGTTCGATTTTCATTCCTTAAAATTCATTGTAAATAAAATTTAAAAATGGCGCATCGCCTTCGCATCCTTAGCGTCCCTGACAAACTTCGCGCCTAAAAATTTAATTTGTTTTTTTTTCTTTCTTTTCGTGGGAGTTCGTTGGATTCTGAAATGTTCCCTTTGTTCCAT
The DNA here is from genome assembly GCA_023014485.1 of Bathynomus jamesi. Lineage (NCBI taxonomy): Eukaryota > Metazoa > Arthropoda > Malacostraca > Isopoda > Cirolanidae > Bathynomus > Bathynomus jamesi. Next base: position 400,649 of record JAJOZX010004068.1, read on the forward strand.
TTTTCATCGTCCAGTTCCGTTGCTTTTCGTAGTCTAGTGACTCAAAAACTTATTTTAGTCGTTAGAGTCGGTAGAAAAATTTGTCTGACTCAATATTGCGAGTCATTATTACGTTAAATTTCGTTCATTTCGGTTGGAGAGGGCATAGTTTTGAGAATTATCGTGCTGCCTGAAGACTCAATTTTTTTTTTTTCGTCTCTTCCACTGTATGCCTGTTTCAGCTTACCTTTTTACTTTTTGTTTAAACTTTTGGAATTAGAAAGTGATAATAATAATAATAAGAATAATGATTAATAAATAAATTTTACTGGATTTGTACGTAAGTCAAGTATGTTAGTTTAAATACAGTATGATACACATTTTATATGGTCCTTTCAAAATGTTTTAGCGAAAATTTGTACCGATTCAAAAACATTTCATGAACATGAGAAATTTTCTGGGTTTCATTAGCAGATTTTTTATTATATTTCGATTGCCTGTATATAATAATAGGATTATTTTGTTTATATAGATTTACGGGCTTTTTGCTTCGCTCGCTTCGCGCTATATAGGTTAAGTTACAGTTAATTGACAGTCGAAAGGTAATCTTAAACATATTAAATTTGTCAGATTTGGCCGTATAGGATTGTGTTAAATTTCAAAATAAGCAGAATTCGTTTAACTGAAATAGAGAAATTGTGTTGTGAAATTTTCTATAAGTTTTTTTTGATTTTTTATATACTCATTAATTATATACTTACTTATTAACTTATACATATTTATTAGTTATATATATAATTACATATATTTATATGCTCATAAACTTTGGTAGGTAAGCTGATTATCTATTTTTTTTCTCCTCTCTGTTCCTTTCGTTCATTTCACGACAATTCCGACATATTTGGTAAAATGGCTATTGTATTGTACTAAAAAGAGATTTCTTGTAGGCCTATCGTAAAATATTGTTCGGAGATTAACCGTTATTACGGTATGTCTATTGAGTAGTAAATTCTTAGTTATTTAACAAAATTTTAATTGGTTTAACATAAATAAGCATAGGATTTTTCTTTAATAAGCACAAATGTTATGCATTAAATTCTGAATAGCTCTTTCCGCGCATAGCATGGAATTTATTAATTATAGGCCTAAAAGCGGCAGTAAATTTTATTTTTATTTTGGCGGCCAATGTGAGTTACGGTACACATTTTACTAAATCTGGATATTATAATTTTTTTTGAATTACAGAAATTTGTGTAGAAAATTCTTTTCATATATATTTTCTTTACGTTTTATAAATTCATTCAATAATCAATTTTATTTGTATAGGTAGGCCGATTTTTATTTTTATTTCTAGTTCAATGACAATGGTAAAATTTTTAATTCAAATTTAGATTGTATTCTAAAAAGGCTGTTTTAATTTGATATTTTAATTTGGGTATTAGGAATGAAAAATGTCCTTTTTTTTTAGTTCGAGCGTTTGCATGGAAAATATTACGAAATTATGTTAGGATATAATGCAAGTTTCATTCGGTTAGGGATATTTGTATAGAGGTTCGCTTACAAACAAAGCGACCGCTCTTAATTATGCAGTGTTGTTTTTGTTTACAGTGGGTGCGTGTATTTTTGAGTGCATATGATCTATTCTTATTTAGTATAACTATGCAAATTTGTAGTTTCACTTGGAAATGATAAATTACTGAGATTTTTGTGATTTGCAAACCATACTGGGGTTTCTGTTGAAGGAGAGAGTTGTATCTCAGATGTAATTTGCTAATTGCGAGTTCAATTCGTATGAAATTTGACGTTTCAAGTTGGAATTACTGTATTAAAATAATTTTTGGTAGTAATATTTAAATTTTTTTACTTTTTAATAACTGTTTAGAAAATTATTATTGTTTAAACCTTCAGTCGGAGTTAACTAATGCATTTGAAACATTGACTCAAGTGTACACTCGGAAATGGAGCCTTCTAGATAGCCAGTAACGTTTTTGTGGCGTCTTTGTGTGCTCCTCCTCAAAGCAAGAGGGTTCATGATTGTCAGAGAATGGATGACATGAAGTTTCTGGGGTTCATTTTTGTCTTTTGTATTTAGAGGTATTGAGGTGATTTCTGACGATAGTTTGAACAATAATAATTCTTAAATTATACTAACAGTTACTATGTATGGGCGCTTTTATATTTATACTGTACAATTTTGTTTCGTGCGTTTTATGACTTTTTTTTATCTTCTCTGCTGTAACTGCCATAAGTGACCTTATTGGTAGCTAGATTTGATTAAATTTTTGCGAAATTTTGAGATGTGTAATTTTTTTTTCTTTCCGTGAATTTGGCCAGAGCAAATGTGTAGTTAGTATTTCGAAGTGAACTGTCGAGAAAATTCGATAAATTAAATATGAAATGATAAGCAGTACAGAAACGTTTCGAATAAACTTTTTTTTTCAAAATTTCAAAGGCTCGGTTTGGGAGTCAACCAAGTTGAATCCGAGTTCCATCAAGTGAGTTTAGTCGACCGGATAGGTGATCGATCACCAATGAGAGAGAGAGAAGAGAAACCCAGACTGCGCAGGGACTTGGCGCAGGATGGTTTCGGAAGAGAAGAGAGAGAAGAGAGGAACCGAATGCGCATGCAGTTGGCGCAGGACAGTTTCGGAAGAGAAGAGAAATTTACGTGTGCAGGGTCTTGGCACACGAAAGTTTCGATCGAAGATGGTCTACTGGTATTTTTCGGGCAGTAGCTGGTCACGCTGCTCGAATGCTTCGCTAAATATGTGTCGCAGCACGCGGTAGACAAGCCACGAGAGCTTGAACGGGTGCCTACGACTGTACTGTCCATACAGACATACAGTAGGTTCGTTGGGAAACGGCCTACGGCGGAGTCATCGTTTGATTGTTGCCAGTAGAAGAGTCTTTCAGCTGGACGTAGGAAGAGCAGCGTTCACCGACAAAAGTGGAGATGAGACAAGGCGAGTTTCTTCATCGACTTCTAGAATTGCAAATTCCGTCCAATTCCAGCGCGTGGTCCCGCTTTCAGATATCTCCCCCCCTGATCCTTTTAGAATTGGACGTCTCTTGTTTTTTTTTTTCGCCATTGGAGAGAGAGCGGAACCATTATAGCGTGCTGCCCTGTTGCATGTTGATTGATGCAATCCCTTGCATTCTAGCGAAGTGAGCAGGAGAGCTGCGATTGAAAATTGAAATCCGTTGTCAGCGTGCGGAGTGTCATCTAAACAACGTCCAGCAAATTGATGTACTGATTATTATGTAATGAAATTATAAGTGAAAGGGTGCGATTATTGCCCATATTGTTGTGTTTTTCGTGAAATAGTATGTGCGCTCTTGGTCAGTATTTTATGTAAACTTTTTCTTATTTTTTTTCTATGTTGCCCTGATAGTAACTGTATAACTATACAAATAACTGTTTCAAATGTAAAGCGATCGTTGATGAGGAATCGCGGGAATAGATTGTGAACTTGAGATTTGTGTAGCCACTGTAAGAAAATTTTCCGTTATTTTTTTTGGCATGTATAGATTAGTTACAGGTTGTAATTTAATTATTAGAGTGAAATGTTATTTTATGCAAATGTGAAAATTATAAAGTTTTCGGTTTTTATAATGATACAAAATATGTGTGGAAATTGTCATTCTAATTATTTCTTGTCTATCTCAACTCTGAAGTGTTAAAAAAAAAAAAAAAAAAAAAAAATTGCAAAATATATAAATTTGTTGAATAAATTTATTAACATTGTTAAACGATATTAATAAGTTTTACTAATGGAAAAACTTATTTTCAAGGGGGTGATGCGAGTGTAGTAATGCTTAGTTAAGAATATTAATTTCTGTTTAATTAAATAAGATAATGTTTAATGTAAATCATTTACTAATAATTATGAAATTACGAAAAAGTATGTTTGTTAGATTTAAATTGTTTAAAATGGGTAGAGTTGGCAGTCCTGAATTGAGGCCGACAAAGAGCCGGCTACCCATGAGGGAGTCAGTCTTGAGGCAGGCGCGTTACGCGTAAGTTGACGAAATGTAACGTAGAATTAATTAGTTGTGTGTGTCCCTCTCCGACCTAAATTATTATAATAGAAATTTCATACTCGCATACCCCTAACTTAACTAAACCATTTTCGGAATTAATAAACGTTCACAAGTGTTAAAAAAAGAGTATTAATATACCCCCCTTCCCCCTTTGTTTTGTAACGGTTTTCAGAGTCAGGTCTCGGCGCGGCTACCGGAAACTTTATACGATACGGCAAAAAGAGTGTAGAGAAACAAAGTGATAAATGAAAGAAAGAGCCGATAGAGAATAAATAGAGATATAGTAAAGTAGAAAGAAGCGTAAATAATGAAGAGAAAGTAAATAATAAAACCTATTCACTACATCTGTGTTGTTAAGAATGAAGAGACTGTTTAGTTGTGTGGCTATGTTGGCGCCTCTGGTGTTGTTTTGGTTGTGCAGGTACCAACTAGTGTCTTTAGCATTGAAGTCTCCTCCTAAGATGACATTAGTGAGAGAGGCCTGATTGTGTAATTGTGGATTGTAATTGGCTGGCACCTGAGTTGAACTATCTGGTGGGATGTAAATGGTGATGAGTGTGGTGTTGTGTTTTGCTCTTGTTTTAATGTTGACTGCCTGTATTTCTATGGTGTCAACTGCTTGGATTGTGTTTATAATGTTTTGGGTAGCATCATTGTAGCTAATGCTTTTACGTATGTAAATGATGAGTCCACCCCCGTGACCCCCAGTACGATCTTGACGGATCGCCTTAAAGTCAGGGATGGTGGGTGTTTTGTGTGTGCGTTTTAGTTTTGTTTCTTGTATAAGTGCAATGTGAATGCTTTGTTTGTGTACGAATTCCTCAGCTGCATGATTTTGTTTGTGAGGTCATATACGTTGTACTGTAATATGCTAATATTATGCTTCTGTATGTGTCTCATGGTCCTATTGTGTATATGTCTCTGTGTATGGTGACATGTAAGTTGTAGTGGGGCCTGGATTAGTCTTAATGTCGCCGGAGAGTAAGAGTAGCCCGGGGAGCACGTCTGACACTCAATTGCTCTCCGTAAATGAAAAAATAGCATGCTGGTATAGGTCCGGCCCCGGGAGCCGATTGGCACTCTGACCGTGCCACGCAACAGGCCGTCGACTGCCAGTCTGGCCAACCGTAGACAGCCCGCTGTACGGAGATTTGAGGAGGTTTGGCCACCAGCGCGTTGATGTCTTCGGTTTGACGTCGCCTCTTCTTCGTGTTGACGTTCCACGTTTTTTCGTTGACGTTGACGCGCTGACGTGTCCCGCGCTGGAGGATACAGCCACTGCTAGAAGCTTCCTCGTTAGCTGCTAACTTTTGGTTTTAATACTGTGTGTAGATCCAGTTATTACTGTGAATCTATTAAAAGAACATTCTCTGTTATTTTGTGCTTATCCTTCGTCTGCAATTTTGTTGCTCTTTGTTGTTCTGAAAATGTATTGCCCGCCTGTCTGCTAAATCGCTCTAATTATAGTCCGTTGACGGGGATGGATGACGCCTATGTTGCGCTTGCTCCAGCTGTTGGTTTCGTTGGACTAGGGCACATCGGATTATATCAAAAATTTTGAAAGATCGTTCAACTAGTTGCTGATTTGCTTCTGCAATCTCGGAAGGTGTCAGAACTGCCGGGTCGATTTGGTCAGGCAAATCAAAAAGTAGCCGTTTGTGGTAGTGATATAAGACGAAATAAGGGGTGTCCCCGATGGACACGTCATAGCCGTTGTGATGGCTGTCTGTACAATAGGGAGGGAATCATCTCATGTATGCTAGGATGCATCGACAACATGGCGGAGGGCTTCTAGGATCTTCCGATTGTGTCTTTCCACTAAGCCGTTTGCTTGAGGATGGTAGGTCACAATGTGTGTGTTTTTAATTTCACACATTTTACAGAATGATTCGAACAGCTTGGACGTGAAACTAAGGGCATTATCCGAAATTAGGATGAAAGGAGTAGTATGGTTTTGGATGACGCGTTCCAGCTTGATTTCGAAAGGGACCAAATTATCATAGTTCGGACCAAAGGATCTCCTTTTAGGGCAATCACATCTCTATTTCTTATCAGGAAATCGAGAAGTGATTCCAGTAGTTTGGGATCCTGTAAGGCTGGTGACTCCTGGTTGAAGGGTTTAACTCTAAGGAACTGGGAACACGATTTATAGTACTGGTGGGGAAATCTGAATTTATTATTCTATTGTGGAAACAGTTCCTATTCTCTGATTTGAAATTAATTCAGTAGGGCTTTTTCCTTTGTTTAAACAAACAACAGGGACAGCTGAATTCTGACTATGATTAAGAACTTGGGTAATAAGAACATTTCTCTTGAAATTACTTTTCTCTGTAATAAGAGTGCGATATGACTCTACTAGTTTTCCTTGACCGTTTACAAATCTTTTCATAAGGTGCTACTGTTATATGCTTTGTAGGGCATGTGAAAAATTGTGAATCTGACTCTGGTTCGGTGATTAAAATTCGCCTTATTGGGTGAAAAATCGTCTCAGTTGGATTTCGAATCTCAACTGCTGAGTTAACCGAAGCTGACTGTGTTGATCCTACTGGATTCAACAACTAGAACTGATTATTATGCGGGCTGATTTCTGGGGCGGTTTTCCCTCTGGATGCAACCGACTGACTTGAACTGCTATAAATTGGATTATTGGAGTGGGTTTCCTATTTCTTTCGGAAATCCGAACTAAACTGATTCTGCTAGCATTAGATTGAACGTGCAGCACCTGTCTATTATTTTCATGGAGAGGGTGTCCTATTTCTACACTTAACTAATTTTCCGGCTGGGTAAATTTCCCATTGATTCCGGTTGAAGAAATCCATACTGAGTAAGATATCTGTCTGAAAGGTGGCGACTGCGTCCACACTACAACATTTTGCGGGATATTCCACGTTAGCAGCTTCTAAATATAATTCGATTTCTCTATATGTAGGTATGGGTGTGTCTGTAACTCCGTTGCCTTAATTTCATATTTATAATCTGTGCTTCCGTATCTAGGAGAGCGGTTAAATCTCGGTTATCTGTGCTGCAATTTATTATTAAATCTAGTAGGTTCGCACCTATTATCTTCATGGGTAGTTCATTTGTGTATGTGGGTTTATTACTGCTATTTAGAAGGGAGGAGGTTGAACTGCTGCCTCCAAAGTGGGATCTAAAAAAGTACTTGAATTTACTTCTATGGGAGGACCTGAGTCATATGCTACGGGATCACTATACACTGGAGGGTCTTCTTGAAAAGTGTACTCTGGGGAAACTCATTCTTCAACGGGTACGTCTATGTACCGGACCATCCGACCTTGCTGATTATATTGGGGTCCATACATCGGGTAATAGTGTGGTTGACCTTGTGGTCGTGTTCTATTTGGTGGGTGGTTATGTTGAGGCTGGGAACTAACTTTGTCAGCACATTTTTGTCAATCGCCACGGCGATGACCATGTTCATGACAGTGGGAACAATAAGGGGGATAATTGCATTGATTCATCATGTGCCCAAAACTATCACAATTAAAACACTGAGGAGGAGGGCTTGCATTCAGGGTTTGTGGGTCTTGTTTCTTAGGTGGTGTTCCCTGCATCGGCCCAGATTTATAGGGTTGTTGTTGTTGTTGTGAAAACACTCTGTATGAATTAATCCCCAATTAACCCACCCCCTAATATCTCCAGTCTACCTGTAGAGTAGGTTAAGCCTAGCCTTGTAGGGATCATCCTAAGATTCCAGAAATGGTCCACAGTAGGATTCCTCACCAAATTAGGTTAGGGTCTTAAACCACAATGTAGGCTTAATTTAACTGGACCTAGTTTATGTTATTCCTAAACTGGGGTTCAGAAATACAATTATTCACTTACTGAGTGTTATTAGACAGTCCCGACTTCCTCCTGGAGTCCCTCTTCTCTTTGCTCAATTTCTAAGAGCGCACTTGCTGGTGGAGATCTCTTATTGTCTTCAAGCCCCTTCGTCCGCCATGCCGTTCTTCCTTCCATGTTCCTCTGTCCTTCTCCGGGCTTTTCCCCACCAGCGTCCTTTTCGTTTGTTGGTTGATTGGTAGTGTGTATCGATACTACCAAGCACGCTCTATCACACAGTATACAAATACTAGTGTGGAGAATAACTCTGGTGAGCAACCAATTGATTTCATCCACCCAGTTATTGATATAAAGGGAGTTTAATAATTGTTAGATTAACTACCTACCTACTCGGTGGACCATTTTCGTTACCTCCCAACTACTCACACGTATCAGTTTTCCATATACTGAGGGCCCGGGAGATAAAAATCTTGGTGTCATTGTCACCAATTTTTATGTCTGAGTGTAGACTAGCTAACTGTGTGACTGTAAGCGCCTGTTAATCCGATTAACAGTGACTATCGTCACCTTCTCAAGGAGGAGATGTAGCATTTAATTAGAAGAGAAAATATACATCCATAGAATGAAACTGTTCATGGTCTTTACCATAAGAAAAGGAAAAGTGAAAGTTAGAAGATGAAATTACAATTCTCCAGCATCTATTTTTTGCTGTAAGACTAGTCGAGCCTTTAACGCTGTTTGTCTTTGGGTCCAGATTCTAGGGGGCATAGAAGAGAAATATCTCTTGGTGTGTCACCCATAGAAGTCCTTAATTTGACCACTCTTGTTACCCCGTCTGCCCCTGGTCTGAGTTTTAAAACTCTAGCCAGAGGCCAGTATTGTCTTGCAGTACTGTCACGTATTAGAACAAGGTCCCATACCAAAATTATATAGGGCTATGGGTTGATTGCCTGATACTCTCATCCGTTGGAAATTTCTAGCAGACTTCAGTGGAGAGTTAACGACAAAAGTCCTATGTTTTTTCGTTAGAGAGTTATGTATATGTAGGTCTTCAAAGAACCTCTGTTTATTTGCCTTTGGTATTTGCGCTGCCTAATGGTAAAGAAAGGAATTGCCTTACCTTATTATTTCGTTGGGCCTCGCTTCTGTTTCGATGTAGGGCGCGACGATCTTTTTTGATGTAGGGCCGTGGTACGATGGAGCTACACAATGAGTTGACTCGATGTAACTAATATAGGAACAGGCCTATCCTTCTTATAGTTGTTAAATTTTTTATCAAGAGGATTTCACTCAGAACTTATAGGAAGACAAAGCACATCTTCCTTGCTTAAAGCATCGCTGTAACATCAGCAGCTCCGAGCGAGCCGCTATAATATCGTTAGGAATCTGCTGAACACGAAATAATAAATTTGGTTTTCTTGTTATGCAGGCCCGATGCCTACATATAGGTTCTATATATGTATGGCAATTATTTTCATTCCCAATAGGCTATGTCGCCAATCCTGAGGCAATTTTGTAGATATTTAATCCAATTAATTAATAATTTATATTTAATTAAGAAGTAAAGGTACCACGTACGATACCATGTTGTTGGCGTGTATAGTTTTTCCATATACTGGGAGGGGCCGGAGAAAATTTTTTATGTTATAGATTAAATTTTTTGACAAACTGTGTAAAAACATGTAAAATGGATTAAAAAGAATGAAGTTGGAATTTAGGAAGAGAAAGGTTACTCAAGACCTATTTAAATATAAAAATTCAAGAGGCCAACTTCTCAAGTTTAGTTAAAGTTATGTCAATCAGTTTGACTCCCCGTAAGTATAGGAAATTTATGGAATTAAAGTAAAGTTATTAAGCATTTTAACTTTGCTCATTAATCACTGGTCTACAGCCTAAATGCTTCGGAAATAAAAGTAGTCAATCTTTACTAATTTTGGGTCACTGAATACGAAAATGATGCCTAAAATTGCTAATTGGCTCTATTTATAAAGATATCAGGCAACCCTGCACCCTATTAACTGGACTGCATCTGTCGCGTAATATGTAGACGCCTGTGACACATCGACGCATTGACTCTACTGCGCATGCGCGTAGTTATATTTTTTATTTTAATAAATTAATGTAAATATATACATATATATACACAATAAAATGTAATTTTAAATTTACCTATTGCATTATGTATTTGTAAATTATATTTATTTATTAAGAAATAGATTGGATCATTTTAACATATTGCTTCCCATAATGTTTTTGATATTAATATAAATGGAATACTGACCTAACTTAACCTTACCTAATTTAAAATTATTAAAATGCAATGTAATTACATTAATTTATTAAAATAAAAAAATATAACTACGCGCATGCGCAGTAGAGTCAAAGCGTCGATGTGTCACAGGCGTCTACATATTACGCCACAGCATCAGTTCATTCGCGGAAGTCATACAGTGCACCCTTGTCAAACTCTTTTTAGTGTTTGCTTTAGAAACTGAATATTTTTCAGCCTAATTTGAACAAAGATGCCTCGTAATTGCGTGAACAGTGTAGATAACTTCTGTTATGTTTGTGGAGAATTGACTTTTGCATCACAAAAGCGTGCTATAACCGCCGTGATTAGGAAAGCCTATCACCTTTATTTTGGCTGTAAGATTGGAGATCAGGACAAGAGCTGAGCCCCACACATATGCTGCAATACTTGTGCAACAAACCTTCGCCAGTGGTTGAATCGGAAAAGGAAATCTATGCCTTTTGCAGTGCCAATGGTGTGGAGGGAACCAACAGATCATGTCAGCAATTGTTACTTCTGCATGGTGCCTTCAGTCAAGAAAGGTATTTGCAAGAAGAAAAAGTGGATTTTACAATATCCGAATATACCCTCTGCTATACGCCCGGTACCTCACGGCGAAGGACTACCCGTTCCAGAGCCCACACTCATTCTCCCTGGAGTCAGAGGACGAGGAGAATGAAGGAACCTGCGAAACTTGTGAGCCTTCAACTTCACAAGACCCTGAGTTTGTTTATAACTTTACATCTAAACCGCACATGATAACTCACAATGAATTAAACGACCTTATCAGAGATTTAGAACTGCCAAGGAGTAAGGCAGAGCTGTTGGGCTCCAGATTGCAGCAGTGGAATCTCCTCGCTGAAAATGTTAGAGTGTGTAAGTTTCGTGACCGTCAAAAAGATTTTGTCCCATTCTTCATCATGGAAGGTGACCTTGTAGCTTGCAACGACATCGATGGTCTGATGGCAGCTCTCAACATTATTCACAATCCTGATGAGTGGAGACTGTTCATTGATTCATCGAAGTTGAGTCTAAAAGCTGTTTTGTTGCATGTTGGCAACGTATTGCCATCAATTCCAGTTGGTCATGTAGTCCACATGAAAGAAACATATGACAACATGAAACAGCAACTTTTGAACTGCATAAACTATGACAAACATCAGTGGCAGGTTTGTGGTGACTTGAAAGTTGTTGCTATCGTGCTTGAACTGCAGCCGGGCTACACTAAGTATTGCTGTTTTCTGTGTCAATGGGATAGTCGGGCTAGGACTTCTCATTACATCAAGAAGGATTGGCCACTCCGACACTCATTGGGACCTGGAACAAAAAATGTTCAGTATCCTCCACTCGTAGAATCGAGCAAGGTTTTGTTACCACCCTTACACATCAAACTGGGCGTCATGAAAATTTTTGTTAAGGCTATGGATAAAACGGGGGCAGCTTTTAAGTACCTCGGTGGTAAATTCCCAAAGCTCAGTGAAGCAAAAATCAAGGAGGGTGTATTTGTTGGTCCACAGATCCACGAGCTTCTTAGAGATGAGGAGTTCGACCGTATCTTAGGTGGTGAGGAGAAGACAGCGTGGAATGCTTTCCGGTTAGTAGCAACCAATTTTCTCGGAAATACCAAAGCTGACAATTACAGGGAGCTGGTGGAAAACCTGCTGTTGTCCTATCAAAAATGGGCTGCAATATGTCTTTAAAGATACATTTCCTCCATTCGCACCTGGAATTTTTTCCGGCCAACTGCGGAGCAGTTGGCACAAAATTATGTGCGCAGAATCAGAGCGCAGCAATAAAAGCTTTTACTCTCCGATCCTTGGTTATGTTCAGACAGGTTGTTGTGTTTGACACATGGAAAGAGTACAGTGTGTGTGTGTGTGCGTGTATATATTTTTTTTGCATTTTCTGAATCCAGTTGGTCTTCAAAACTTGGATTCACCACTCCAGTGAAGTCAATACCCGTAGTTATGATTGAGTAAATGTGTGTCCTACAGGTAGGTCTGGAAGGTTTGGGGTTTTGAAGGAATCCAATCTGTTTGCAAGGAATGTATGTGTCTGTTGATGAAATATGTTGAGTGGTTTTTCTTTAAAAGAAGAATTGGATGCTTGGAGTTGTATGTATATATTTATATACTGCATGTGTAAATGCATATTTTGTTGTTGGGTTTTATTTTTGAGTTTTGTATTAGGTTAACCAATTTGGCTGAGCAAAGATCCTCAAATGTTGCATCTGAGACCCTTATATTAGAAAATATCCCATAACATTAAATTAATTGTAGTAATAATTAAATATTTTAGATTTAATACCTTTCTGTAAATTCCAACATGTGTGCAAAATTACAAGACAATCCAAACTGTTTAGTATTTGAAGGAAAATTGAAAATTTCGAAGACTTTGCTTTTCACTATTTTTCGACAAAAATTCAATTCGGTTCAAACTTTCAAAATATCATCTCGATGGAGAGTAATGAAAGATATATAAACGCTTTCTTTGATATCGATTTTAAATATGGAGATATTCGATATATGGTAGAGTAAGTATTAGAAAATATCTCATAACCTTTAAACTAATTGTAGTAATTATTAAATATTTTCGATTTAATACCTTTATATAAATTCGAACATGTGTGTAAATGTGCAAGACAATCCAAAGTGTTTAGTATTTGACGAAAAATTGAAAAATTTCGAAGACTGAATTTTCCCATTTTTCGGCAAAAATTCAATTCGGTTCAAATTTCAAAACAGCAACACAATGGAGAGTAATGAAAGATATATAAAGGCTTACTTTGATATCGATTTTAAATATGGAGATATTCGATATATGGTAGAGTAAAGATTAGAAAATATTCCATAACCATTAAACTAATTGTATTAAATATTAAATATTTTCGATTTAATACCTTCATGTAAATTCCAACATGTGTGTAAAATTGCAAGACAATCCAAAGTGTTTAGTATTTGAAGAAAAATTGAAAAATTTCGAAGACTGAATTTTCCCATTTTTCGGCAAAAATTCAATTCGGTTCAAATTTCAAAACAGCAACACAATGGAGAGTAATGAAAGATATATAAAGGCTTACTTTGATATCGATTTTAAATATGGAGATATTCGATATATGGTAGAGTAAAGATTAGAAAATATTCCATAACCATTAAACTAATTGTATTAAATATTAAATATTTTCGATTTAATACCTTCATGTAAATTCCAACATGTGTGTAAAATTGCAAGACAATCCAAAGTGTTTAGTATTTGAAGAAAAATTGAAAAATTTCGAAGTCTTTGCATTTTCCCATTTTTCGACAAACATTTATTTCGAGTCAAACTTTCAATATATCATCACAATAGAGAGTAATGAAAGATATATAAACGCTTTCTTTGATATCGATTTTAGATATAGAGATATTTGATATATGTTAGAATAAAGATTAGAAAATATCGCATAACCATTAAACTAATTGTAGTAATTATTAGATATTTTTGAATTAATACCGTTATATAAATTCCAACATGTGCGTAAATTTGTAAGACAATTAAAAGTGTTTAGAATATGAAGAAAAATTGGAAAATTTCGAAGACTGCATTTTCCATTTTTCGACAAAAATTCAATTCGATTTAATTCTTCAAAATATCATCACAATAGAGAGTAATGAAAGACATATAAACGCTTTTTTTATATCGATTTTAAATGAGATATTCGATATATGGTAGAGTAAAGATTAGAAAATATCCAATAACTATTAAGCTAATTGTAGTAATTATTAAATGTTTTCGAATAAATATCTTTATATAAATTCCAACATGTGTGCAAAATTGCAAGACAATCAAAAGTGTTTAGGATTTGAAGAAAAATTGAAAACTTCGAAGACTTTGCATTTGATCTTTATTCGACAAAAATTCAATTCAGTTCAAATTTTCAAAAAATCATCAGAATGGAGAGTAATGAAAGAAACGCTTTCTTTGATGTCGATTTTAAATATAGAGATATTCGATATATGGAGAGTAAAGATTAGAAAATATCCCATAACCATTAAATAAATTGTAGTAATTATTAAATATTTTCGATTTAATACCTTCATGTAAATTCCAACATGTGTGCAAAATTGCAAGACAATCCAAAGTGTTTAGTGTTTGACGAAAAATTTAAAATTTGCATTTTCCCATTTTTGGACAAAAATTCCATTTGGTTCAAATTTTCAGAGAATCATCACAATGGAGAGTAATGAAAGAAATATAAACGCTTTCTTTGATATCGATTTTAAATTTGGAAATATTCGATATGTAAAAAGTGAACAATGAACAATTCCTACACCATCATTATATGGATTCATTGTCTTCATGCAGAACTTATGTTCGTATAGTTTTATGTTGAATGTTCATTTTTACATAAGAAACCAAAATCGCCTAAGCGAGTTTTTGGGTAGAATTTCGATTTATACTTCTTTATTCATTACTGTATTTCCCTAATTCATCTTAAGTCATGTTCTTTCTTGACTGCTATCCTTTATTAATTTTATTACTTATTCATTCATCTACCTATTGTCTACTTATGCCCTATCAACTTATCAGTATTTTTACTCGTGTCAATCTATGAAACGCAAAACTTTTGCCTTCGTTCGAAAACGTTCTCGTATTATATTTTTTTCATTTTTTAAAGTTAAGTGCGTTCACCCCTAAAGATATTCATAAATGCTTGGTAAGTTATTCTCGAATTCAGCTGACAGACAGAATCGAGCGCTTCAAAGATAAAATACCTCCGATAGCATATTATTTCGTAAATAAATTATCTCGTAAGTGCAATGTACTTTGTATTATATTTCTAAAATCTTAATTGTCTATTAATATGAAACACTGTAACAAAACAAAGTTATAGTAACTATTTAATTATAATTAACTGTAATACTTTTAATTTAGTATAATATAATGTACTTTAATGAAACTGTACTTAATGATGTAATGTACTAAATAACGTAGTCAATGTACTTTAATGAAATTGTAGTTAACGATAATAAATGAATTGCTAATTATAATTATAGTTACAGTAGACCAAAATTACAATGTACTCAATGTCCGACCCGACATTATGTCGCCATAAGGAATGTCGAATCGGCAATACTGTTGTTATGTATTTTTTTATTATTTTTCCGTTGTGATAAATTTTGATGTGCTTTCTACTTTGCCAAATAATTGATGACCTGTTGTTTTTTTAAAATCTCATAATCATTTTTTTAGATTTAGCTGAATAATGAATCCTGAGTAACTTTTGCCATGTCATGTTTTGTATACATTCTTTCTTCATTATAAATGTTGAAGTCATGTCTTGCCTAAGCATTTAATTGTAAATCTTAAACCTTTAATTTTTACTCATATGCATATTTTAGTGTAAAGATGCATAGTTGAATTTCCACTTTTAGTTAACTTGGCAGATCATGATAACATCAGATCTGAAAATACGCAGTTTAAGATAAAAATATGGCTTCATCTTCAAATATCTTGTTTATTCGTTTAAACCTTACACAGCTAAAAGATTTACTTTATTTTCAAATATTGTGCAAAAATAATACAGCCTCTTCAACATTTAATAATGATGATGTTAGTAGAATTGGGTTATATAAAGCCCACCAATTTCTTCCATGTTTGTTCTGATTCCAACTACGAGGCTGAGCATTACCTGTAACAGTTTAGGAGTAAAACACAGTAAGAACAAGTCTTTATCTTCTCCTTCGAGCCGTGCTCTCTTCAGAAAACTTAGTCATTAGAATCTCCCGATAAGCTACAAGAAGAATCGGAGAGAAACCCCAAAGAATTTAATAAGCCTCTCAGAATCCTCCGAGCCACTAAAGAAGAACTCGGAGAGTAGTATAGAAGAAACTACTGCAAGTAACAGATCCGTTGCTGCCTCCTAACCAGAACCCCCGTCGACTCCGAACCACCCCAGGGCCATAGACGGAGGGGTTAACATTGTGGCGACCTTGCCAGGATCTTCACGACTCCAGGATTCTTCCAGTCCTCCAGACCCTTTAACCAGGATCTCCACGACTCCAGGATTCTTCCAGTCCTCCAGACCCTTTAACCAGGATCTTCACGACTCCAGGATTCTTCCAGTCTTCCAGACCCTGGAACCAGAACCAACACCCAGTTGACCGGCGTGTCACGACTTCTAGTTCGTCACATCCACCCAGTTGACCGGCGTGTCACGACTTCTAGTTCGTCACATCCACCCAGTTGACCGGCGTGTCACGACTTCTAGTTCGTCACATCCACCCAGTTGACCGGCGTGTCACGACTTCTAGTTCGTCACATCCACCCAGTTGACCGGCGTGTCACGACTTCTAGTTCGTCACATCCACCCAGTTGACCGGCGTGTCACGATTCTAGTTCGTCACATCCACCCTTGAACCGGTGCGTCACGACTCCAAGTTCTGCACGCCTAGTTTTCATCCAGGAACAAGTGGCCAGCAAGACACGTCTTCAGGACACGTCTCTAAGAATTTCGCCGTAGGAATCTTGTTAAGTACAAAACTTTTTTAATAATTTCTAAACATTTGAAAAGTCATTATTATTAACAATTAATATTTAATATTGAGCCAGAATTAACACAAAACACGGTGAACACAGTGAACACTTCAGACACCAGTGATACATTTTTGTTTTATTGAAAACAATATTGTCACAGAATTATTTTCACAGTTATTTTCAGTTATTTTTACTATTCTAGTTAGTATAGTATAATTTTATTTTATGTATCAAACGTAATAGTATCGTACCTTCGTGTACATTCGAGTGAAATGTTGTTTACATTTTATATTTTTGTTTGCAATTTTTTTTCAAATTATTGAATTGAATTATTGAATTGAATTGACTTGCAAATTAAGAAAGAGAGTGTTATAGAGAGTTTATAGTTAGAGAGTTACTTGAAGCATTTCAAGTTAGTTTCAGAATACTTGATAAGAGTTCAAGTTAGTTTCAGAATACTTGATAAGAGTTCAAGTTACTTTCAGAATACTTGATAAGAGTTCAAGTTAGTTTCAGAATACTTGATAAGAGTTCAAGTTAGTTTCAGAATACTTGATAAGAGTTCAAGTCAAAGGTTGCATCTAAGAGGGACAACCGCCCCAGAGGTTACAGAAGTTAGTTTTGAAAAAAAAAAGTTTTGAAAAAAAAGTTAGTTTTGAAAAAAAAGTTAGTTTTGAAAAAAAAAGTTAGTTTTGAAAAAAAAGTTTTTGAAAAAAAAGTTTTAAAAAAAAAAAAAAAAAGTTAGTTTTGAAAAAAAAAGTTTTGAAAAAAAAAGTCAGTTTTGAAAAAAAAAGTTAGTTTTGAAAAAAAAAGTTAGTTTTGAAAAAAAAAAGTTAGTTTTGAAAAAAAAGTTAGTTAAAAAAAAGTTTTGAAAAAAAAGGTTTTGAAAAAAAAAGTTAGTTTTGAAAAAAAAAAGTGTTTTGAAAAAAAAAAGTGTTTTGAAAAAAAAAAGTTAGTTTTGAAAAAAAAGTTAGTTTTGAAAAAAAAGTTAGTTTTGAAAAAAAAGTTTTTAAAAAAAGTTAGTTTTGAAAAAAAAAGTTAGTTTTTAAAAAAAAGTTAGTTTTGAAAAGTTAGTTTTCAATGCAGTCAATTGAATTCAACTTTTCCTTTGTAATTTAAGAGAATTTAATTTAAGAAAAAAAGTAAGTTAAGAATTTAATTCAACCTTTTTTTGTGTTGTAAAAGAGAATTAAATTCACCCTGAATTGACCGATTTGCGTCTTTAGTTAACCTTTTTTGTTTGTAAGACGGAAATTCACCGATTTGTCTTTCCCGTTTCATGCATTGTTACGTATATAATATATAGTTATGTAATTTATTATTTGTACAAAGGTTGTAATGACTTTGATAATCATTGTAATGTATACGTGATAATAATAGTTGTGTAATAATTAATTAATCGATCTTGTCCCAATGACTCCTTTTAAATTACTATATGAGGAATATGCCATCCCTTCGTTTTGTTTCAACTCTTTTAATTTTTGTTCAAAGTAATGTGACAAGCAATCCTTTTTTAAAGAGCAAAGTGCTCACGAAAGACGTATTGTCAATTTCAGACTTATACCCCCCGCTTAGTCACTCAATTCCCCCGAATGTAGTACCCCAAACTTTCTTTTTATTTTATTTTTATTTTAACACCCCTAACCCCAGTTGAACTAGTATGTCAACCAGAGAAATGGTTCAACCATGGTTAATTCCTCTTTGGTACGATGGAACATAACCTCAATTTAGGTTGTTTTTTTATATTACAGTATATGTTTAATTCATTATAGTTTATAATTGGTTCCTATTTTCAATGGTTATATTTTTTTATATTTTTTTATATTTTTTTATATTTTTTATTCGATTAATACTGAGTAATTGTCGTAGTCGAATTCAATTTACGTTCCGTCCCTTCAGTCACTTTTGCATTAAAACTCGTATGCAAACATCATCATTTTAATCTTAATCATTTTTGCTTTCTAATATATCTTATCTTGCTCATGCATTTATTCAGTTAATTTAACAATCTTCTCAGCTAATCTGTCCCTCAAACTTATAAGATACACACTTTGTACCTAGTACACACAAATACACACTAGACCACAGGTCTATACATCATCCATTACGTAATTCTATTTTTACCTACAATAGTCAATAAAAATTAGCTTATAGATTGTACGATTTACATCCCACAGAAAAAAAAAAAAAATTTGGTAAAAAAAAAAAAAAAATTTAACTATCATTCTTTGTCTAAATTGTTTATCTAAATTAAAGTATTAATCTTTGAATTCTTTTATATTATATAATAACACTTGTTCTGTATAAAAATTGTATTGTAAAAAAGAATGTCGCCATCTAACTTGAATTACTTACGATGTTATTTTCTCAATTGTATTATATTCTTGTATTAATACCATTTTGGAGGGGGAAATACTGTAAAAAGTGAACAATGAACAATTCCTACACCATCATTATATGGATTCATTGTCTTCATGCAGAACTTATGTTCGTATAGTTTTATGTTGAATGTTCATTTTTACATAAGAAACCAAAATCGCCTAAGCGAGTTTTTGGGTAGAATTTCGATTTATACTTCTTTATTCATTACTGTATTTCCCTAATTCATCTTAAGTCATGTTCTTTCTTGACCGCTATCCTTTATTAATTTTATTACTTATTCATTCATCTACCTATTGTCTACTTATGCCCTATCAACTTATCAGTCTGTTTTTACTCGTGTCAATCTATGAAACGCAAAACTTTTGCCTTCGTTCGAAAACGTTCTCGTATTATATTTTTTTCATTTTTTAAAGTTAAGTGCGTTCACCCCTAAAGATAATCATAAATGCTTGGTAAGTTATTCTCGAATTCAGCTGACAGACAGAATCGAGCGCTTCAAAGATAAAATACCTCCGATAGCATATTATTTCGTAAATAAATTATCTCGTAAGTGCAATGTACTTTGTATTATATTTCTAAAATCTTAATTGTCTATTAATATGAAACACTGTAACAAAACAAAGTTATAGTAACTGTTTAATTATAATTAACTGTAATACTTTTAATTTAGTATAATATAATGTACTTTAATGAAACTGTACTTAATGATGTAATGTACTAAATAACGTAGTCAATGTACTTTAATGAAATTGTAGTTAACGATAATAAATGAATTGATAATTATAATTATAGTTACAGTAGACCAAAATTACAATGTACTCAATGTCCGACCTGACATTATGTCGCCATAAGGAATGTCGAATCGGCAATACTGTTGTTATGTATTTTTATTATTATTTTTCCGTTGTGATAAATTTTGATGTGCTTTCTACTTTGCCAAATAATTGATGACCTGTTGTTTTTTTAAAATCTCATAATCATTTTTTTAGATTTAGCTGAATAATGAATCCTGAGTAACTTTTGCCATGTCATGTTTTGTATACATTCTTTCTTCATTATAAATGTTGAAGTCATGTCTTGCCTAAGCATTTAATTGTAAATCTTAAACCTTTAATTTTTACTCATATGCATATTTTAGTGTAAAGATGCATAGTTGAATTTCCACTTTTAGTTAACTTGGCAGATCATGATAACATCAGATCTGAAAATACGCAGTTTAAGATAAAAATATGGCTTCATCTTCAAATATCTTGTTTATTCGTTTAAACCTTACACAGCTAAAAGATTTACTTTATTTTCAAATATTGTGCAAAAATAATACAGCCTCTTCAACATTTAATAATGATGATGTTAGTAGAATTGGGTTATATAAAGCCCACCAATTTCTTCCATGTTTGTTCTGATTCCAACTACGAGGCTGAGCATTACCTGTAACAGTTTAGGAGTAAAACACAGTAAGAACAAGTCTTTATCTTCTCCTTCGAGCCGTGCTCTCTTCAGAAAACTTAGTCATTAGAATCTCCCGATAAGCTACAAGAATCGGAGAGAAACCCCAAAGAATTTAATAAGCCTCTCAGAATCCTCCGAGCCACTAAAGAAGAACTCGGAGAGTAGTATAGAAGAAACTACTGCAAGTAACAGATCCGTTGCTGCCTCCTAACCAGAACCCCCGTCGACTCCGAACCACCCCAGGGCCATAGACGGAGGGGTTAACATTGTGGCGACCTTGCCAGGATCTTCACGACTCCAGGATTCTTCCAGTCCTCCAGACCCTTTAACCAGGATCTCCACGACTCCAGGATTCTTCCAGTCCTCCAGACCCTTTAACCAGGATCTTCACGACTCCAGGATTCTTCCAGTCTTCCAGACCCTGGAACCAGAACCAACACCCAGTTGACCGGCGTGTCACGACTTCTAGTTCGTCACATCCACCCAGTTGACCGGCGTGTCACGACTTCTAGTTCGTCACATCCACCCAGTTGACCGGCGTGTCACGACTTCTAGTTCGTCACATCCACCCAGTTGACCGGCGTGTCACGACTTCTAGTTCGTCACATCCACCAGTTGACCGGCGTGTCACGATTTCTAGTTCGTCACATCCACCCTTGAACCGGTGCGTCACGACTCCAAGTTCTGCACGCCTAGTTTTCATCCAGGAACAAGTGGCCAGCAAGACACGTCTTCAGGACACGTCTCTAAGAATTTCGCCGTAGGAATCTTGTTAAGTACAAAACTTTTTAATAATTTCTAAACATTTGAAAAGTCATTATTATTAACAATTAATATTTAATATTGAGCCAGAATTAACACAAAACACGGTGAACACAGTGAACACTTCAGACACCAGTGATACATTTTTGTTTTATTGAAAACAATATTGTCACAGAATTATTTTCACAGTTATTTTCAGTTATTTTTACTATTCTAGTTAGTATAGTATAATTTTATTTTATGTATCAAACGTAATAGTATCGTACCTTCGTGTACATTCGAGTGAAATGTTGTTTACATTTTATATTTTTGTTTGCAATTTTTTTCAAATTATTGAATTGAATTATTGAATTGAATGACTTGCAAATTAAGAAAGAGAGTGTTATAGAGAGTTTATAGAGTTAGAGAGTTACTTGAAGCATTTCAAGTTAGTTTCAGAATACTTGATAAGAGTTCAAGTTAGTTTCAGAATACTTGATAAGAGTTCAAGTTACTTTCAGAATACTGATAAGAGTTCAAGTTAGTTTCAGAATACTTGATAAGAGTTCAAGTTAGTTTCAGAATACTTGATAAGAGTTCAAAGTCAAAGGTTGCATCTAAGAGGGACAACCGCCCCGAGGTACAGAAGTTAGTTTTGAAAAAAAAAAAGTTTTGAAAAAAAAGTTAGTTTTGAAAAAAAAGTTAGTTTTGAAAAAAAAAAGTGTTTTGAAAAAAAAATTAGTTTTGAAAAAAAAGTTTTTGAAAAAAAAGTTAGTTAAAAAAAGTTAGTTTGAAAAAAAAGAAGTTAGTTTTGAAAAAAAAAAGTTAGTTTTGAAAAAAAAGTTAGTTAAAAAAAAGTGTTTTGAAAAAAAAGTGTTTTGAAAAAAAAAGTGTTTTGAAAAAAAAAAGTTTTGAAAAAAAAAAGTTAGTTTTGAAAAAAAAAGTTAGTTTTGAAAAAAAAAAAGTGTTTTGAAAAAAAAAATGTTTTGAAAAAAAAAAGTTAGTTTTTAAAAAAAAAGTTAGTTTTAAAAAAAAAGTTAGTTTTTTAAAAAAAGTTAGTTTTTTAAAAAAAGTTAGTTTTTGAAAAAAAAAGTTAGTTTTTTGAAAAAAAGTTAGTTTTGAAGTCCCAAGTTAGTTTTCAATGCAGTCAATTGAATTCAACTTTTCCTTTGTAATTTAAGAGAATTTAATTTAAGAAAAAAAGTAAGTTAAGAATTTAATTCAACCTTTTTTTGTGTTGTAAAAGAGAATTAAATTCACCTGAATTGACCGATTTGCGTCTTTAGTTAACCTTTTTTGTTTTAAGACGGAAATTCACCGATTTGTCTTTCCCGTTTCATGCATTGTTACGTATATAAATATATAGTTATGTAATTTATTATTTGTACAAAGGTTTAATGACTTTGATAATCATTGTAATGTATACGTGATAATAATAGTTGTGTAATAATTAATTAATCGATCTTGTCCCAATGACCTCCTTTTAAATTACTATATGAGGAATATGCCATCCCTTCGTTTTGTTTCAACTCTTTTAATTTTTGTTCAAAGTAATGTGACAAGCAATCCTTTTTTAAAAGAGCAAAGTGCTCACGAAAGACGTATTGTCAATTTCAGACTTATACCCCCGCTTAGTCACTCAATTCCCCCGAATGTAGTACCCCAAACTTTCTTTTTATTTTATTTTTATTTTAACACCCCTAACCCCAGTTGAACTAGTATGTCAAACCAGAGAAATGGTTCAACCATGGTTAATTCCTCTTTGGTACGATGGAACATAACCTCAATTTAGGTTGTTTTTTATATTTACAGTATATGTTTAATTCATTATAGTTTATATTGGTTCCTATTTTCAATGGTTATATTTTTTTATATTTTTTTATATTTTTTATATTTTTTATTCGATTAATACTGAGTAATTGTCGTAGTCGAATTCAATTTACGTTCCGTCCCTCAGTCACTTTTGCATTAAACTCGTATGCAAACATCATCATTTTAATCTTAATCATTTTGCTTTCTATATATATCTTATCTTGCTCATGCATTATCAGTTAATTTACAATCTTTCTCAGCTAATCTGTCCCTCAAAACTTATAAGATACACACTTTGTACCTAGTACACACAAAATACACACTAGACCACAGGTCTATACATCATCCATTACGTAATTCTATTTTTACCTACAATAGTCAATAAAAATTAGCTTATAATTGTACGATTTACATCCCAGAAAAAAAAAAAAAATTTGGTAAAAAAAAAAAAAAATTTAACTATCATTCTTTGTCTAAATTGTTTATCTAAATTAAAGTATTAATCTTGATTCTTTTATTTATATAATAACACTTGTTCTGTATAAAAATTGTATTGTAAAAAAGAATGTCGCCATCTAACTTGAATTACTTACGATGTTATTTTCTCAATTGTATATATCTTGTATTAATACCATTTTGGAGGGGGAAATACTGTAAAAGTGAACAATGAACAATTCCTACCCCATCATTATGGATTCATTGTCTTCATGCAGAACTTATGTTCGTATAGTTTTATGTTGAATGTTCATTTTTACATAAGAAAACCAAAATCGCCTAAGCGAGTTTGTTGGGTAGAATTTCGATTTATACTTCTTTATTCATTACTGTATTTCCCTAATTCATCTTAAGTCATGTTCTTTCTTGACCGCTATCCTTTATTAATTTTATTACTTATTCATTCATCTACCTATTGTCTACTTATGCCTATCAACTTATCAGTATGTTTTACTCGTGTCAATCTATGAAACGCAAAACTTTTGCCTTCGTTCGAAACGTTCTCGTATTATATTTTTTTCATTTTTTAAAGTTAAGTGCGTTCACCCCTAAAGATATCATAAATGCTTGGTAAGTTATTCTCGAATTCAGCTGACAGACAGAATCGAGCGCTTCAAAGATAAATACCTCCGATAGCATATTATTTCGTAAATAAATTATCTCGTAAGTGCAATGTACTTTGTATTATATTTCTAAAATCTTAATTGTCTATTAATATGAAACATTGTAACAAAAACAAAGTTATAGTAACTGTTTAATTATAATTAACTGTAATACTTTTAATTTAGTATAATATAATGTACTTTAATGAAACTGTACTTAATGATGTAATGTACTAAATAACGTAGTCAATGTACTTTAATGAAATTGTAGTTAACGATAATAATGAATTGAATTATAATTTAGTTACAGTAGACCAAAATTACAATGTACTCAATGTCCGACTGACATTATGTCGCCATAAGGAATGTCGAATCGGCATACTGTTGTTATGTATTTTTATTATTATTTTTCCGTTGTGATAAATTTGATGTGCTTTCTACTTTGCCAAATAATTGATGACCTGTTGTTTTTTTAAAATCTCATAATCATTTTTTAGATTTAGCTGAATAATGAATCCTGAGTAACTTTTGCCATGTCATGTTTTGTATACATTCTTTCTTCATTATAAATGTTGAAGTCATGTCTTGCCTAAGCATTTAATTGTAAATCTTAAACCTTTAATTTTTACTCATATGCATATTTTAGTGTAAAGATGCATAGTTGAATTTCCCTTTAGTTAACTTGGCAGATCATGATAACATCAGATCTGAAAATACGCAGTTTAAGAAAAAATATGGCTTCATCTTCAAATATCTTGTTTTTTCGTTTAAAACCTTACACAGCTAAAAGATTTACTTTATTTTCAAATATTGTGCAAAAATAATACAGCCTCTTCAACATTTAATAATGATGATGTTAGTAGAATTGGGTTATATAAGCCCACCAATTTCTTCCATGTTTGTTCTGATTCCAACTACGAGGCTGAGCATTACCTGTAACAGTTAGGAGTAAACACAGTAAGAACAAGTCTTTACTTCTCCTTCGAGCCGTGCTCTCTTCAGAAAACTTAGTATTAGAATCCCCGATAAGCTACAAGAAGAATCGGAAGAGAAAACCCCAAAGAATTTAATAAGCCTCTCGAATCCTCCGAGCCACTAAAGAAGAACTCGGAGAGTAGTATAGAAAAACTACTGCAAGTAACAGATCGTTTGCTGCTGCCTCCTAACCAGAACCCCCGTCGACTCCGAACCACCCCAGGGCCATAGACGGAGGGGTTAAATTGTGGCGACCTTGCCAGGATCTTCACGACTCCCAGGATTCTTCCAGTCTCTCCAGACCCTTTAACCAGGATCTCCACGACTCCAGGATTCTTCCAGTCCTCCAGACCCTTTAACCAGGATCTTCACGACTCCAGGATTCTTCCAGTCTTCCAGACCCTGGAACCAGAACCAACAACCCAGTTGACCGGCGTTGTCACGACTTCTAGTTCGTCACATCCACACCCAGTTGACCGGCGTGTCACGACTTCTAGTTCGTCACATCCACCCAGTTGACCGGCGTGTCACGACTTCTAGTTCGTCACATCCCCCAGTTGACCGGCGTGTCACGACTTCTAGTTCGTCACATCCACCCAGTTGACCGGCGTGTCACGACTTCTAGTTCGTCACATCCACCCAGTTTGACCGGGCGTGTCACGACTTCTAGTTCGTCACATCCACCCTTGAACCGTGGCGTCACGACTCCACGTTCTGCACGCCTAGTTTTCATCCAGGAACAAGTGGCCAGCAAGACACGTCTTCAGACCGTCTCTAAGAATTTCGCCGTAGGAATCTGTTAAGTACAAAACTTTTTTAATAATTTCTAAACATTTGAAAAGTCATTATTATTAACAATTAATATTTAATATTGAGCCAGAAATTAACACAAAACACGGTGAACACAGTGAACACTTCAGACACCAGTGATAATTTTTGTTTTATTGAAAACAATTTGTCACAGAATTATTTTCACAGTTATTTTCAGTTATTTTTACTATTCTAGTTAGTATAGTATAATTTTATTTTATGTATCAAACGTATAGTATCGTACCTTCGTGTACATTCGAGTGAAAATGTGTTTACATTTTATATTTTTTTTGCATTTTTTTTCAAATTATTGAATTGAATTATTGAATTGAATTGACTTGCAAATTAAGAAAGAGAGTGTTATAGAGAGTTTATAGTTAGAGAGTTACTTGAAGCATTTCAAGTTAGTTTCAGAATACTTGATAAGAGTTCAAGTTAGTTTTCAGAATATTGATAAGAGTTCAAGTTACTTTCAGAATACTTGATAAGAGTTCAAGGTTAGTTTCAAATACTTGATAAGAGTCAAGTTAGTTCAGAATACTTGATAAGAGTTCAAGTCAAAGGTTTCATCTAAGAGGGACAACCGCCCCAGAGGTTACAGAAGTAGTTTTGAAAAAAAAAAGTTTTGAAAAAAAAAGTTAGTTTTGAAAAAAAAGTTAGTTTTGAAAAAAAAGTTAGTTTTTAAAAAAAAAAGTTAGTTTTGAAAAAAAAGTTTTTGAAAAAAAAGTTAGTTAAAAAAAAGTTAGTTTTGAAAAAAAAGTGTTTTGAAAAAAAAAAGTCAGTTTTTGAAAAAAAAAAGTTAGTTTTGAAAAAAATTAGTTTGAAAAAAAAAAGTTAGTTTTGAAAAAAAAAGTTAGTTAAAAAAAAAAGTTTGAAAAAAAAGGTTTTGAAAAAAAAAGTTAGTTTTGAAAAAAAAAAGTGTTTTGAAAAAAAAATGTTTTGAAAAAAAAAGTTAGTTTTGAAAAAAAAAGTTAGTTTTTAAAAAAAATTAGTTTTGAAAAAAAAGTTAGTTTTTAAAAAAAGTTAGTTTTTGAAAAAAAAGTTAGTTTTTGAAAAAAAGTTAGTTTTGAAAAAGTTAGTTTTCAATGCAGTCAATTGAATTCAACTTTTCCTTTGTAATTTAAGAGAATTTAATTTAAGAAAAAAAGTAAGTTAAGAATTTAATTCAACCTTTTTTTGTGTTGTAAAAGAGAATTAAATTCACCCTGAATTGACCGATTTGCGTCTTTAGTTAACCTTTTTTGTTTGTAAGACGGAAATTCACCGATTTGTCTTTCCCGTTTCATGCATTGTTACGTATATAAATATATAGTTATGTAATTTATTATTTGTACAAAGGTTGTAATGACTTTGATAATCATTGTAATGTATACGTGATAATAATAGTTGTGTAATAATTAATTAATCGATCTTGTCCCAATGACTCCTTTTAAATTACTATATGAGGAATATGCCATCCCTTCGTTTTGTTTCAACTCTTTTAATTTTTGTTCAAAGTAATGTGACAAGCAATCCTTTTTTAAAGAGCAAAGTGCTCACGAAAGACGTATTGTCAATTTCAGACTTATACCCCCCGCTTAGTCACTCAATTCCCCCGAATGTAGTACCCCAAACTTTCTTTTTATTTTATTTTTATTTTAACACCCCTAACCCCAGTTGAACTAGTATGTCAACCAGAGAAATGGTTCAACCATGGTTAATTCCTCTTTGGTACGATGGAACATAACCTCAATTTAGGTTGTTTTTTTATATTACAGTATATGTTTAATTCATTATAGTTTATAATTGGTTCCTATTTTCAATGGTTATATTTTTTTATATTTTTTTATATTTTTTTATATTTTTTATTCGATTAATACTGAGTAATTGTCGTAGTCGAATTCAATTTACGTTCCGTCCCTTCAGTCACTTTTGCATTAAAACTCGTATGCAAACATCATCATTTTAATCTTAATCATTTTTGCTTTCTAATATATCTTATCTTGCTCATGCATTTATTCAGTTAATTTAACAATCTTCTCAGCTAATCTGTCCCTCAAACTTATAAGATACACACTTTGTACCTAGTACACACAAATACACACTAGACCACAGGTCTATACATCATCCATTACGTAATTCTATTTTTACCTACAATAGTCAATAAAAATTAGCTTATAGATTGTACGATTTACATCCCACAGAAAAAAAAAAAAAATTTGGTAAAAAAAAAAAAAAAATTTAACTATCATTCTTTGTCTAAATTGTTTATCTAAATTAAAGTATTAATCTTTGAATTCTTTTATATTATATAATAACACTTGTTCTGTATAAAAATTGTATTGTAAAAAAGAATGTCGCCATCTAACTTGAATTACTTACGATGTTATTTTCTCAATTGTATTATATTCTTGTATTAATACCATTTTGGAGGGGGAAATACTGTAAAAAGTGAACAATGAACAATTCCTACACCATCATTATATGGATTCATTGTCTTCATGCAGAACTTATGTTCGTATAGTTTTATGTTGAATGTTCATTTTACATAAGAAACCAAAATCGCCTAAGCGAGTTTTTGGGTAGAATTTCGATTTATACTTCTTTATTCATTACTGTATTTCCCTAATTCATCTTAAGTCATGTTCTTTCTTGACCGCTATCCTTTATTAATTTTATTACTTATTCATTCATCTACCTATTGTCTACTTATGCCCTATCAACTTATCAGTCTGTTTTTACTCGTGTCAATCTATGAAACGCAAAACTTTTGCCTTCGTTCGAAAACGTTCTCGTATTATATTTTTTTCATTTTTTAAAGTTAAGTGCGTTCACCCCTAAAGATAATCATAAATGCTTGGTAAGTTATTCTCGAATTCAGCTGACAGACAGAATCGAGCGCTTCAAAGATAAAATACCTCCGATAGCATATTATTTCGTAAATAAATTATCTCGTAAGTGCAATGTACTTTGTATTATATTTCTAAAATCTTAATTGTCTATTAATATGAAACATTGTAACAAAACAAAGTTATAGTAACTGTTTAATTATAATTAACTGTAATACTTTTAATTTAGTATAATATAATGTACTTTAATGAAACTGTACTTAATGATGTAATGTACTAAATAACGTAGTCAATGTACTTTAATGAAATTGTAGTTAACGATAATAAATGAATTGATAATTATAATTATAGTTACAGTAGACCAAAATTACAATGTACTCAATGTCCGACCTGACATTATGTCGCCATAAGGAATGTCGAATCGGCAATACTGTTGTTATGTATTTTTATTATTATTTTTCCGTTGTGATAAATTTTGATGTGCTTTCTACTTTGCCAAATAATTGATGACCTGTTGTTTTTTTAAAATCTCATAATCATTTTTTTAGATTTAGCTGAATAATGAATCCTGAGTAACTTTTGCCATGTCATGTTTTGTATACATTCTTTCTTCATTATAAATGTTGAAGTCATGTCTTGCCTAAGCATTTAATTGTAAATCTTAAACCTTTAATTTTTACTCATATGCATATTTTAGTGTAAAGATGCATAGTTGAATTTCCACTTTTAGTTAACTTGGCAGATCATGATAACATCAGATCTGAAAATACGCCAGTTAAGATTAAAAATATGGCTTCATCTTCAAATATCTTGTTTATTCGTTTAAACCTTAACAGCTAAAAGATTTACTTTATTTTCAAATATTGTGCAAAAATAATACAGCCTCTTCAACATTAATAATGATGATGTTAGTAGAATTGGGTTATATAAAGCCCACCAATTTCTTCCATGTTGTCTGATTCCAACTACGAGGCTGAGCATTACCTGTAACAGTTAGGAGTAAAAACACAGTAAGAACAAGTCCTTTATTTCTCCTTCGAGCCGTGCTCTCTTCAGAAAACTTAGTCATTAGAATCTCCGGATAAGCTACAAGAAGAATCGGAGAGAAGAAACCCCAAAGAATTTAATAAGCCTCTCAGAATCCTCCGAGCCACTAAAGAAGAACTCGGAGAGTAGTATAGAAGAAACTACTGCAAGTAACAGATCCGTTGCTGCCTCCTAACCAGAACCCCCGTCGACTCCGAACCACCCCAGGGCCATAGACGGAGGGGTTAACATTGTGGCGACCTTGCCAGGATCTTCACGACTCCAGGATTCTTCCAGTCCTCCAGACCCTTTAACCAGGATCTCCACGACTCCAGGATTCTTCCAGTCCTCCAGACCCTTTAACCAGGATCTTCACGACTCCAGGATTCTTTCCAGTCTTCCAGACCCTGGAAACCAGAACCAACACCCAGTTGACCGGCGTGTCACGACTTCTAGTCGTTCACATCCACCCAGTGACCGGCGTGTCACGACTTCTAGTCGTCACATCCACCAGTTGACCGGCCGTGTCACGATTCTAGTCGTCACATCCACCCAGTTGACCGGCGTGTCACGACTTCTAGTTCGTCAACATCCACCCCAGTTGACCGGCGTGTCACGATTTCTAGTTCGTCACATCCACCCTTGAACCGGTGCGTCACGACTCCAAGTTCTGCACGCTAGTTTCATCCAGGAACAAGTGGCCAGCAAGACACGTCTTCAGGACACGTCTCTAAGAATTTCGCCGCGTAGGAATCTTGTAAGTACAAAACTTTTTTAATAATTTCTAAACATTTGAAAAGTCATTATTATTAACAATTAATATTTAATATTGAGCCAGAATTAAACACAAAACACGGTGAAACACAGTGAACACTTCAGACACCAGTGATACATTTTTGTTTTATTGAAAACAATATTGTCACAGAATTATTTTCACAGTTATTTTCAGTTATTTTTACTATTCTAGTTAGTATAGTATAATTTTATTTTATGTATCAAACGTAATAGTATCTTACCTTCGTGTACATTCGAGTGAAATGTTGTTTACATTTTATATTTTTGTTTGCAATTTTTTTTCAAATTATTGAATTGAATTATTGAATTGAATTGATTGCAAATTAAGAAAGAGAGGTTATAGAGAGTTATAGAGTTAGAGAGTTACTTGAAGCATTTCAAGTTAGTTTCAGAATACTTGATAAGAGTTCAAGTTAGTTTCAGAATACTTGATAAGAGTTCAAGTTACTTTCAGAATACTTGATAAGAGTTCAAGTTAGTTTCAGAATACTTGATAAGAGTTCAAGTTAGTTTCAGAATACTTGATAAAGAGTTCAAGTTTTGAAAAAAAAAAGTGTTTTGAAAAAAAAAGTTAGTTTTGAAAAAAAAGTTTTGAAAAAAAGTTAGTTAAAAAAAAGTTAGTTTTGAAAAAAAAAGTTAGTTTTGAAAAAAAAAGTTAGTTTTGAAAAAAAAGTTAGTTAAAAAAAAAGTGTTTTGAAAAAAAAAGTTAGTTTTGAAAAAAAAAAGTTAGTTTTGAAAAAAAAGTGTTTTGAAAAAAAAAGTTTTGAAAAAAAAAAGTTAGTTTTGAAAAAAAAAGTGTTTTGAAAAAAAGTTAGTTTTGAAAAAAAAAGTGTTTTGAAAAAAAAAAGTTAGTTTTTAAAAAAAAAGTTAGTTTTTAAAAAAAAGTTAGTTTTTTTAAAAAAAGTTAGTTTTTTAAAAAAAGTTAGTTTTTGAAAAAAAAAGTTAGTTTTTGAAAAAAAGTTAGTTTTGAAGTCCCAAGTTAGTTTTCAATGCAGTCAATTGAATTCAACTTTTCCTTTGTAATTTAAGAGAATTTAATTTAAGAAAAAAAGTAAGTTAAGAATTTAATTCAACCTTTTTTTGTGTTGTAAAAGAGAATTAAATTCACCCTGAATTGACCGATTTGCGTCTTTAGTTAACCTTTTTTGTTTGTAAGACGGAAATTCACCGATTTGTCTTTCCCGTTTCATGCATTGTTACGTATATAAATATATAGTTATGTAATTTATTATTTGTACAAAGGTTGTAATGACTTTGATAATCATTGTAATGTATACGTGATAATAATAGTTGTGTAATAATTAATTAATCGATCTTGTCCCAATGACTCCTTTTAAATTACTATATGAGGAATATGCCATCCCTTCGTTTTGTTTCAACTCTTTTAATTTTTGTTCAAAGTAATGTGACAAGCAATCCTTTTTTAAAGAGCAAAGTGCTCACGAAAGACGTATTGTCAATTTCAGACTTATACCCCCCGCTTAGTCACTCAATTCCCCCGAATGTAGTACCCCAAACTTTCTTTTTATTTTATTTTTATTTTAACACCCCTAACCCCAGTTGAACTAGTATGTCAACCAGAGAAATGGTTCAACCATGGTTAATTCCTCTTTGGTACGATGGAACATAACCTCAATTTAGGTTGTTTTTTTATATTACAGTATATGTTTAATTCATTATAGTTTATAATTGGTTCCTATTTTCAATGGTTATATTTTTTATATTTTTTTATATTTTTTTATATTTTTTATTCGATTAATACTGAGTAATTGTCGTAGTCGAATTCAATTTACGTTCCGTCCCTTCAGTCACTTTTGCATTAAAACTCGTATGCAAACATCATCATTTTAATCTTAATCATTTTTGCTTTCTAATATATCTTATCTTGCTCATGCATTTATTCAGTTAATTTAACAATCTTCTCAGCTAATCTGTCCCTCAAACTTATAAGATACACACTTTGTACCTAGTACACACAAATACACACTAGACCACAGGTCTATACATCATCCATTACGTAATTCTATTTTTACCTACAATAGTCAATAAAAATTAGCTTATAGATTGTACGATTTACATCCCACAGAAAAAAAAAAAAATTTGGTAAAAAAAAAAAAAAAATTTAACTATCATTCTTTGTCTAAATTGTTTATCTAAATTAAAGTATTAATCTTTGAATTCTTTTATATTATATAATAACACTTGTTCTGTATAAAAATTGTATTGTAAAAAAGAATGTCGCCATCTAACTTGAATTACTTACGATGTTATTTTCTCAATTGTATTATATTCTTGTATTAATACCATTTTGGAGGGGGAAATACTGTAAAAAGTGAACAATGAACAATTCCTACACCATCATTATATGGATTCATTGTCTTCATGCAGAACTTATGTTCGTATAGTTTTATGTTGAATGTTCATTTTTACATAAGAAACCAAAATCGCCTAAGCGAGTTTTTGGGTAGAATTTCGATTTATACTTCTTTATTCATTACTGTATTTCCCTAATTCATCTTAAGTCATGTTCTTTCTTGACCGCTATCCTTATTAATTTTATTACTTATTCATTCATCTACCTATTGTCTACTTATGCCCTATCAACTTATCAGTCTGTTTTTACTCGTGTCAATCTATGAAACGCAAAACTTTTGCCTTCGTTCGAAAACGTTCTCGTATTATATTTTTTTCATTTTTTAAAGTTAAGTGCGTTCACCCCTAAAGATAATCATAAATGCTTGGTAAGTTATTCTCGAATTCAGCTGACAGACAGAATCGAGCGCTTCAAAGATAAAATACCTCCGATAGCATATTATTTCGTAAATAAATTATCTCGTAAGTGCAATGTACTTTGTATTATATTTCTAAAATCTTAATTGTCTATTAATATGAAACACTGTAACAAAACAAAGTTATAGTAACTGTTTAATTATAATTAACTGTAATACTTTTAATTTAGTATAATATAATGTACTTTAATGAAACTGTACTTAATGATGTAATGACTAAATAACGTAGTCAATGTACTTTAATGAAATTGTAGTTAACGATAATAAATGAATTGATAATTATAATTATAGTTACAGTAGACCAAAATTACAATGTACTCAATGTCCGACCGACATTATGTCGCCATAAGGAATGTCGAATCGGCAATACTGTTGTTATGTATTTTTATTATTATTTTTCCGTTGTGATAAATTTTGATGTGCTTTCTACTTTGCCAAATAATTGATGACCTGTTGTTTTTTAAAATCTCATAATCATTTTTTTAGATTTAGCTGAATAATGAATCCTGAGTAACTTTTGCCATGTCATGTTTTGTATACATTCTTTCTTCATTATAAATGTTGAAGTCATGTCTTGCCTAAGCATTTAATTGTAAATCTTAAACCTTTAATTTTTACTCATATGCATATTTTAGTGTAAAGATGCATAGTTGAATTTCCACTTTTAGTTAACTTGGCAGATCATGATAACATCAGATCTGAAAATACGCAGTTTAAGATAAAAATATGGCTTCATCTTCAAATATCTTGTTTATTCGTTTAAACCTTACACAGCTAAAAGATTTACTTTATTTTCAAATATTGTGCAAAAATAATACAGCCTCTTCAACATTTAATAATGATGATGTTAGTAGAATTGGGTATATAAAGCCCACCAATTTCTTCCATGTTTGTTCTGATTCCAACTACGAGGCTGAGCATTACCTGTAACAGTTTAGGAGTAAAACACAGTAAGAACAAGTCTTTATCTTCTCCTTCGAGCCGTGCTCTCTTCAGAAAACTTAGTCATTAGAATCTCCCGATAAGCTACAAGAAGAATCGGAGAGAAACCCCAAAGAATTTAATAAGCCTCTCAGAATCCTCCGAGCCACTAAAGAAGAACTCGGAGAGTAGTATAGAAGAAACTACTGCAAGTAACAGATCCGTTGCTGCCTCCTAACCAGAACCCCCGTCGACTCCGAACCACCCCAGGGCCATAGACGGAGGGGTTAACATTGTGGCGACCTTGCCAGGATCTTCACGACTCCAGGATTCTTCCAGTCCTCCAGACCCTTTAACCAGGATCTCCACGACTCCAGGATTCTTCCAGTCCTCCAGACCCTTTAACCAGGATCTTCACGACTCCAGGATTCTTCCAGTCTTCCAGACCCTGGAACCAGAACCAACACCCAGTTGACCGGCGTGTCACGACTTCTAGTTCGTCACATCCACCCAGTTGACCGGCGTGTCACGACTTCTAGTTCGTCACATCCACCCAGTTGACCGGCGTGTCACGACTTCTAGTTCGTCACATCCACCCAGTTGACCGGCGTGTCACGACTTCTAGTTCGTCACATCCACCCAGTTGACCGGCGTGTCACGATTTCTAGTTCGTCACATCCACCCTTGAACCGGTGCGTCACGACTCCAAGTTCTGCACGCCTAGTTTTCATCCAGGAACAAGTGGCCAGCAAGACACGTCTTCAGGACACGTCTCTAAGAATTTCGCCGTAGGAATCTTGTTAAGTACAAAACTTTTTTAATAATTTCTAAACATTTGAAAAGTCATTATTATTAACAATTAATATTTAATATTGAGCCAGAATTAACACAAAACACGGTGAACACAGTGAACACTTCAGACACCAGTGATACATTTTTGTTTTATTGAAAACAATATTGTCACAGAATTATTTTCACAGTTATTTTCAGTTATTTTTACTATTCTAGTTAGTATAGTATAATTTTATTTTATGTATCAAACGTAATAGTATCGTACCTTCGTGTACATTCGAGTGAAATGTTGTTTACATTTTATATTTTTGTTTGCAATTTTTTTTCAAATTATTGAATTGAATTATTGAATTGAATTGACTTGCAAATTAAGAAAGAGAGTGTTATAGAGAGTTTATAGAGTTAGAGAGTTACTTGAAGCATTTCAAGTTAGTTTCAGAATACTTGATAAGAGTTCAAGTTAGTTTCAGAATACTTGATAAGAGTTCAAGTTACTTTCAGAATACTTGATAAGAGTTCAAGTTAGTTTCAGAATACTTGATAAGAGTTCAAGTTAGTTTCAGAATACTTGATAAGAGTTCAAGTCAAAGGTTGCATCTAAGAGGGACAACCGCCCCAGAGGTTACAGAAGTTAGTTTTGAAAAAAAAAAAAGTTTTGAAAAAAAAGTTAGTTTTGAAAAAAAAGTTAGTTTTGAAAAAAAAAAGTAGTTTTGAAAAAAAAAAGTTAGTTTTGAAAAAAAAGTTTTTGAAAAAAAAGTTAGTTAAAAAAAAAGTTAGTTTTGAAAAAAAAAAGTTAGTTTTGAAAAAAAAAAAGTTAGTTTTGAAAAAAAAAGTTAGTTAAAAAAAGTGTTTTGAAAAAAAAAGTGTTTTGAAAAAAAAAAGTTAGTTTTGAAAAAAAAAAGTGTTTTGAAAAAAAAAGTTAGTTTTGAAAAAAAAAGTGTTTTGAAAAAAAAAGTTAGTTTTAAAAAAAAAGTTAGTTTTTAAAAAAAAAGTTAGTTTTTAAAAAAAAGTTAGTTTTTTTAAAAAAAGTTAGTTTTTGAAAAAAAAAGTTAGTTTTTGAAAAAAAGTTAGTTTTGAAGTCCCAAGTTAGTTTTCAATGCAGTCAATTGAATTCAACTTTTCCTTTGTAATTTAAGAGAATTTAATTTAAGAAAAAAAGTAAGTTAAGAATTTAATTCAACCTTTTTTTGTGTTGTAAAAGAGAATTAAATTCACCCTGAATTGACCGATTTGCGTCTTTAGTTAACCTTTTTTGTTTGTAAGACGGAAATTCACCGATTTGTCTTTCCCGTTTCATGCATTGTTACGTATATAAATATATAGTTATGTAATTTATTATTTGTACAAAGGTTGTAATGACTTTGATAATCATTGTAATGTATACGTGATAATAATAGTTGTGTAATAATTAATTAATCGATCTTGTCCCAATGACTCCTTTTAAATTACTATATGAGGAATATGCCATCCCTTCGTTTTGTTTCAACTCTTTTAATTTTTGTTCAAAGTAATGTGACAAGCAATCCTTTTTTAAAGAGCAAAGTGCTCACGAAAGACGTATTGTCAATTTCAGACTTATACCCCCCGCTTAGTCACTCAATTCCCCCGAATGTAGTACCCCAAACTTTCTTTTTATTTTATTTTTATTTTAACACCCCTAACCCCAGTTGAACTAGTATGTCAACCAGAGAAATGGTTCAACCATGGTTAATTCCTCTTTGGTACGATGGAACATAACCTCAATTTAGGTTGTTTTTTTATATTACAGTATATGTTTAATTCATTATAGTTTATAATTGGTTCCTATTTTCAATGGTTATATTTTTTTATATTTTTTTATATTTTTTTATATTTTTTATTCGATTAATACTGAGTAATTGTCGTAGTCGAATTCAATTTACGTTCCGTCCCTTCAGTCACTTTTGCATTAAAACTCGTATGCAAACATCATCATTTTAATCTTAATCATTTTTGCTTTCTAATATATCTTATCTTGCTCATGCATTTATTCAGTTAATTTAACAATCTTCTCAGCTAATCTGTCCCTCAAACTTATAAGATACACACTTTGTACCTAGTACACACAAATACACACTAGACCACAGGTCTATACATCATCCATTACGTAATTCTATTTTTACCTACAATAGTCAATAAAAATTAGCTTATAGATTGTACGATTTACATCCCACAGAAAAAAAAAAAAAATTTGGTAAAAAAAAAAAAAAAAAATTTAACTATCATTCTTTGTCTAAATTGTTTATCTAAATTAAAGTATTAATCTTTGAATTCTTTTATATTATATAATAACACTTGTTCTGTATAAAAATTGTATTGTAAAAAAGAATGTCGCCATCTAACTTGAATTACTTACGATGTTATTTTCTCAATTGTATTATATTCTTGTATTAATACCATTTTGGAGGGGGAAATACTGTAAAAAGTGAACAATGAACAATTCCTACACCATCATTATATGGATTCATTGTCTTCATGCAGAACTTATGTTCGTATAGTTTTATGTTGAATGTTCATTTTTACATAAGAAACCAAAATCGCCTAAGCGAGTTTTTGGGTAGAATTTCGATTTATACTTCTTTATTCATTACTGTAAGTTATTCTCGAATTCAGCTGACAGACAGAATCGAGCGCTTCAAAGATAAAATACCTCCGATAGCATATTATTTCGTAAATAAATTATCTCGTAAGTGCAATGTACTTTGTATTATATTTCTAAAATCTTAATTGTCTATTAATATGAAACACTGTAACAAAACAAAGTTATAGTAACTGTTTAATTATAATTAACTGTAATACTTTTAATTTAGTATAATATAATGTACTTTAATGAAACTGTACTTAATGATGTAATGACCTAAATAACGTAGTCAATGTACTTTAATGAAATTGTAGTTAACGATAATAAATGAATTGATAATTATAATTATAGTTACAGTAGACCAAAATTACAATGTACTCAATGTCCGACCCGACATTATGTCGCCATAAGGAATGTCGAATCGGCAATACTGTTGTTATGTATTTTTATTATTATTTTTCCGTTGTGATAAATTTTGATGTGCTTTCTACTTTGCCAAATAATTGATGACCTGTTGTTTTTTAAAATCTCATAATCATTTTTTTAGATTTAGCTGAATAATGAATCCTGAGTAACTTTTGCCATGTCATGTTTTGTATACATTCTTTCTTCATTATAAATGTTGAAGTCATGTCTTGCCTAAGCATTTAATTGTAAATCTTAAACCTTTAATTTTTACTCATATGCATATTTTAGTGTAAAGATGCATAGTTGAATTTCCACTTTTAGTTAACTTGGCAGATCATGATAACATCAGATCTGAAAATACGCAGTTTAAGATAAAAATATGGCTTCATCTTCAAATATCTTGTTTATTCGTTTAAACCTTACACAGCTAAAAGATTTACTTTATTTTCAAATATTGTGCAAAAATAATACAGCCTCTTCAACATTTAATACTGTAATGATGATGTTAGTAGAATTGGGGTATATAAAGCCCACCAATTTCTTCCATGTTTGTTCTGATTCCAACTACGAGGCTGAGCATTACCTGTAACAGTTTAGGAGTAAAACACAGTAAGAACAAGTCTTTATCTTCTCCTTCGAGCCGTGCTCTCTTCAGAAAACTTAGTCATTAGAATCTCCCGATAAGCTACAAGAAGAATCGGAGAGAAACCCCAAAGAATTTAATAAGCCTCTCAGAATCCTCCGAGCCACTAAAGAAGAACTCGGAGAGTAGTATAGAAGAAACTACTGCAAGTAACAGATCCGTTGCTGCCTCCTAACCAGAACCCCCGTCGACTCCGAACCACCCCAGGGCCATAGACGGAGGGGTTAACATTGTGGCGACCTTGCCAGGATCTTCACGACTCCAGGATTCTTCCAGTCCTCCAGACCCTTTAACCAGGATCTCCACGACTCCAGGATTCTTCCAGTCCTCCAGACCCTTTAACCAGGATCTTCACGACTCCAGGATTCTTCCAGTCTTCCAGACCCTGGAACCAGAACCAACACCCAGTTGACCGGCGTGTCACGACTTCTAGTTCGTCACATCCACCCAGTTGACCGGCGTGTCACGACTTCTAGTTCGTCACATCCACCCAGTTGACCGGCGTGTCACGACTTCTAGTTCGTCACATCCACCCAGTTGACCGGCGTGTCACGACTTCTAGTTCGTCACATCCACCCAGTTGACCGGCGTGTCACGATTTCTAGTTCGTCACATCCACCCTTGAACCGGTGCGTCACGACTCCAAGTTCTGCACGCCTAGTTTTCATCCAGGAACAAGTGGCCAGCAAGACACGTCTTCAGGACACGTCTCTAAGAATTTCGCCGTAGGAATCTTGTTAAGTACAAAACTTTTTTAATAATTTCTAAACATTTGAAAAGTCATTATTATTAACAATTAATATTTAATATTGAGCCAGAATTAACACAAAACACGGTGAACACAGTGAACACTTCAGACACCAGTGATACATTTTTGTTTTATTGAAAACAATATTGTCACAGAATTATTTTCACAGTTATTTTCAGTTATTTTTACTATTCTAGTTAGTATAGTATAATTTTATTTTATGTATCAAACGTAATAGTATCGTACCTTCGTGTACATTCGAGTGAAATGTTGTTTACATTTTATATTTTTGTTTGCAATTTTTTTTCAAATTATTGAATTGAATTATTGAATTGAATTGACTTGCAAATTAAGAAAGAGAGTGTTATAGAGAGTTTATAGAGTTAGAGAGTTACTTGAAGCATTTCAAGTTAGTTTCAGAATACTTGATAAGAGTTCAAGTTAGTTTCAGAATACTTGATAAGAGTTCAAGTTACTTTCAGAATACTTGATAAGAGTTCAAGTTAGTTTCAGAATACTTGATAAGAGTTCAAGTTAGTTTCAGAATACTTGATAAGAGTTCAAGTCAAAGGTTGCATCTAAGAGGGACAACCGCCCCAGAGGTTACAGAAGTTAGTTTTGAAAAAAAAAAGTTTTGAAAAAAAAAGTTAGTTTTGAAAAAAAAGTTAGTTTTGAAAAAAAAAAGTTAGTTTTGAAAAAAAAAAGTTAGTTTTGTAAAAAAAAAGTTAGTTTAAAAAAAAGTTAGTTTTGAAAAAAAAAAGTGTTTTGAAAAAAAAAAGTAGTTTTGAAAAAAAAAAGTTAGTTTTGAAAAAAAAAAGTTAGTTTTGAAAAAAAAGTTAGTTAAAAAAAAGTGTTTTGAAAAAAAAAGTGTTTTGAAAAAAAAAAGTTAGTTTTGAAAAAAAAAAGTGTTTTGAAAAAAAAAAGTGTTTTGAAAAAAAAAGTTAGTTTTGAAAAAAAAAAGTTAGTTTTGAAAAAAAAAGTTAGTTTTGAAAAAAAAAAGTTAGTTTTAAAAAAAAAGTTAGTTTTTAAAAAAAAGTTAGTTTTGAAAAAAAGTTAGTTTTTTAAAAAAAAGTTAGTTTTTGAAAAAAAAGTTAGTTTTTGAAAAAAAAGTTATTAAGTCCCAAGTTAGTTTTCAATGCAGTCAATTGAATTCAACTTTTCCTTTGTAATTTAAGAGAATTTAATTTAAGAAAAAAAGTAAGTTAAGAATTTAATTCAACCTTTTTTTGTGTTGTAAAAGAGAATTAAATTCACCTGAATTGACCGATTTGCGTCTTTAGTTAACCTTTTTTGTTTGTAAGACGGAAATTCACCGATTTGTCTTTCCCGTTTCATGCATTGTTACGTATATAAATATATAGTTATGTAATTTATTATTTGTACAAAGGTTGTAATGACTTTGATAATCATTGTAATGTATACGTGATAATAATAGTTGTGTAATAATTAATTAATCGATCTTGTCCCAATGACTCCTTTTAAATTACTATATGAGGAATATGCCATCCCTTCGTTTTGTTTCAACTCTTTTAATTTTTGTTCAAAGTAATGTGACAAGCAATCCTTTTTTAAAGAGCAAAGTGCTCACGAAAGACGTATTGTCAATTTCAGACTTATACCCCCCGCTTAGTCACTCAATTCCCCCGAATGTAGTACCCCAAACTTTCTTTTTATTTTATTTTTATTTTAACACCCCTAACCCCAGTTGAACTAGTATGTCAACCAGAGAAATGGTTCAACCATGGTTAATTCCTCTTTGGTACGATGGAACATAACCTCAATTTAGGTTGTTTTTTTATATTACAGTATATGTTTAATTCATTATAGTTTATAATTGGTTCCTATTTTCAATGGTTATATTTTTTTATATTTTTTTATATTTTTTTATATTTTTTATTCGATTAATACTGAGTAATTGTCGTAGTCGAATTCAATTTACGTTCCGTCCCTTCAGTCACTTTTGCATTAAAACTCGTATGCAAACATCATCATTTTAATCTTAATCATTTTTGCTTTCTAATATATCTTATCTTGCTCATGCATTTATTCAGTTAATTTAACAATCTTCTCAGCTAATCTGTCCCTCAAACTTATAAGATACACACTTTGTACCTAGTACACACAAATACACACTAGACCACAGGTCTATACATCATCCATTACGTAATTCTATTTTTACCTACAATAGTCAATAAAAATTAGCTTATAGATTGTACGATTTACATCCCACAGAAAAAAAAAAAAATTTGGTAAAAAAAAAAAAAAAAATTTAACTATCATTCTTTGTCTAAATTGTTTATCTAAATTAAAGTATTAATCTTTGAATTCTTTTATATTATATAATAACACTTGTTCTGTATAAAAATTGTATTGTAAAAAAGAATGTCGCCATCTAACTTGAATTACTTACGATGTTATTTTCTCAATTGTATTATATTCTTGTATTAATACCATTTTGGAGGGGGAAATACTGTAAAAAGTGAACAATGAACAATTCCTACACCATCATTATATGGATTCATTGTCTTCATGCAGAACTTATGTTCGTATAGT